>JAMPIV010005543.1:0-142500 GCA_024509875.1 Oreohelix idahoensis
CGCCCAGGGAGTTCGACAAGATGTTTTGAGCAGAGAGGACGCATCCTGCGTCTGTGATCTTTTGATAGGGAATTGGTAGTCCTCCGGTGAGTTAGTTAACTAACGAGGCTTTCCCTATATGATTCGAAAACGCCTGGAGGCGTATGTGTTGTGGTGTGATTTCGAAGCAAGGTAATACCCTCCTTATGTTCAAATCTGTAATCTATTTTGATGTTTGACATTGGTCGTTCTCTGCTCAGTTACCAGTTACAGGAAGGAGAGGTTCTTCTACTAGAGATTGCACCCCAGGTATCTTCATACCTGAGATCTATATATATACGGGTCATGCTAGGCCCAGAGAACAATTTCTATGTTCTAGGATCTTCGCTATGCCAGCGATTGCACCTATGTTGAGGGTTAGACTTAGGGATGCTATAAAGGTCAGCTTGACCTGTACTCCTGAAATGCCATTCTCGTGTGGACAGTAATAGACTGATTTTTGTACATCTGATCTGCCAGCATCAGAGAGGAGTACTGATATTTATGAATATTTATGATATGAAGCTGAGGCTATCGTCAGCTAGGATTACCTATATCAACTTAGAGAATGTATGCAGATCCATGAAGAAACTTTACTAATGCTGAATACTATGAACTGTCATGTCCATGACATTTTTTGTGAAATGGATGTATCATTATCTGTCATTGTGGCGTCCGAAATAAATGATGGAAACGTCACCAGCAGTTATAACATTTCTATGACTTATACATGTCATAACTCACTGGTCATAACAGATTGAGATACCATCTGTTCAACAAATTAAAGATAGGAACTACGGATGAGTGTGACTGTGGCACTGGTAAAATGACTGCCGAACACCTGCTTCAGAGGTGCCCAACATATGAGGAGCAGAGAAGACGCATATGGCCATCACCAGTGCCATTCCTGGAGAAGATCTACGGAGATATCAACAGCCTCAGGCTGACAACCGCTTTCTTTGAACTTATTCAAGTTGACATCTGAGGGTGAACGAAGAAGAAGAAGATAACTCCTATATTGTGGAACTGTGAATCTACGTCACACCTACACACACGGCAACCTACTTCAAACCAGACAAGACACCATCACCACAGCCTATATATATATATTCCTGGTGTCTATAGGGGTGGTACTTACTTGGCTACAAATTAACAACGACTTGAACTTATACCTGTAAATGTTCATAGTGGCCAGATTGTGGCTTATCATCTTTAGTGGTCAGTAGTCAGCCTAAAACCACCCTTATCATTTTATGGGGGCCAATAGCTGGTTTGAACTGGTACCAGCACTCAAGGGGGTCAACAAACCCATACAACATTCAAGTTCGTCATTTCGTGAACTCACTTCCTTCAAGAAATCTACATCTTCTATGAAATATTTTGAAACTACCCGGCGTTGCTGCATTTAGATGGATTTTGAAACTACCCGGCGATGCCGCATTCAGATGGTCAAGTGCCGATTGAATCAGTTTTGCCGCATTCAGATGGTCAAGTGCCGATGGAATCAAGTTTGCTGTAGTTCGAAGTTCGAGTACCGATCATTGTAAGAAGGACAAGTTCCGAAACTCCACATCCTGTATCAGAAGCTCATTTCCTGCGTCATGGCTGTTTATGGGAGCAGATGTCGATCAACGTTGGAACATTTATCCTTAGAATGCTGATCACAACCTGTTCTGCACCGTGCTGACGTTTGGACATATATAAGTTAAAATGCCTGTTTGTTTGTGAACTGTGCCCTTATATCCTAACTGAGCCTTCTATATTTTCACACACTTTTTGTTACATGTTATATGTTTACATGTTATATGTTATTTGTATATTTATATGTTTATATTTCAGCGGGAGGTTGAGTGTGAGACTAATATAAGAAATACCACGTAATAGAGGTCTTATGTTAGTGTTCAGTAGGAGCAATTTTCTTAATTGAAAATTTGCATGCAACATCTGTTGCTATTTTTGTTAGTTGTGATGAGGTGTGTTTTTTCTTCGTTGTTTTATTAACATTTTTCTGTTCTTTAGTTCTGATTTCATTTGTTTGTATTTGTAGGTCTACTCTTTTCTATTATTCAGTTTTATACATCATTTTTGTTTATACACTGTGACGTCATTTGTTTGTTTACATTTTTCGCATTTGTCATCACATTCTTTGTGATATTTTCTTTTAGTCTTCGCTGTTTATTTAGTTGACTTTTGCGAATGTTTTCGTATTGTCTTTGATCTTTGTCATTGTTTACATTGTCTTTGATCTTTGTTATTGTTTACATTGTCTTGGATCTTTGTTATTGTTTACATAGTTCTTAGTTAGCATTCACTATTGTTAAATATTTGCTTATGCACTATTAGGTGTGTAGTGCACTTATCATAACTAACTGGTGGTTTTTGCTTATGCACTATTAACTGTGTAGTGCAGTTATGATAAATAACTGATGGATATATGGTTATGCACTATTAGATGTGTAGTGCCCTTTTGATTAAGAAGTGACTGGTGATATTATTATACATTTGATAATACAAGTTCTTTGGCAAAGACTTGTTTCCCACAGAGATTGGGGTAAACATTGTGATTATACAAGTACTTTATTTAAGTCTTGTTACTATTAAGGTTGAAATAAGATAATTAATTATTTCAGGTTTTGGACTCATAATATTAGACATCATGTCTACACTTGATTACTTTATTGAGCAAGGGAAATCCCTTGGTAAGACTGGTGATAAATTGGAAGAATATGCGACTACTCAATATGATAAAGCATTAAAGGCGGAAGAAAAAAAAATGGAAATGGAAGCTGAACAAAAGAAATTGCAGATGCAGGTGGATGAAAGGAGATTCCAAATGGAAATGGAAAAACAGAAAAGAGAAGCTGAAGCTGAAAATAAAAGACTAGAGAAAGAGGCTGAAAATAAAAGATTAGATATAGAGGCTGAAAATAAAAGATTACAAGCCGAGGCTGAAGAGAAAAAGTTACAAAGAGAGGCTGAAGAAAGAAAGTTACAAAGAGAGGCTGAGGCTGAGGAGAGAAAAGCAAAAATGGAGCATGAAGAAAAACTCTTAGCTTTGGAGTTAGATAAGTTAAAGTTGATGAACATGGGTAATGCTAATGATCCAAATAAGGGGTCATCTTCTCATAATGCTAGTACTTTTAAGATTAAACAACCAGCATTCAATGCTTCCAGTGACGATATAACGTTTTATCTGGATAGATTTGAACGTTCATGTAAAACACATAACATAGATAAATCACTGTATGTTTATCAGTTGTCCAATATACTTAGAGGTGATGCTTTGAGTATGTTAAGCATGGTAGATGAGCCTGACAAGAACAATTATGAGGTTGTCAGGGCGGTCTTGTTAAAGAAATACCAACTTAACGAAGACGGCTATCGTCTTCAGTTTAAAAATATGTTGCCAGAAACTGGAGTGGAATTCTCTGAATTCATTTCAATTTACGTCTTACTTTTACACGTTGGGTTGAGCTGTCTAAGACAGAACATACATATGAAGCACTTATGAACTTACTACTTAGAGATAAGGTTATGTCTTCTGTCAATGAATCTTTTCTTGCTTTTCTTCATGAGCGTAAGCCTAAAAACATAAAAGAAATGGAAGAATACTGTTGCCAGTATGTCACTGCGCATCCTCACGTAACCATTAGCAACTCTAAAGTAAAAGAAGGTCTGCCAGTTGCTTCGGCAGCACCTTATGGCCCAAATTTCATGCGTAAATTTCAGGGTAGCCAACAAAATTTTAATAAGAAGAGTAACCGTAATTATGCTCAGAATCATAGCAATCAATTTCAGGGTGATTCTTCTTCGCAGAACTGGAGACAAGCTGATACTCCACGGTATACTACTCCCAATAATTTTAGACATTTTCGCAAAGGTAGTCAGTATAGAGGAAACTATTTTTCGCGGAGACCTCAAAACCAATATAATAGAGGTTCTCAACAGTATAGAAATGGTAATGACAGTTATGGAAACTGGAATTCAAACCAGGATAACAATTACAGTAGAGAGTTTAATGATAATTGCAGAGGCAATAATGGTCGCGGTAGATCGCAACATAAAAGCAAGAGATATCAACAGGCAAACTCTGTACAGCAAGAGTCTCAGGGAGCATGTAAACAGGTTGATGATAATAAAAACTCTAGTGATATCACATGTTCTGCCTTTGACTTTAGTAGGGCAACTAAATGTCCCCAATGCAGTACTTTGTTCGAACCGACTACCGTAACTACTTTAAGCTGTGGTCATCCTCTTCCCGCTCTTCCTGCTGCAGTTACGCATGACGGGAGAGGTTCTCTTATCCTACATAAGGGTCTTGTAAATAGTAATCCAGTCTCAGTCCTTTTTTATTCTGGATGTACTACTATTGGTGTTAGGCAATCTCTTGTAGATCCATCCTGTGCTACAGGAAAAGTTATCAAATGTGTAACATTTGGTGGCACTTTGGAAAAATATCCTACTGCCATAATACATATTTCTACTCCCTTCTTTATGGGAGATGTCCACGCGTGTCTCCTACCTAGCCCTATAGCGGACCTTATTATCGGTCGTATTCACAGAGTTAGGGAATGTACCCCACAGCAGATTGCTGTTTGGGAGGAACAAAATATACAAGCTACCAATGCAGTGGTCACAAGAGCACAAGCTCTGGAAACACCTCAAACTTCATTAACTGATAATAATGAAGTAAATAGCCAAAATAGTCACTTGATTATTTCACGTGACTCTTTTATAAAATTGCAAGAAGAAGATCCTTCTTTACAAAAATTCTTCATTCTAGCAAAAAAAAAAAGGTGATCCAAATCAAAATACAAATAGAAAGTCTTGGATTTCTATGAAGAACGGCGTACTTGTGCGTATGGTACACGACTCGACTACGTCTACACATTCTCAAATTCTTGTGCCTAAGAGTATGAGATTGCAAATATTGCAACATGCTCATGACTCACAATGTGCTGGACATATGGGTTTTTCCCGTACAAAGTCGAGGGTTCTTGCGGCTTTCTTTTGGCCATTTGTGAGCAAGGACATACGTATTTACTGTCGATCTTGCAAAGTATGTCAGGAGGTCAAATCTAAAGGACCACGACATACTGCGCCTATTCAGGCTGCTGACATTTCTATTCGGCCGTTTCAGAAAATGGCAATAGATATTATCGGTCCTTTTAGGATCAAGTCGGCCAGAGGACATCAATTTATCCTTACATGTGTCGATATGTGCACACGTTGGCCAGAGGCTATACCTCTTAAGAGCATCTCCACTGCTGATATCGCAGACGCTCTTTGGCTGATATTTTCTCGCTTGGGATTCCCCAGAGAAATATTGTCAGACCATGGCACTCAACTTAATTCTGACACTATGTCACAGGTAATGTCTATCTTACATATTAAAAGGTCTCTCAGCAGTATCTATCACCCAATGTCTAATGGGTTAGTTGAGCGTTTGAATAGAACACTCAAGACTTTACTTTGGAAGATAACTGACGATCATCCTCAGGATTGGGACAGGGTTTTACCCGCGGCTCTCTTTGCTTATAGAGAGGTCCCCAATGAACACACAAGATTTTCTCCTTTTGAACTTGTCTTTGGCGCGCGACCGCGCGGCCCTATGTCTTTACTTCACGATCTTATCACTGCCGATAATATTAGCGATGACACTCAATCTTCTTATCAGTATGTCATTGCTCTTAGGCAAAAGATCATCGAGGCATGCAAATTAGCAACTTCTTCATCCGAATTTGCTAAAGAAAAGGCAAGGCTATTTGCCAATAAGAACAGATGTCTACGACAACTTTGTCCAGGTGACAAAGCACTCGTCCTACTTCCTTCAAGGGAGAACAGACTTCTTATTGCATGGAAAGGTCCGTATGCAATAGTCTCTAAAATTTCCGACGTCGACTATGTTGTCGATATTGATGGAAAGCATAAAACTTTCCACATAAATGTGCTCTCGGAATTTCATGAACGACCTGACTATTTGCAGCCTATTTTCCAGGCGACGGACGATTCTCCAGTACCTCATGGTCATTACTCATCCCTGTCAGTTATACAGGATGAGGAAACTACTTTTTCTGATTTCAATCTCCCTCTTCCTGTGATCCCACTTCATTCTACGGAATCTTGGAAAAACGTTACCGTTTCTCCTAATCTTTCCGCTGAGGAACATCGACAAGTCTTTTCGATGTTACAAGCATTTCAGGATGTCCTTACCGACATTCCGGGACACACACATGTCATTGAACATGACATAGTACTTACTGACCATAATCCTA
Source organism: Oreohelix idahoensis (assembly GCA_024509875.1). Taxonomy (NCBI): domain Eukaryota; kingdom Metazoa; phylum Mollusca; class Gastropoda; order Stylommatophora; family Oreohelicidae; genus Oreohelix; species Oreohelix idahoensis. The sequence goes on from JAMPIV010005543.1 coordinate 6,294, forward strand.
TCAGAGTCAGACCCTATCCTATACCTATCCATTTTCAATCACAAGTCGAGAAAGAATTGGATGAGATGATCCGATTGGAAATAATCAAACCATCCACTTCAGCATACTCTTGTCCATTGTTATTGTTCGAAAGAAAGACAATAACATTCGCCTTTGCGTTGATTATCGCAAATTGAACCAAGTTACGAAGTTTGATGCTGAACCTATGCCTTCGCTAGAAGAGCTACTAAACAAACTTTCTAATTCTAGATTCTTTACCAAACTTGACTTGTCGAAAGGTTATTGGCAAGTTCCTTTAACTGAACGAGCCTAACATCTTACTGCTTTTTCTACACCTAGGGGTTTATTTCAATGGAATTTCATGCCTTTCGGACTTATGAACGCCCCTGCTACATTCGTACGCATGATGCGTCGAATTCTCTCATATCGTACAGATGTCATAGCATACTTAGACGATATCTGTCTGTTCAGTGATTCCTGGGAAGATCACTATCTGGGTTTATACGAATTGCTGTCTACTCTTCGCGAGTATAACTTAAATGCAAAACCCTCTAAAGCCTTTATAGGATTTAGCGAGATTTCTTTCCTGGGTCATCGTGTTGGTCATGGTCTTTTAAAGACAGAGGACCACAATGTTTCACAAATACTAAACATTTCTGTCCCTAAGACGAAAAAACAAGTGCGTAGTCTCTTAGGTTTGATACAATTTTACGGACGATTCATTCCGAATCTGTCCTCCATTATGGCACCTCTTTCTACTTTATTGAAGAAAGGATCGCCTAATCTGATCCGCTGGTCTCAAGAATGCCAATCCTCATTGGACCAGATTAAAACTCTATTTTCGTCTCCACCTATCCTTAGGTTACCTACTATTGAGAAGACTTTTGTTCTTCGAAGTGACGCCTCGTCCACTGGGATTGGGGCAGCTCTAATGCAGGAGTATTCGGATACTCTGCATCCGGTGATGTATATCTCTAGGAAATTAAATGCTGCAGAAAGGAATTATTCAGTTTTAGACCGTGAATTATTGGCTATGGTTTGGTCAATTCTCAAGTTACAAAGATTCCTTCTAGGCGCACATTTCATTGTGGAAACCGACCAGAAAGCTCTTACTGCTATTCAGAGCAAAAACTTGAAGAGCTCGAGGTCCACTCGATATGCCATAGCTCTTCAACCCTTTCATTTCACGGTGCGAGCTATCCGTGGTTCGGATAATGTGATGGCAGACATTCTGTCCAGATGCCCACATGATTCCCCTTAATTCTTCTGTCTCATATATTTCCTGATAAACGTCGAGATCTATAACAGTTCTCTACTATAATGATATATCAGCACATATGTTCTCACTTTTTGGGAATTTATAGCATTGTACCATATAATTTCTTTTTTCTGTTACCGATTTTGTTATAACGGAAGAAGGCTTAGTTCGCAAAATATGGGCCAAAAGTTCACATGGCCACAATTTATATATTGTATTTTGATTACTGTATTAAGAAATTTAGCATATACCATAAAGATTTCTGTTATTGATATTTTCGCAGCACATCATTGACGTCTGCGAGAGTATGGACATTATGTCAACCATGAAGTATGTCAAGTTCTTACCTACTTTGGAACGATTATATCCATGTCTACGAGGAACAGCTGATTTATTAGTATTGATTAGTAATGCATTGTAGCATGATATTATTATGCTTGTATAATGTATTTTTGGTTTAAAATGTGTAGTTCATTACACTTCATACTATGATAACATATTTGTATTTATGTGAGTATAATTTTGCTTACATTATGATGTTGCCATCACTGTGGCGTATGTTGGTGGCACCTCCCTGGAATATACGTGTACACTTAGGGAAATATTTTTTCTAAGAATCTGAGATATAATCTCAGCTATCGCTCCATGCTTCGAGCTAGCTTGATATTAGGCATTATATCCGCGCATCATACGTGCGTTAGGAGCCTGTTCGTTCTGGCTCTAGGATTTAAAAAAAATGTTTCATTTTTTTCCCCGGCGGGTGCGGTAATCTGTTACGCACAGAATTTTTCTAAGACTTTGTATAATTAACTTGCCCGAATTGTACAATGTAATTTTTTCTTGGTCGAAGGTAAATAACCCTTGTTTGACTGTGATTACATTTTCAATGGTGGTTACCTTCTCTTGTGTTCTGACTCGCCGGTCCATTTTTTCGATCGATGTCAGGCCATTCTCCTTATATGGTAGCATCGATCAACTGTTTCTTGGAATGATTGAAACCAGAGTTGATGTTTTATTCCATGTCCATATAAGGCGTGATTTCTGAACATAGCTTTGTTGGAATGTTTCCTTCATCGTCTCGTTTTGAGTGTTACTCAGGCGTATGCGTTCTGCGCATGTCTGAACTTTAAGAGAGTTAGAATAGTCTTCCGCCCAGGGAGTTCGACAAGATGTTTTGAGCAGAGAGGACGCATCCTGCGTCTGTGATCTTTTGATAGGGAATTGGTAGTCCTCCGGTGAGTTAGTTAACTAACGAGGCTTTCCCTATATGATTCGAAAACGCCTGGAGGCGTATGTGTTGTGGTGTGATTTCGAAGCAAGGTAATACCCTCCTTATGTTCAAATCTGTAATCTATTTTGATGTTTGACATTGGTCGTTCTCTGCTCAGTTACCAGTTACAGGAAGGAGAGGTTCTTCTACTAGAGATTGCACCCCAGGTATCTTCATACCTGAGATCTATATATATACGGGTCATACTAGGCCCAGAGAACAATTTCTATGTTCTAGGATCTTCGCTATGCCAGCGATTGCACCTATGTCGAGGGTTAGACTTAGGGATGCTATAAAGGTCAGCTTGACCTGTACTCCTGAAATGCCATTCTCGTGCGGACAGTAATAGACTGATTTTTGTACATCTGATCTGCCAGCATCAGAGAGGAGTACTGATATTTATGAATATTTATGATATGAAGCTGAGGCTATCGTCAGCTAGGATTACCTATATCAACTTAGAGAATGTATGCAGATCCATGAAGAAACTTTACTAATGCTGAATACTATGAACTGTCATGTCCATGACTTTTTTGTGTGAAATGGATGTATCATTATCTGTCATTGTGGCGTCCGAAATAAATGATGGAAACGTCACCAGCAGTTATAACATTTCTATGACTTATACATGTCATAATTCCTGTATTGTGGAACTGTGAATCTACGTCACACCTACACACACGGCAACCTACTTCAAACCAGACAAGACACCATCACCACAGCCTATATATATATTCCTGGTGTCTATAGGGATGGTACTTACTTGGCTACAAATTAACAACGACTTGGACTTATACCTGTAAATGTTCATAGTGGCCAGATTGTGGCTTATCATCTTTAGTGGTCAGTAGTCAGCCTAAAACCACCCTTATCAATGCTTGATGTGATTTGATATGTTGTGATAAAAGTTTAGTCTAGATAAATAAACTACTCATAAAATTTATTTCAGCGTGTCGGTCAGTTCGTTTTCCCAAACGCTTCACATAATCATTGTCATAGTTTTTCCCACGTCTGTACGTCTAACTGTCGTCTATGTGTGTATGTATGTGAGTGGATATATATATATATATATATATATATATATATATATATATATATATATATATATTGTCACGTAGGTTTTATATTCATTTAATTTCCTACATCTTCTTCCTATTCTTTCACATAAACTCTCTCTTTTAATATCTCTGTATTTTTTTTCCTGTGTATTTTTCATCCATTCGTTTTGCGAATATTATTCTCATATAATTCGCAAACTTTACCTGTTTTCCTTTCTCTTAAACTGAGAATCGCGCTAGGACGATATTACGTAGATGTCAGGGCGTCAGAAGGCGTGATAAGTCGGTTCGCTGAACACAGGACGTAGCAAATCGTCTACATTCTCACCGAGCGCGCGAGCTTCTTCTCGGCATTAGTCCCGGTGAGGTGTGATACTTTACATCTGCACCGGGCAGTATCCAGACATTTGGCTGGAAAATCCCAAACTGACACGGCGCTCACTTGGGCAATGGAGTCAGGCTGTCTGGGATTTGAAACTGACACGCGTACATCGTGGTCAGTAGGTGACAGTTACGACACGCGTTAAGCGGACGTAAGCGTTGGGAGTAGGGGAGATAATTTCGCTTGGCGAAGTAAGTTTGGGCCCTTTGTCTGATTTTAAGATATTGGCCAAGTTTGAAACTTTAATTTCATTCTCGCTCATAGACTCCACAGTAGATAGGTCGCTCGAAAAACAGAATAGCTGTTAGCGAAGATCTCAGTTTGTTTCGGCAATTTGTCGAACTTCTAGACTTCCAGAAATATTTTCAGCATTTTTATTCTTAAGTTGTGCGACTACCTGTAATTCTGTGGTTGAGGTAATTAATATGATAGATATATAGATTTTGTGAGTGTTAAAGTGTTAAATCGCTAAATTCATTTTAATCTATTTCTTTAGCGCAGAAGAGAAATAAAGTGGTAGGCTATTATATTTTCTAGGGAAGCATTCAGTGGAAAGCAGACTAATTAAAATTTCTAGCTTATAACGGCAATTGTAGCTATTTATAAATTTAATTTAACTGCTAATACTCAGTCGAGTGTATTTTTCTAAACTAACGTATAAACTCTAGAATCCAGCCTCATGAATGATGACGGGATACGCACGTGTTCCTAATTTATGAGGAGTGCTGATTTTTAAATATAACTTACGTCACGGGAAGTTTAAATGATAAGCAAAGCTCTCTGCTTGCAAGTTTAAATGTAAGTTTTAACCAGTTCAGATTCTGTGTATTATATTATATGTGTTATTTTTCCTCCACACAGTGAAAGTTTTGGGGTGACCCTAACTTTACCAGCACCTAGTAGTAGTTTCCATACTTGTGAAGAAATAGACAGTCCTTATTTTGAACCACGTGGGTTTTCTCAAGTAACACTGATCTGACGGTGCAAGTTAGACAGAAATACTAATATCCCTATAACGGGTTTTCAAAGACTGTAATGATAAATACTGGACCTTGGAGCCAGCACTTAATTTCTTCTAGAAACTCTATATAATTTGCTGCCTGGTGGCGTGAATATTAACAATCATTTCCCGACTAGATTATATCTTGTGGACAAATCTGTGGTGTGACTAAAGTGAATCCTATACTGAGGGAAGGCACCGACCTGACATTCATCATTTTTTTAGAAACCTACGCTATTGACACTGTGCTCTGCTAACTCCCGCGCCTGGAATAATTGTTAGGTGACTTAATCAGACATTTGAACAAATTTGCATACCCAAGTAGTCGTTCCCGGAGACTCCAAGTTAAATACGTCTTTTGGAACTGGGGACTTCTTGGCAGAAGACTGCATTTTTTGAGTCTGTGTGAAAATCTAAAATCAATGTGTTCCAAGAGGCAGCAAGCAAAGTCGTGAGTACAAGTATGAGAAGCCATGGCGGAATGAATGAGTGTACGCTGGTTTTAGTGATATTTTTCACTATTTTATCTTTGACACCCTGTTGCTGTCCTAATTTTTTTTCAATCTGCATAATTTGTTGCTAAGGCTAGAGTTCTTGTGTTTTTGTCTTAGGTTAAATCAGATTTTTTTTTCAAACTCTGTGCATATAATTACGAGATAAAACAAAGAAAAAAACTCTTAGACTCAAACCCTATGTATCTGTGACTCGGGCGCCATCATCTGTTCTCTTAACGGGGCCGGGCTAAACCTAGAGTTAACACTATAACGGGGCTATCATCCTTGCAACATTTCCTTGATTTTTTATGACTATGTGTATATGTATTTTCCTTGATGTACTTTCTTTGATGTTGTGAGCCGATTTTTCCTGATAATAAAATCGCTCTTGAACTTAATAATCGTGTTTGGTCAGCTCGTTCTAGATAATATATATATCATTGTTATAGTTTTCCCACGTCTGTGTGTTTACCTGTCGTCACGTGTATGTGCGTGCCTGTGAGGGATAGAAATATACGTAATATGTATATTGGTGTAGTCTGTTTGACGCTGTAACAACTGTTGTAGAAGATAGGTGAGAGAGAGAAGAATTCTTTTCGCTTTCAGAGACAGCCACTATATCAAAATCTATCATCTCACGTGTGTGGAAATTCTATTACCTTTCACTAACTCTCACTGAGTTTATCACCTATTCAAACCTATTCAGAAGGGACCAAACCTAGTCTTAATTCTCCTATCGGAAATCTACGACAAATGAGGGCTCGTTTCCGGTCTTTGAACTTAGAATAGGAAGACGAGTACGACAAACGTGGACTCGTCTATCTGGATTTTGTATTTAAGATTCTTATTCTGTAATAGAGTAAGAGTGTGATGTCTTGTGAGTTGTGTATCTTTTTAAAAAAATTACCCCCTAGACTAGCGATCTGTTTACGGGCGTGCTGACCACACAAACTAATAAGTTTTTTTTTTCCACAGCATCTTTGAATAATATACATTTTGGTTACAGGTTGATTTTGTCGGGATATATGTTAACTGCTGATTGTAATACTAAATGCTGGTAAAGTGGTGAGTGTATAACATTCACTGGGTACTGAGGCAGAACGGCGTTTGAACTAAGTTAAGGAGTGTGTTTCGGACTTTTTTGTCCAGATTAATTCCCTCCCTTACCCGATCTGACTTCAGGGGCGAACTTATAGTGGATTTTTAAAAATTAAGGGATTATTTTTCTCTTTAATTTTTGCAATATTCTTTTGCTTTTCCACTGTAGCAACTTAATTTTCAGTTGTAATCTTAACTACCACTTATTTGGCGTAGTCGTGTTTTGCATTGAGTGCTTTATTGCCGATAATAGCAGCGATAGTTAGATTTTATTTTGGAGGAGGTATCCCAGGGTTAAGGATATCATCTTTTGATTTTTGGAATTTTTTTTCTCGTAAGTGGTAGGAACCAGGTTATTTTTTTTCCTATTTTCTATCTCCACGTGTCTCAGTCACTGACATAATATGGCCGAGAGGGCAAAGCTTAGACAACTTCTCAGGGACGAAGCGAGAGAGGAGGGACTGGAAGGAGAAGAAGCGAAAGCATTTGTCAGAGACGAACTTGAGAGATATGATGCGGAGAGGAAAGCAGCGGAAGCTAAGGAAAAAGCAGCCGCAGATTTACAGCAGAAGAAGATGGATGAGGAAATGGAAATTCGCAGGATGCAGCATGAGGAAAGAGAGAAGGAAAAACAGCAGGAGGAAAGAGAGAAGGAGAGACAGCACGAGATGGAGAGGGAACAGAGACAGCACGAGTTGGCGCTTAAAACTCTTGAGTTCCAAAGTCGTGGTGCTGCCTCTACCTCCAGCAATGGAGAGTCTTCTCCTCATTCTTCCTTAACTGACCCTGCTAACACTCAATCCCTTCAACTAAATGCTATGTCTTTCACTCTTGAATCTTTTCCTTGTCCAAATGAGAAGATTGACACATGGTTAGAAAAATTTGAGAAAATTGCAACTCTGTACGGGTTAGAGAGGTCGCGTTGGAATATGAAACTTTCCCAGGCCCTAAAAGGTTCTGCTTATGATGTTTATTCTAAGCTGGAAAGTAGCCAACAAGACGACTACGATGTGTTGAAGAAAGCGTTACTGGAGCGCTTTGAAATGAACGCTCGCAAGTTTTTGCAACTGTTTCGCAACAGCCGGAAAGAGAATTCTGAAACTTTTCACCAGTTCTCATCTCGTCTTAAGGGATATCTAACAAAGTGCCTTGAGCTTTCGCAGCTCCCCTCTACCTATGAAGGTCTTGAGGAACTTGTTCTAACTGAACAAATAAAGAACACTTTGTCTGCTGATACCCGGAGATTTCTCGCTGAGCAGGGGGCAGAAAAACTTGAAGACATTTTGGAAAAGTCTGAGCGTTATCACAATGCGCTGGCTGAACTACCGGCCACAAAGCGGAAACCGACAGAGGAGCATTTTCGAAAACATAACCTAGAGCAATCTTCTCAGGCTTCTAACCAAAACAACCACAGAGAAACTGGACCTCAAAACCCCCCTCCTGAAAAATCCAAGTTCTACAAGAATAAGTACCCCAACCACCCCAAACAGTCTGATCAACCCGACCGCCCTACATGGCAGCGCAGCCAGAAAGGACAAGGTGGCAAAGGGAGAACCCCTGAGCACGGGACATATGATCAGACCGAGCACACCGAGCCGAAACGCATCGGATGCTTATTGACAGTCTCGCAAGGCGGAATTATTGACAGTGATTCCCAACCTGTTGGGGATAGACCCTCAACGCGAGGTACTGTTACTTTGAACGGTTCTCAAATTTCTTGCTTATTTGACACGGGGCTTTCTTACGATTGCATTGTTGCCAGAAACCTGGTCAAACCCGGTCAAGAGACAGCAGAGACCGTCCAACTTTGTGGAGTTCGTAAGAGTGATGCACCTACAGCGCTTCCCATCGCATTGGTGGAGATACACTCTGACTTTGTCAGAGGCGTGATCAAAGCGGCTGTTATGGATGATCCCATCTACCCAGTCATACTTGGCGGGAGATACGTGTGTATTGGGAAACCGGAAGAGCCGATTGTGGCAGCAGTAACTACAAGAGGGCAAACCAAGAAGGAACGGGAGCCTGCGCCAAATTTGTTACCTATGGAACTTAAAGAAGCGCAATACAAGGACCCTACTTTGGCACCCTGCTTTAGGAAACTGCCCATGGCTAAGGAACCCAAACAGCACGGGGACATTTTTTCTGAGGATGGCGTACTTTATCGGAGAACGGGCAAGCCTGACCAAGGTTACAACCAGCTCCTAGTACCGAAACAGTACAGAAGCCAAATCCTAGAAATGGGGCACTCTCTTCCCTTTAGCGGACATATGGGACAGAACGCCACAAACCAACGTATAACCACTCATTATTGGTGGCCTGGAGTGAATACTGATATTATCAGATATGTCAAATCCTGTGCCCAGTGCCAACGTGTACCACCCAAGCAACGGACCCCCCCAGTCCACATGGGTGAAATGCCAATAATGGGAACACCATTCGAACGGGTTGTGATCGACATTTTAGGGCCTTTCGAAAGGACTAAAAGAAGGAACAGGTTCATCCTGACCTTAGTCGATACATGCACTTTATGGGCAGAAGCTATCCCGCTAACATGCGCAGATGCCAAGCATGTCGCAGAAGCCCTCGTGCAGATTTTCACTCGGTTGGGATTCCCTCAGCAAGTGTTGACGGATAATGGATCTCCATACCGAAACCTGTTGATGGATGAGATCGTTAAGATCTTGAGGACCCAACACATCCACACTAAGCCATATACTCCGGCGGGAAATGGGCTCGTGGAACGTGCTAATGGAAACCTCACCATGATGCTAAGTAAGCTGGCACAAGTGAAACCTGAAGATTGGGATCTCTGTATTCCTGCAGCATTATTTGGCTACAGAGAATCTCCTCATACTTCCACAGGATTTCCGCCAGCTACACTCTTATTCGGCAGACCCATTAAGGGCCCGCTTGAAGCCTTACTTCAGTCTCTGACAGACGAGAAGGCGGATGAGACAGTCGTCTCAGCAAGTAAATATGTGTCGGTTTTAAAGGAACGGTTGAAACTAGGGTGGGACCTAGCAACGACTAACTTTAAGCGAGCACGCACCAAGCACGCTAACCGATACAGGAAAGTCGCGGAAGAGAGAGAACTGGAAGCAGGAGAGAAAGTTTTGGTGTTACTCCCTACTGAGAACAACCAACTGAAGATCGGATGGCAAGGGCCGTTTACCGTCCTGAAAAAGATTTCTAAGGCTAACTACCAGATCTCTATTGAAGGAAAGGAGAAGGTTTTCCATTTAAATCTCTTAAAGAGATACTTGGAAAAACCAGTGCCAACCTCCGACCATCTCCTGACGATCGCCAAAACTGACGAAGATGATGATAGTGGCAGGGATATTCCACCGCTATCACAGGAAATCTTTCAAAAATGTCAGAAGCGGCGACGCTCTTTCAAGCGCGCATATGAGACATTCCATAGGAAGGAAACTTTGAGGAGTGGACTTGAGTAGGAATTGGACAGAGATGGAGGGGGAGATGGAGAGGGAAGAAGACAGACACCCCGAAGCTACGGTTATAGGAAATTAAACTCCATAACGTAGACATGGAGTGCTTCCATATCTTAAAGGGGGGAGGCTCTGTCACGTAGGTTTTATATTCATTTAATTTCCTACATCTTCTTCCTATTCTTTCACATAAACTCTCTCTTTTAATATCTCTGTATTTTTTTTCCTGTGTATTTTTCATCCATTCGTTTTGCGAATATTATTCTCATATAATTCGCAAACTTTACCTGTTTCTTTCTCTTAAACTGAGAATCGCGCTAGGACGATATTACGTAGATGTCAGGGCGTCAGAAGGCGTGATAAGTCGGTTCGCTGAACACAGGACGTAGCAAATCGTCTACATTCTCACCGAGCGCGCGAGCTTCTTCTCGGCATTAGTCCCGGTGAGGTGTGATACTTTACATCTGCACCGGGCAGTATCCAGACATTTGGCTGGAAAATCCCAAACTGACACGGCGCTCACTTGGGCAATGGAGTCAGGCTGTCTGGGATTTGAAACTGACACGCGTACATCGTGGTCAGTAGGTGACAGTTACGACACGCGTTAAGCGGACGTAAGCGTTGGGAGTAGGGGAGATAATTTCGCTTGGCGAAGTAAGTTTGGGCCCTTTGTCTGATTTTAAGATATTGGCCAAGTTTGAAACTTTAATTTCATTCTCGCTCATAGACTCCACAGTAGATAGGTCGCTCGAAAAACAGAATAGCTGTTAGCGAAGATCTCAGTTTGTTTCGGCAATTTGTCGAACTTCTAGACTTCCAGAAATATTTTCAGCATTTTTATTCTTAAGTTGTGCGACTACCTGTAATTCTGTGGTTGAGGTAATTAATATGATAGATATATAGATTTTGTGAGTGTTAAAGTGTTAAATCGCTTAAATTCATTTTAATCTATTTCTTTAGCGCAGAAGAGAAATAAAGTGGTAGGCTATTATATTTTCTAGGGAAGCATTCAGTGGAAAGCAGACTAATTAAAATTTCTAGCTTATAACGGCAATTGTAGCTATTTATAAATTTAATTTAACTGCTAATACTCAGTCGAGTGTATTTTTCTAAACTAACGTATAAACTCTAGAATCCAGCCTCATGAATGATGACGGGATACGCACGTGTTCCTAATTTATGAGGAGTGCTGATTTTTAAATATAACTTACGTCACGGGAAGTTTAAATGATAAGCAAAGCTCTCTGCTTGCAAGTTTAAATGTAAGTTTTAACCAGTTCAGATTCTGTGTATTATATTATATGTGTTATTTTTCCTCCACACAGTGAAAGTTTTGGGGTGACCCTAACTTTACCAGCACCTAGTAGTAGTTTCCATACTTGTGAAGAAATAGACAGTCCTTATTTTGAACCACGTGGGTTTTCTCAAGTAACACTGATCTGACGGTGCAAGTTAGACAGAAATACTAATATCCCTATAACGGGTTTTTCAAAGACTGTAATGATAAATACTGGACCTTGGAGCCAGCACTTAATTTCTTCTAGAAACTCTATATAATTTGCTGCCTGGTGGCGTGAATATTAACAATCATTTCCCGACTAGATTATATCTTGTGGACAAATCTGTGGTGTGACTAAAGTGAATCCTATACTGAGGGAAGGCACCGACCTGACATTCATCATTTTTTTAGAAACCTACGCTATTGACACTGTGCTCTGCTAACTCCCGCGCCTGGAATAATTGTTAGGTGACTTAATCAGACATTTGAACAAATTTGCATACCCAAGTAGTCGTTCCCGGAGACTCCAAGTTAAATACGTCTTTTGGAACTGGGGACTTCTTGGCAGAAGACTGCATTTTTTTGAGTCTGTGTGAAAATCTAAAATCAATGTGTTCCAAGAGGCAGCAAGCAAAGTCGTGAGTACAAGTATGAGAAGCCATGGCGGAATGAATGAGTGTACGCTGGTTTTAGTGATATTTTTCACTATTTTATCTTTGACACCCTGTTGCTGTCCTAATTTTTTTTCAATCTGCATAATTTGTTGCTAAGGCTAGAGTTCTTGTGTTTTTGTCTTAGGTTAAATCAGATTTTTTTTTTCAAACTCTGTGCATATAATTACGAGATAAAACAAAGAAAAACTCTTAGACTCAAACCCTATGTATCTGTGACTCGGGCGCCATCATCTGTTCTCTTAACGGGGGCCGGGCTAAACCTAGAGTTAACACTATAACGGGGCTATCATCCTTGCAACATTTCCTTGATTTTTTATGACTATGTGTATATGTATTTTCCTTGATGTACTTTCTTTGATGTTGTGAGCCGATTTTTCCTGATAATAAAATCGCTCTTGAACTTAATAATCGTGTTTGGTCAGCTCGTTCTAGATAATATATATATCATTGTTATAGTTTTCCCACGTCTGTGTGTTTACCTGTCGTCACGTGTATGTGCGTGCCTGTGAGGGATAGAAATATACGTAATATGTATATTGGTGTAGTCTGTCTGACGCTGTAACAACTGTTGTAGAAGATAGGTGAGAGAGAGAAGAATTCTTTTCGCTTTCAGAGACAGCCACTATATCAAAATCTATCATCTCACGTGTGTGGAAATTCTATTACCTTTCACTAACTCTCACTGAGTTTATCACCTATTCAAACCTATTCAGAAGGGACCAAACCTAGTCTTAATTCTCCTATCGGAAATCTACGACATATATATATATATATATATATATATATATATATATATATATATATATATATATATATATATATATATATATATATATATTTCATATATATGTGTGTAGACTGTCTGACTCAATCTAAATCTGTCGTAGAAGATAGGTGAAAGAGAGAAGATTTTCTTGATTTCAGAGACAGCCTCTATCACCTTTCTACCGTATCACTCGTGGAAATCTATTTGCTATTACTACTTCTCACTGAACTATCACTTATTCTAATCTATTCAGAAGGGACCAACCCAAGTCTTAATTCCCCTATCGAAAATCTACGACAGTTACAGATAAGGAAATGTCGAAATTGTCCTCTTTTCACACAACATGACTAAGAAAAATTCACCGAATCTTTTGGCCGAATACCATTACCAACCAAGATCTGCTTACTCGGAGCAAGCAAGAGGACATGCACACCATCATAGCTGGCAGACGCTGGAGCTGGGTTGGTCATGTCCTCAGAAGAGACCCGATGCCATCACAAGAACAGCTATGCTTTGGACCCCTGAAGGAAAACGAAAGAGAGGCCGACCAAAAACAACCTGGCGGAGGACTGTGGAGGCTGAGATGCAAAGAATGAACCAGAGTTGGGGCACTGTATGAAGGATGGCCACCGACCGAGCAAAGTGGAATCAATGTGTTGTTGCCCTACAAGACGCCACTAGGTGTGATGGCCACTGACTGCTTTGACGGTCGGCGGCTAAGGATCAAAGAATAAAAGTTGTTGCAAGACGAAGTTCAATGCATGGGCACAGCTATGAGTAAAGAGTGCTTTTGGGTAAACATCAATAACCTTTTTTTGTAAGCCATCTAAATGACCTGCCATCACAGACGCTCCATCATATGTTTGCCCAATTAACTTATCTTTCAGTTTGTATTCCATTACCGTGCTAACTACATGTTTAAATAAACCTTCTGAGGTTCTATCCTGACTAACGTCGGTAAGCCCGACAAACCTTTCATAAACAACACCATCTAATGCATATCTTAAGACGGTTGACAGCTGTGATTTGCACGTGATATCACAACTCTCATCCAGAAGTATAGCAGCAAAGTTTGAAACGTGGACTTCCTTCTTTATTTCATCAATGAGGACTTCAGAGATAGCCTGAATGAGATCATTTTGCACAGCCGGAGAGGTTCCGCGGAAAACTGTAGAGCTCTGTAGGTGATGTTCCAAAAGAGGGTCATATTGCTGAAGTGCATCCAGAAACTCTAAATAGTTGCCTCTGTTGAAAGAGTCATTACATTCGTCATGTCCTCGAAAAGGAAGCTCCTGTTTACCAAGGAAGCATACCGCATCAATCAGACGTTTCAAGATATCTCGATTCTTTTTTACAAGTTCATTATGTTGCCTGATACTTTTATCGAGCTGATCATTAAGCGAGACGTCCACTCTTTGTCGGCCAAACATTTTCAGCTGAAAAAAACATTGGACATGGCTTTTAGTCTATTCGTGTCTCTGTGGAGCTGTACTTAAGTGGTAAAGATAATCAAAACCATTTCTACTCCATACGTTGCCTTCTGAAGAATATAAAAAACAAGGCCAACAGAACAATTTATTCCTCTTTTCACAACCAGTTAACCAATCCACCGACTTGCAATGAGCTGTTGAAAAAAATTGGCGTGTGTATACTTCTGTCTTAGTTTTATGTACTGTTTTTAAGAGTGGTAACTCAGGACATGGTTTACCGTTACTCACAATTGATAGTTTTTCATTAAAACGTAGTGAACAAAACTTCTATTTAGCGATGTCGTCCAAAACTTACATTGTGGGTATATGTCAATTATCTCCGAAATACTAATTAACTTCCAACTTGAAACTCACTGTCATTGTAATAATCTACACTCCCGGCAACTAACAAAAATTAATCACAAAAAACACTGGACTTGGACACAGCCGATGTTTACAACTCGAGAGCTGTAAAACGACCGCACGCATGTTCGTATTGTATTGACGTATCTGGCCATGACCCCGATCCACACAAACCAGTCTTCAAACGTGAAACCGAAAGGTACAGCACGCATTGTGACGGAATTACCCGAGAAACTTCGGGCGATTGCTACCAACCAATAAAAACTGCACTATAAAACGCGTCTGGGAAACTGAAACTAGATATACTCGTAGATTCTATGCGGGAAAATCCGTTATCCTGATGCGTGCGGTCGGAAAGCAGAACATTAGAAGAGAAATATTTTATAGAATAATAAATTAAATTTTTATTTTCCTTCGGGCATAGGTGTGCGCAGCACGCACAGTACACATAGAGAATACGCCACTGGTTACGAGAAGAGGAGAGCTTTAATAGCCTATATTATAACAACATGCATGATTGAGGGACAGAAAGATAGAGGACGACTGACAGACAAGATACTGGACATTTTGACATTATGGCATGGAAAGATGTCAACATAAGAACTGATAAAAAGTATAGTAGGCCTACTGGGGACAGGAAGTTGTCGACAAGAATGTAACCTATTTCTTTTTTTTCTTTTTTTCACCTACTTGACCAGTGTGTTGACCAGTGTGTTGACCAGTGTGTTGACCAGTGTGTTGAGAGACATCAGACATGTAACAATTACCGGTTGCAACTCAACTGCCAAAGTTTTACGCATGCACACTTTTTTAGAGTCTTTGTAAGGTATGCTTAAAAACGTGCAGAGATTATCTTACTTTTGTGATAGAAAGCATCCTCGTACCACATCATGGGGCCGAGAATAAATTTTTTGTAAAGGGTACAAATTTTTATGGACACCCTATATATATAGTCTACACCGCCCATCATTGTGGAAGATACTTACAATCTATGGTTTTCCAACAAAATATGTGAATATAATCAAAGCGCTATATGACAATGCAAGATGTTGTGTTAGAACAAATAAAGGGAATACAGAATGGTTTACAGTAGAAACAGGGGTGAAACAAGGCTGTATTATGTCACCACTACTTTTTGGAATAGCTATTGATTGGGTTATGAGAAACTATACCCACAATGAACAATTAGGTATAAAATGGACAAATGGAAAATTCCTGGGGGACCTGGATTTCGCAGATGATTTAGCATTCTTAAGTTCAACACCCAGACAATCCCAAGAAGCAGTAAATAATTTGTGTCATCTCTCGGTTCAAATAGGTCTCCAAATAAATGCCTCTAAAACTAAAGCTATGAACTTTTCTAACGAGACCTTTGATATCATCTTGAACGTGGAAAAACTACAGAAAGTTGAAAGTTTCAATTATTTAGGCAGTAAAATGACTCAGGATGGTGACACAACAAGAGAAATCCATACTAGAATTGCTTTGGCAGCAAGCGCCTTCAATAGATTATCTAACATTTTGAAATTACGATCATTGAATATACATACCAAGCTTCGTCTGTTTAATTCAAATGTTATCTCAGTATTAACATACGGCTGTGAGAGTTGGAAAATAACAAAATCATTGGAGAACAAGCTGAATACATTCGAGAACAAATGTCTTAGAAAACTCATGAACATCAGTTGGAAAGAATTCAAGACTAATCGACAAATAAGAGAAGACTCTAGGCAGAAATATGTCTCCGACTATATAAGGAAAAGACGATGGTCATATATCGGTCATGTCCTACGAATGCAAAACAACAGAATACCACTACAGGCGCTCACTTGGGTTCCTGAGGGTAAGAGGAAAAAAGGAAGACCAAAAGAAATACTCAGAAGAACAATAATAAGAGAAGGAAGAACGTTGGGCCTAAATAATGTGCAAGAGCTAAGAGGAGTGGCGTCACAACGAACAATCTGGAGAGCACTGGTTTCTGCCTTATGCGCCGTGTTTGGTGCTTAAAGAATTTAGTATTATTATAATTATATATATATATATATATATATATATATATATATATATATATATATATATATATATATATATATATATATATATATATATATATATATATAGATATATATATATATATATATATATATATACTACTGGACAAAAGTTAAGGGCCGCCATTCAGTTTAGACAAGGTTTATATAATTCTTCCTGAGCAGGGTCGATTTTCCAAATGTCCGGTAGCTTGAAATCTCTCAAGAAGTCTCTGAATGGTAGAGTGGGATACTGCTAAACGTCTTGCAACATGACGAACAGATTGACCATCCTGAATCCATGCCATGGCTCGACCACGGTCTACAGTGCTGAACCTTCTCCTTGGTGGCATGGCTAATGCCACAACAGTAATAAATTTAGAATATCAAATCACATGCAAATCATCATAGGTTTAAGAAATTAATAAAGCGTTAGACTGATAGATTTAATCCTCCCTCCCTCTGTTGAGACACAAGAAAATCCCGTTAGAAGAAAGTTATTAACCCTCAAAGCGTCAAAGATTTATACACTTTGGTCTAGGATTTTCCTCTACAGTTAAGAACAGAGTTGATACATTCATCTATTCTAAGAGGAAAACAACATTTGAAAAAAAACTTGCATAAAGAAATACAAAGTGGGTGTATGAGTTATACAATAAAAGAATCGCTCGTTCCTGCTTTCATTCTATTCATACAGCAGTGGCCACTGACATTCGTTCTTACCTACAAACTTGATTATCACCTTCTGGCGCAACTTTAAGACATACACATTCAGCACATCCTGTGTTCTTTTGGCAAAGAGAACCCCAGCTCTACAGAGACAGGTTAAATCCAATTTTTCCGGGGAGTGTTCTCTTTACGACTATATTTTTCTGGATTACTGTTTATGTCACTTTAAATCAGTTCAGGTAATATATGTCACAGTGCTCACAGTGTCAGAATCTTGAGGTTTCCAGTACTTAGGAAATTGTCAGGTCGGCAACTTCTCTCAGCATAAAATTCTTGGTCACACCACAAATGATAAAACGTCGGAAATGTTAATGTTTGTAATTTTTCCGCCACATGGGCTGCATGTAAATGAGATTTTGAAAGAAATATAATCTGGCTCGATAGGCCCAGTTACCGCATTTGGTCTTAATGTCTTTTAGGTTGGTACTCTGTCTCTTTCTGGATGCAAACACAAATGCCAGACAGGTTTACCTTGAAGACACACATATTTAAGTGCAAATGTTCTTTCTTATGGTTATTCTCAGATATACATTGAAGCCCTGGGAGCCGCGCTAGCGTAGTGGTTACAACACCGCTCTGGCGACCGGGTGATACAGGATCAAACCCGGGCGACGGCATTTGAGGATTTTTCGTTGACCGGGATTTGGACTGGATTAACTCGAGACCTGGCGAGGACATTTGAAGGAGTGTCGTCGACTAGGGACTGGCGGCTCCTGAGCCGACCCAGCTGCAATGGGTACCTCCGAAATCGGCGAGTATTTGCCTGAATGGCGAGGGACACCTGTCTCTGTACAAGAAATAAAGGGATACTCACGTAAAATCAATGTCAGGTTAGACAAAAAAAAAAAAAAAATAATAATAACCTGAGATTTCGCCTCGAGTATTAGCGGGCGTACGAAAAAAAAAAAAAAAAAAAAAAAAAAAAAAAAAAAAAAATTGAAGCCGCTGGAAAGTTTTAGGGTATGACCCAAATAGTATAGTATTATTCACAATCCTATCCTTACCCCACGTAACATAGAATATCACTTCGGTTATATAACTTTAAATCATAAACTACAAGCTTAAAGCTTGTCATTATCGTTTAAAACGTCCGTGAAATAAATTCTAGTCATTTAAAAAAAAATCAGACATTATGAATTAGAAATAAATACATATTTCGTCAATACTCATGATGAATCAGTGCATTATTTAGTTGGTTAAAATATTCTCTGACTGGTTCCTAGCAGTTAACAAAATTTATGTTATAGCTAGAAATATTTATTAGTTCTGCTCTCCACTGTAACACAATAAAACATAGAGAAATATATTGACGCTTTAACTAGTAAATCACTCTGCACACAATCTAGTGAAATATAATTGACGATCTAACTAGATAAATCACTCAACTACTAGTAGATATATTTATCTTCACCCAAACTACTTCTAGACTATTCTCCAACGATAAACTAAGAAACTACACTTAATACAAAGGATGTCTAGAAATCGCCGCTAGACGTCTTAAAAAGCTGAGGAGTACTGAGTAACATTTTAGTTAGAATACTCTGGTATATATACATTTGGAATCAAAGGGAAAGTTAAAACTAGCAGACTCTTGCCAGATGTTTACACCTACGGTGAATCTCGTTCAGGTTTCGAGATGAAAAGAAATCTACACACTCGAGCCGAGAAACCAGAACTCCACGTTCTCGCTAAAATCAGGCATATACGTATTTGACCAGACCGTGTTTAATTACTTTATTACTTGCAGACGTGGTCATCGAGCGAAATATAGCGAGCCCATCTTTGATCTGGCAATACGCCGTGATTTAATTAATTCACTAGCGAACAGTTTAGGGGAAGATAATAGCAATTGTCTGCCCTTTTGATCGCTGTCCGATCCCATTACACCGATCTTCGATCGCAGGTGTAAAATAATACAGCTCACGTTAACTAATCGGTCTCTGGCAAATTCTCATCAAAGAAATAGCGACCGGCATTAAATGCGTGCTAAATGAGAAAAAGAGACAGATCTATTCTAAATAATAGGAGGTTTAAGTTAAAAAAAAAATACGTAGATGAAAGTTTGGTAAAAGAGAAGTGTAGATAAAGAAAATAGATAATATGAAATCTATAACATAATCTGCCACACCCACAAAGACCAGATCCAAACCTCAGAAATGGGGTATCTGAGGAAGGTGATTGAAGTAACAAGAAGAGACATGGACCGCAACCAGACGATAAGTCAAGACCTAAAACCCAACCCCTGCAGACCCAAGTAGAACAGTCCCAACTAAGATTGTTTGGCCATGTCTGCAGAATGGGAGAAGATCGGCTACCGCGATAAGAATGGGAAACTAAGAGCCAGGGATTCAGACCTTCGAGATGACTCAGAGTCCTCTAGGAGGACAACATTAGACAATCTTTGAAGGATTGAGGACTATAGAATGGAACCAGGCCAGGAAGGAGACTGCTGATAGGGTAGTATGGCGCTCTTCCAGACCTCTACACCTCACGGTAGAGGAGGAACGACTGAGTAAGTAAGGGTGTGACCAGTATTAGGACCTCCGGCAACTCTTGAGTTACCCAGTTGATATCAGGTCGGGTAGGCAATCTGGTGCCTAATAATAATATAACCAATGGCGCATGTCCGTCAAGGAGACTGTGCGCAAATGGGAAGGGTCAAAACTGATGCACACTCCCTGTGTCAGGTGTACTTGAGTGATTCACTGTTCTCTCTCTTGTGTTGAAATGGCTGAAGCATGCATACTACAGGTAAAATACTCCACGTTGTAGATCCAGAACAGAGATCTACTGGCAGTTGAAAGATGGTAATAGGCTTAGCAAATAATCCGATAATTGCTGTATAAGCCCAATTGGCAGGCGAATGGACGAAAATGGAGGCCTATGGACGGTTATAACAGGTTTGTGTCTCAAGAGCTCTCTCGTATAGGAGGTTTCACTGCAAAGAAAACAGATTCAACCCGCTATAAGACACTTGCCCTAAGTAAGGTTACAACATCTACTTATATTTATTTTTTACAATATATACATTGTTTGGAATTTCCCCCTCCCCCCTACCCCGGGCCTGCGCCTGCTGACCTGGTTGCAAGAACTAACTCCGCTACTTTATTGATTGAATTTTGCAGCTCACGGACTGTACGGAGCTAGCCAGGGACTGGATAACGCAAAGTAAACACACTGCAGGTGTTCAAGCATGGGTTTGCACGTTCATTGATGCAACGTAACAAAGACGTAAGGACCTCGGGAGTTGTTTTCGTTGCGTCTCTTTATAAAAGAAAGAGTGTAATCTGTAGCGACACTCTGGCGACCAGAGTTCGAGATTCTAGACGCGTTCAAATAGATGAAAGACTAAGGTCACTTCCCTGTGACCCCGGGTACTCTCTGAATCAAAAAATCATTGAACTCTGCCATCACTCACAAGAAAGGAAAATAAAAAGACCTTAAGCTAAGTGCCGATGTCCACGTGCAAAGGGGTTGAATTTAGCTTGTCCAACTTAAGAGTGACATGACTAACCCCCCGAAATAGAGCTTTTAGGAACTATTACACAGAGAAATGGGAAGAGACAAAAATAGAGAATAAGACAGGGCAGGCCACTCGGCTAAAAGTGCGAGCTATTCGCATTCAATTTACGACACCATCTCGCCACACTGGTTGTCACAGTGACTGTTAATTTATTTTACCATTCCGTTCTTATGTCATTACTTTTTAATGTTCTGGTTTCCTTGACATTTTGTAATTTCTTTTCTACCTTCGTAGCCCAAATTTTTTCACCTTCTCAAACCCCACCCGAGGTTTGTTTACGTTCTGGCTGGCCTTCAGTACTAAATTCCTTCAACGGTCAGCGTAGCGGTAATATTACATCAGCGCACCTGTGGTCCGTCTGACCAGGGGAATTTCTCTGGTCGCTTTAAGTCTTTGATCACGAGTGTAGGTGTCTGTGTAGAAACGGCCAGCTAGCGGGAGCTAACCGTTTGAGGTCTCGGGAAAGCAAGTTTGATCTTCGAAACAGGGAGAGATAACCCGCTGTTAGTCGTTGCGGTTTTGTCCCTTAAATGAGCAAGGAGCGCATAACATTATGCATCGCCTAACTGGGGAACTTTCTCACGGGGTCTGTGGTCTCTGATGTAGTCTCTAGAGAAACCTTTTGTCTTACTCTTTATTACGCATTACGCCGATACAGCTGTAGAATCAGGCCATCCAGGCGTCCCGGGTAGCGTTGTTTGTAAACTATAAGACTAGAGAATTTTAACACACTCATAAATATTTCCTGGCCCGTAGATGACCATATGAGACTAAGGCAGAGTTAGCACAGCAGAACTAGAATGTGTTTGCCTAAGTTCTTGTCATTTTTCGGGGTGAGTAGACATATCTTATAATATGTTATATTCATGTTAGCTTTTACATATATCTGATAGGAAAGTGACGTGAATTCATTTCTGAGGACTTCTCCTAGTAATTTAATTCAGTGATAATGTAGACTCAGTCCATACAATGCTTATCATGGGTTAAGAGTCGGCAGAATTAACTGTCATTTCTGTAAGAAAATGTCAGAGGTGTGGATTGTTCACTTAACACTGAATAGTGAGATACAGGCACTATAACTCTGAATTATAGGAGATAGTCACTTATTCCTTTTTGATAGAAACTTCTAGTGGCTGGGGAGAATCATTATATGCTTACTTGTGTAGCTAGACTCTAGTCATAACTTTAACAGAAAGCAGACACCCGCCATAGATATAATTCTATCTTATGTACAGTCACAACTGTATTATTATACAAGTAGCAAGAACATTGCATTTTCTATGTACTCATTTTGTGGAATGTTAATATATTTCCCCAAGGGGACATATGATTTATTTGTGTAATGTCACATGCTGTAATCTGTTTATGTAATTCATTTAATGTTGTAAGATGAATAAGCATATCCATTCAACTGTAACTACAAGGTTAGGTTTCCTGTATGTTTAGTTGGAAGAAGAGGAGTAGTTTTTGCTGTCAGAACATTTACTGACAGGTACCTGGGTGTACAAACTATATTAAGCCTATGCGGGCACATGCTGATAATTGATAGAGTGGAAGGAACAGGAGACTTATATGGTTAAAGACAGCCCTAAAACTATCATAGCAATAATTACAATAAATTTAAATCCCATAGCGGAGCATAACTATGTTATATAACATTAGTGTGATTTTATTGTTTGCTTAATGTCAAGGGTGTCTCTTTTGGGTCTCAGTTTCAGGGATACCGACTTGCTAGAGCAGACTCCAGTCAGGCGAAGAACGTCATATACTCTTCGATCTAGAAGGCTTCTGAATACAGCTAGCGTCACGAGTTGTCAACCCCATTCCTGAACCAAAACCCTTTGTCAACGCCAAGTTAGGCTCACGCAGTGTAACGAGCCAACGCTAAATCTGAAATCATCGGTTGCAGTAGTAGTCTCCTACTCGCCTATTGATCGCCAGTCAGAGCATGGCGGCTTCCAGCATATCAATCAGCCCAGCGTCTATAGCAGAATTTCAATCACCAGCCTTTGTGTGCCTAAACGGGGCACTCAGTCAAGCCAGCCCAAACCGGATTTAATATCCAGTACGCAAGCCAATTCTAGCACCGGATAAGAGAGCATGGGACCGTCTTTGTCCCCAAAAACCTTCGTCTGGTGTATTTCGGGGTTATGTAGAACCTCGCACTTAGGAGCGGCCAGCTAAAGATAGACTGAGTTCCAGCCCCCTCACGCAATTAGGGGTCACCAACGTTTAGCACCTACAAGGAAAGTTTTGTATTTCACTTCATTCACCTTGAAGGATATTTACATGTAAGACACTTTTCTGGAGCTAGCTTCTGGTCCCACGAAAGCGGACAGGCTGTCGCTCAGTCTGTTTATTTGGTCAGCAGGAGAGATAGACAGAGTTCCAGTCTCCCTCGCGCAATTAGGGGCACCAACGTTTAGCGCCTACATTGGATTTACAGGTTAATTCCATCACCCATGGAGTATATATTTACGTAAAGACACTTCTTGGAGCTAGAGCCTTTGGTCCCACGAAAGCGGACAGACTGACACTCAGTTTATTCATTTGGTAAACCGGAGGTAAATAGAGTCTTTTTCCCACCTCGCGCAATTAGAGGTCACCAATGATAGCACCGACAAGGAAAGTTTTGTAGGTTTATTTCATCCCCTTAAATGATATCTACATGTAAGACACTTTTCTGGAGCTAGCTTTTGGTCCCACGAAAGCGGACGGGCTGACACTCAGTTTATTTCATTTCTCTGTGTTCTACAGGTTTTATGATCGGTGGTCTGTGTGTTCGTTGTTGGTGTATTTTGCATATTATGATTATTGATGAATTTTATGTTGTTTGTGATGAAATGCATTATTTTCATACATGCTTCTTCATTTAATAAAGTTTACACATTTATTAATGCGCTGTTCACGACCCTTCCATCCATAATTTACATTTTTAGCTCTTTACTATAGTCTCTATTTATGATTAAGAGAAAAGAGTGAGAGCAGGCGGTGCTTGGACAGTATAAGTGTGTTGAGGCTTGGAGAGAGAGATCATTTTAATAAATCTTCTTCATGGTTGTCTCAAGTCCACCTCCTATTTACACCTTATCTACGTGTAATCTATAACTCTGTCAGTCCACTATCCCTTGTCGATTTCACTACTATTGTCCAACTCGACAAACTACTCTACCACTTTAACTCAACCATCATCCACTCCCTGCTCCCTATAGAGCCTGGGGCTACTTCTGCTATTGGTTTGCCCGAAGGAAAATAAAAATTTAATTTATTATTCTATAGAATATTTCTCTTTTAAAGTTCTGCTTTCGGACCGCACGCATCAGGATAACGGATTTTCCCGCATAGAATCTACGAGTATATCTAGTTTCAGTTTCCCAGACGCGTTTTATAGTGCAGTTTTTATTGGTTGGTTACAATCGCCCGAAGTTTCTCGGGTAATTCCGTCACAATGCGTGCTGCTCCTTTCGGATTCACGTTTGAAGATTGGTTTGTGTGGATCGGGGTCATGGCCAGATACGTCAATACAATACGAACATGCGTGCGGTGGTCTTGCAGCTCTCGTGTTGTAAAAATCGGCTGTGTCCGTCCAGTGTTTTTTGTGATTAATTTTTGTTAGTTGCCGGGAATGCAGATTATTACAGTGACAGTGAGTTTCAAGTTGTAAGTTAATTAGTATTTCGGAGATAATTGACAAATACCCCTAATAACTATCGTTGCGTAATTGAATATATTTGGTTTTTAAATTAAGAGGGGAAGAAGTTAAATAGTAGGCGTACATATTCATTTTAAGTAGCAGCACGCCTAGCTCGCATTACCAGGATACGCCACTGTACATAGTATCACCAGACGGCGGAACGAGCATCAACAACAGAATGAATAAAGCTAGAACAGCCTTTGCTAGTCTAAACAACATCTGGAAGTCCTCTCAGTACAGCACAAACACCACATTAAGATTATATGAGAGCTGTGTGCTTCCTGTGCTACTCTATGGTGCAGAATGCTGGAGAGTAACAGAGAAGTAAATGTCGAAATTGTCCCCCTTTCCACACAATCTGCTTAAGGAAAGTAGATGGCAGACGCTGGAGTTGGTTTGACCACGTCCTCAGAACAGACCCTGATGCCATCACAAGAGCAGCAATGCTATGGACCCTTGAAGGAAAGCGAAAGAGAGGCCGACCAAAAACAACTTGGCGGAGAACTGTGGAGGCCGAGATGCAAAGAATGAACCAGAGCTGGGGCACTGTACGAAGGATGGCCGCCGACCGAACAAAGTAGTAGCAGTTTGTTGCTGCCCTACAAGATGCCACCAGGCGTGATGGCCACTGACTGCTTTGACATTAGGCAGCTAAGAATCAAAGAAGAAGAAATGGAATACAGTGATGAAATCTTAACATGCTTCAGGCTTTAAGCAAAATTGGTCACAGAAAAATTTAACGACTGAATTATGACTCGTCTCAGTATTAAAAGCGCTATAATGACGCAAAAAACAAAAAGAAAAAACAGCAACAACAAAAACAGCACAACACAGAGAGTGAGAAAAAAATCGATAACATTCGAGAAAAAAAAATGAGAGATATATATTCTATATATGATGTTTTTTTTTTAAGGAACAAAAGTAGAGGGGGATAGAGAGAGAGAGAGAGAGATGAGATAGAGAGAAAGAGGAGAGAGAGAGATGGAAAAAAAATTTAAAATAATATTTAATTACTTTAAGAAAATAAAAATTTAAATTAAATTTAAAAAATTACAGTTCAATAAATAAACTAAATATTTTTTTTTAAATTATGTATCTGGCATTACATTTACCTATACAACATAATTGGCTTTGGTTGTCAACATAACACTGAAAGCAGAAATAGAATCATGTAACGTCCCCATTTTGTCGTCATAAGTTGTTAGAAAATGTACTTCATTTTGTCTCAATACAGCTAAGTAAGAAGTTTTGTTACAGTATTTGTCTGTACAATATTATCCATAATTCCTGTATGTTTGACTTCCTGGTTTGCTTGAGTTTAATTAACATGTTTGGAAGTCTTCTTCTTCGTTCGTCCTGAAAAGGACGGTGGTTGCGTTGTGTCTGTTTACGCCTAAGCTGTGATATCTGCACCTTTCGGTCGACACATCCGACTTCTGCACGGCATTTTTTAGGACCGGGTTTGCCTTCCCATTTCGATCCACACATCTCTCAGCTAGACTGCACAGCTGCAGACTGTTTCCAGGACCACCACGTGGAGGTGGAGTGCGGTCTTGACCAGCTCTGGTTCGCTGGTCCTGACGCAGGCAGTCAAGCTATGAGTCGCTGACTGCGGTTTGGAAGTTAAGCAGGGACCCTCAAAGTCCAAGTATCTAACACCGTGCGGGTTTTGTGTTATAAGCAGGCCTACATCTTCTTCTCTGTTTGAAAATGTGGCCTCGGTAGCGCAGTAGGTAGCGCGTCAGTCTCATAATCCTAATTCAGAAGAGCAATCTGAAGGTCGTGAGTTCGATCCTCACCCGCGGCAATTTTTTTTTTTTTTTTTGTGCTTTAAGAAAACTTTGTAATTTTTTTTTTTTTTTTTAAACTGTGACTAGTAATTTATTCGTAGTTTTAGTGTAATTCTGCCAACATTTTAGGTTTGTAGATGTTGAAAATTCCCAACATTTTTCATGAATGTAATAACAATTTTGAGAACATCGCTAAACGAAAATGCACTGCATAACTTTTAAACTCAACCTCATATTAGCTCTGGCTTTGTGTATATATTTGATTGTCACCAGAGTTCAAGTAAATGTATTTAGGGAATTTCAAGCAGCAGATTCTTGACATGGTGAAAGAAAACAAATATTTCGTTTCGTAGCTTGTGCATGTGTTTATTCAGTTTGTTATGCCCTGTCCTGAGTCGAAAAATAGTTATCTGTCCCTGCCGGTCGAGAGTGTGATAGTCGTCTTTGGGTTGGTTCTGTTCTCTTCTGATAGTCTGGATAGCTCTCTTTTTCTCAAAGTATGTGACTTCATTATCTTCTTGTTCACATTCTCCTCCCTTTTTTGCAAGTTTATCTGCCTTTTCATTTCCGGGTACACCACAATGAGATGGTACCCACTGAAGTATGGTTCTCTTTTTGGCAGCTACCTTGTTTAGTTCATTTCTCAGATGCGGGAGTTTACCACCCTTGAGAGCTTGCAGGACAGACAGTGCATATGTGAGGATGACTACCTGGTGGCAGTCAGAGTTGGTGTTATAAATCATATTTGCAGCTTGCTCTAGAGCTTGAACCTCAGCTGCATAGTTGGAACAGAATTTACCAGTGGGAATGTGCCTAGTCTCATAGTGGTTGTCAGGATATGAGATAAAGATACCGGCACCTCCATTCCTAATAGCATTAGCTGCTGATCCATATGTATAGGCATGTATCCATGATTGATCGGGATAGCTTTCTTGGATCATACTCAATGTAGCAGTTTGTTTTTGCAGATCATTATACTCATATCCACTTGTGAGACCACTGACTGGTGTATTAATTTGGAGGGCATTGCTGGCCTGCTCCCATGGTACAGGGTATAGGGTGGGCTTCAGTGGTGTTGTCTTCATGGATAGGTCTTCTTGATGCTGTCTTATAAGTCTTTTTC
Source organism: Oreohelix idahoensis (assembly GCA_024509875.1). Classification (NCBI taxonomy): domain Eukaryota; kingdom Metazoa; phylum Mollusca; class Gastropoda; order Stylommatophora; family Oreohelicidae; genus Oreohelix; species Oreohelix idahoensis. The sequence goes on from JAMPIV010005543.1 coordinate 33,740, forward strand.
CCTGATGCACAAAGCTGCTACGCTTTAGACGTCCCAATGCCAGATCATCTAGTCTTGCCTTCATTGGGTGCATTGGCATACTGTTGTACTTTTCCATCTGGATCATGGTTTTTGTGTCTCTTCTATGGGACAATGTCTGTAATCCAGCAACCTTCTGCATCTCTGTTATTGGTGTAGTTTTCATGGCTCCTGTAATGAGCCTGAGAGCTTGATTTTGCACCTTGTCCAAAGACTGCAGATGTGAGTTAGCAGCTGATGACCATGCTGCTGAGCTAAACTCTAAGTGTGGTCTTATTACTCCATTATAAATCTTCTTTAGGTTTCGTTCATTTGCTCCCCAGTTGGTACCTGCTAATTTTCTGAGTATGCCTAGTCGTCTTCGGGCCTTTCCTTCTGCATTTTCAATATGCTTATTCCATGTAAGCCTTTGGTCAAATGTCACCCCAAGATAGGTGGGGTAGCTTTCTTCCTTGATCACGGTTGTCCCTAGGTGTATGTTAGCTGATTTGTCCTTGGGGGCGAGGGAGAACATCGTTGTGGAGGTTTTGTCTGTGTTTATTGTGATAAGCCATTTCTCTGCCCATGACACTAGCATGTCTGCTGCCCGCTGCATTCTATAATTTGCTGTGGTGACATTTTCATCAGCGCACCAGAGTACTAGGTCATCTGCATATAAGGCAGCTTTAACTCCTGCAGGGAGATCTTTCACCAGGTCATTGATGTAAACAAGGAAGAGTGTTGGGGAAATTACTCCTCCTTGAGGTACCCCCTGATGGAGCAACACTTTTCTGCTCTGCAGACCGTCAAGAGTGACTCTAGTTCTCCTGTTATGCAAGTATGACTGGATCCATTTCATCATGTTGCCTTGGATTCCACTTCTCCTAAGTTTTGCAATGAGGCCATCTTTCCACACCTTGTCAAAGGCCTGCTTGAAGTCGACCCAGATCGTTAGGACCTTTTTCTTCTCCTGGAAGGCATCTTCTATTGCTTGAGACAAGTAAGTAACTTGGTCTTCTATACTGTAGCATTCTCTAAATCCAGCTTGTTCCGGCACCAGGATCTGCTCAGACTCTAAATACCATTTCAATCTGTGGTTGACTATTCGCTCCATAGTCTTCCCAACACAGCTTGTGAGACTGATTGGCCGGTAACTTGCAGCTTCGGTCTTACATTTCCCTTTCTTTAGTATGGGTATTAAAAGCAAGATATTGGTGAATGGCCATAGGAAACATGTTCCGACCAACATTACGTTAAATGGGCAAACGTTAGAAGAAGTTAACACCTTTAAATATCTCGGGTCCACTGTGTGTAGTGATGGAAGATCGGGTAAAGAAATCAAGACAAGACTTGAGATGGCCTCAGCTGCCATGACAAAGTTGAATGTGATCTGGAAAAGTAACATCAGTTTTCCTGTGAAGATCAAATTATACAAATCACTTGTATTATCTATTCTCTTGTATGGGTGTGAGAGCTGGACACTCACTGCAGATACGGAGCGAAGGATTCAGGCTTTCGAGCATAAATGTTATAGAAGAATTTTGCGCATTTGCTATAAAGAGCACAAAACAAATGTCTATGTTAGAGAGAAGATAAACACCTATGCAGGCCACCAAGAACCACTTTTGTCAATAGTGAAACATCGAAAGCTTGCCTGGTTTGGGCATGTAACTCGTCATGACTCCCTTTCGAAAACGATCCTTCAGGGGACAGTCGAAGGTAAACGGAGAAGAGGAAGGCAGAGAAAATCCTGGGCTGATAACATCAAAGAATGGGCAGGACACGGTTTTTCCACACTTGTACGCATTGCTGAGGATAGAGAGCAGTGGAGGACCCTGTCTGCTGATGCTTCCACCATGGCACCCCTACGACCCATGACGGGTTACGGGCTGAGATGAGATGATGAGTATGGGTATTGTGATGGTTTCTCTCCATACTTGGGGTACCGTTCCTTTCAACCAGCTGTGGTTGAATATCTCAAGCAGTTTTGTCTTTGCTGCTGAGCTCAGATTTACTAGCATTTCGTTGCTGATTTTGTCTGGGCCGGGTGACTTTTGAAACTTAAGCTTGGAAATAGCCTTCTGTAGTTCTCCTAGTGTGATGGGTTCCCTCATTGGGGCAGGAGTATCTGTCTGTCCCATGGTTGCCAGTATTTCTTTTCTTATCTCTCTCTGATGATCTATGTTAATGGGTAAGTTGCTTTCTGAACTGTATCTTCTAGCAAACAAGTCTGCAGCTTGTTTTCCTCTGAAAAGTTTGCCACCTTCATCCAATGTGATAGTCTGCCTAGGTGAGGAACGCTCTTCATTTAGAGACTTGACTAATCTCCAAAGTTTCCTGCCGTCTTTCTCAAGGTTCAGCGATGCCGTTTTAGTTCTCCAGCTTTTCCGTTTTTCTTCTAGCTTTGTTCTCTGAAACTCTGCTACAGTCTTTTTCCATTTGTTGTGAGTTTCAAGTGAAGGCTGAGACTCCCTGTCCATAGCTTCCTGACGTTCTTGGAGTGTGCTGGACCAGTATGGTATGTAGTTACGCCGGCATCCTTTGGGAATGGTTTCTTTTGCAGCTTGTAGTATGCATCTGTTGAAGTCTTTTACCACTTCATTAATGTCTCTGTTCTGTACCTTGAGGGTAGACAGCAGCGTGTTCACCTGATGCCTGAATAAACCCCAGTTGGCTTTTTTTTTGTAGTTCCATCTTGTAATGGCTGGGCCTGTACTGAGAGTTGCACTCTGGACAGTAAGAAAGATTGGGCGATGGTCGCTTCCCCCTAGTTGGTCTCCTACTTCTCTACTAATAGATCCAGCTATATCTGGTGTGGAGAAGGCAAGATCTGGTGTTGAAGTTGTGTGCCATCCTCTGGAGTAGAAGGTAGGAGTATCTGTGGCATTATTGACTAGGATTAGGGAGTGATCATCTTGCCAAGTTTCAACCTCTTCACCTCTGCGATCCAGATGGTTATAGCCCCAGCTCTGGGAGTGGCTATTAAAGTCTCCAACTGCTATAAAGTTGGTGGCTGGTACCTGTATAGAGCTGAGACTCAGGGGTTTGTTGTTCGGACAGTAATAGTTCAGGAGTTCTATTTCCATCTTGTCTACCTTTATCTGCAACAGCTGATATTCTGCTCCATCCATGAAGGTTTTCCTTTCGTGTGCAGGAATGTTGTTCCTTACAAGAGTAAGTACTCCTCCTTTTCGTCTATCTTTTCTGTCGGATCTGAAGCATTGATATCCCCTTATTTTAAAGGTTTGATCTGCTTTCAAGTGAGTCTCTTGGATACAGCAAACACTGACTTGCTTCTCATACAAGATGTTTTCCAGCTCTGTCTTTTTGCTGTATCCAGCCTGCTTGCTGTTCACTCCCTCTGCATTCCAGTGCATCATGACAAGTGGCACTCTGGGTTTCTCTTTTTCTGTTTTGTTTTGGTCAGTAGTTCTCCTCCGCCGTCTGCTGACTCCACAAGACGGTCTAGAGGGTCCTCCAGTAGCTGAGGGTGGGCTCTGTCGAGGCTCAGAGCCCGGCACTGCACCTGCCTGGTGGAGCTCCACAGGGCGAGCACCAGTACGAGATTTATTTGACGGTGTACTCTCCATAGAAAAAAAAAAAGCGAGTTGCGTGATACTGTGGTTTCCGGTGCGCCTTCTGGCCCAGTATCTATGACTTTAGCACCTGTTCAACGGGAGAGTGGGCTCATCCCTAATCTGTTTATGTTCCCAGTAGTAGACTATTCGCAAGCAGCCTGGGGGTGTCACTGCTCTGCGCGGACCTTGTTTACCGAGGCGGCGTCCGTGCTCGTATGGTGAAAATATGGTTGTGTTATCTTCAAAATAGCCCTGTCTTTCCCATGGCTTTTCTGCCATCCTGCAACTTTGAGTTAGGGAGTTCTGAGCTCCAGTCTCTTTCCCAGGCATTTTATCCTGGCCTGGCACGCATACAGAGGACCCCACTTCTGGTTCTAAGTTAGCAGTTGGGGATAGGTGGGGTAGCACACTGTGCATTCCCCGTCATCCAGGGGGCTCTCCAACTATGCAGAGCTTGCACAATGCTGTGCTCTGGTTCTGGGCTCTCCCAAGGAATCCTCACGTCCTGCACAGAGCCACTTCCAGATACCCACCACCTGCCAACCCTCCATTGTAGAAATCTCCTGCATGCGGCCATCCAGTCAAGAGCCAGTATTAAGTCTGGTGCCCAAGTGATCCCCCCAAGCTCAGTGTGCAATGCTGGGTTCTCATCATGCTGCAACACAGGGGGGATTGTGATGCTCAGCCATCTCTCTCAACTCTGCACCGATAAGTGACATCGGGGACTTAACTGTGCCTCAGTACTGGGAGGCCCCGTTTCCGGGTACACCACACACAGCCAATTGAGGCAACGGTCGCCGTGGGCGTGTCTTCAGTGGGGAAGTTGTGGAGTCTTCCTGTCCATGTTCTTGCACATCCTAACACTGCCCGCAAGACATCGGAGGTTTGGAGAGTGGCCTTCTCTGCTTTTTTGAGCCGGGGTGGGCTCCCGGGCAAGTCTCGATGGGGATCGGGACGTGTCCACGCGCCAGTGGGCCCAGCATCGGCCGCATCTGATGGAGGACTTGCTCTGCCAGGTTTGATGTGGAACTTTTCATCCTACCGCCCCGGGTAGAAGCCAGAAGTGTACTGTGCCAGCTCTGGGGGAGATAAAGGGGGTGTTTCTGCGTCTCCTTGTGATACGTAGCCAAGGTAGGGCTCACAGTGCTCTTTCCCCGCCACCAAATTGCCTGCTGGTTACGCCGAGTTCTCCGAGGCTCTAGGCATGTGACCAAGAGTTGAAGGCAATAGGATCGTCAAGTCCTGAGTCTCTGTGCCTGTACGATGGGTTCCGATCTTCAGGGAGCAGTCCACACTCGTTCCCACTCCCAAGACTTGTTCAGTATCCATCTGGCTCCTTCCCACCCACAGAGGGCGTGTACGGTGTAGTGCACCGGTTTTATTATCGAGGTTTGCTCCTCTAGATCCGTTGTGTTTAGCCTGAGGATTCGCACCCTCAGTTACCAGGACTACCTCGAGGAGGGTGTGGCTCTTCACCACGCACAACGATCTTGGGGTATGAGAGGTTTTGCTAGGCCAAGAGGCTAACACCGCAATGGTCGCTCCTTTCATGAACAAGAATTCACTAGGCCTAGGGTGAAGCAAGGGGGGAAACCCACTACCCACAACACCAGCACATCATACCCCCTGTCTGTAAAGACTTTGCCCCGTCTCTGTACTAAACGCCGGTAAAGTTATGGGTTACCCCAGTATTCACTGAATAGGGAAGAAAAACCACAAATAAAATACTTATACATGCTACGTACTCGGATTATAACTTACATTTTTAAACTGCAAGCGTACCACTTGACTTATCATTTAAACTTTCCCGTGAAATAAGAAATATATATATATATATATATATATATATATATATATATATATATATATATATATATATGTATATGTATATGTATATGTGTATATGTGTATATGTGTATATGTGTATATATATATATATATATATATATATATATATATATATATATATATATATATATATATATATAAATCCATCATCATGAATTAGGAATACCTACGTGTTCCGTCACCACTCATGAAGCATCTAGCATTAATAAAGTTAGTTTAGAAAGTTTATTCTCGTCTGATTATTTTAGCAGTAAAATTAAATTTCTTAATAGCCGACTGAGTTTAAGCTAGAAATATAATTTCTGTTTTCCACTGTACCTCGTCACTATAAAATAATACAGACTATATAAATTAAGCGCTCTGCACCAAATCTAACTAGTGAAATAAAATAAGCGATTTAACACTTTAAACACTTCACAAAATACTAGAATATAATATATATAATATTTACCTCAACACAGAACTACTAAGAACTTAAACCACTTCGACCAAACTAAATGCCATCTCTATTAACAGAGATTCTTAGGAATCGAACGAAGGCTTGTTCTAGTCTTGACTGCGAAGTTACTGAGTGAAAATGAAATCTAACTCCCTCCAGTATATATGAAACACCAGACAAAGAGGTACGCTATTTCCATAAACTACGCAATAGCCTCCCCTTCTCTTAACACCTTACGTTAACTTAGACGCATGGCAATAACATGCCAAACCCGTCTCCAGTGCAGAAGCAGTTTTTCCCACCTCCCCGAGAAACTCATCCTGAGAACCATAACTGACACTTTGCTTTCTCGCACCTTACGCCAACTCTGGCCGTGGAGCGTGAGTGTCATATCACCTGACACTGAGAATCTACCTTGGAAACTACATGTCAGATGCAAACTACCAGACAAATGTCTCCTCATCATGTCTGACGGAGTGAATTCTCTCACTTCAGGCCCAGAAACTTAGCCGAAGAAACACTGTCCCAGGGGAAACGGTAGACAGCTGTCTGCTCCCCTGTCTGACGGAATGCATTCTAACACTCTGCGTCTCGTGTAGGGGCTGACACGTTACGTCATAACTGCGTTCTCAGTTTTGAGAAAAGAAACAGGTAAACGTTAGAATGGGAAAATAGTAATGTATATAGTCGCAAACGAACGAATGCGAAAAAACACAAAAAGGATAAAAGAGTGATAATAAATAGAGAATTCGGGTGAAAGAAAAAGAAGAAGATATAGGCAATTTCAATGATCATAAAACCTCTGTGACACATATGGATGCGAGTCATGGGCAATGACTACAACCCACAAAAGCCAGATCCAAACCTCAGAAATGAGGTATCTGAGGAAGGTGGTTGAAGTAACAAGAAGAGACATGGTCCGCAACCAGGCGATACGTTAAGGCCTAAAATCCCACTCCCTGCATACCCAAGTAGAACAGTCCCAACTAAGATGGATGTCCATGTCTGCAGAATAGGAGAAGATCGGCTACCACGACAAGCATGGGAAACAAAGAGCCAGTGATCCGGACCCCCAGGACGACCCAGAGTCCGCTAGGAGGACAACATTAGACAATCTTTGCAGGACCGAGGACTAGAATGGAACCAGGCCAGGAGGAAGACAGCAGATAGTCTGGCGCTCTCTCTTCCAAACCTCTACACCTCACGACAGAAGGGGAACGACTAAGTAAGTACGTAAGAGATGCAAATAGAAGGATTATGATGCTTCTACCTTGAGGGAGTGTTTACAAGGTATTCAAAAATCAAGAACAACGCTGAATGTGTCTTAGCACAGCCAACTTATTATCTGGCCGACTACTTTTGTGAAGAGATATATTGTAGAATTTAGCTCGTTCAAGCCCCAACTGACTTAATTCAGTGACATCTTAATTTAGTAGCTCTGTTTTAAGTGTATTTAAGGTGACTGAGACATACGGGTGCAATACACTCAAAAGGATTAAATGAGCTATAAATTTTTATATATACAAATAACAAATTTAATAATTATTATCTTTAACAGTGCAAAATGAATAATTCTTTAAAAGAAAAGGTAATTAGCACAGTATGATGTTATGGATATTGAGGGAATTGTCTGAAAGTTCACGTGGCAGCTTTTTAGTTTGTACTTAGCTGCCAGTAAGTTTAGTGCTTTCTGCTCCAGCCGATGTTTGGTTCTTTGCTGGTTATAGGCTGATTCGCTCTAGTCACTGGTCAAGTCTGGAGGTTGTGACACGTCCCAATAAGTATCATGGAGAATCATAAAGATGGCACAGCGTCTTCAAGACACGTCTGATGATGGAATCTAGCGTTGACAGCAGAACACGTATACCACACACTTTGTTCCAGAGATAGCAAGCACTGGTACCACTGACCCAAAATTTCTTTGGGAATACTGACTCCTGGCTAAGAGAAATAGTTAAGGCAACATGTTTAAGATGCGGTCTGGCGGATTAGTTTACACTAGGCTCCCACTCTAACTTTGTATTGAGATTCCTAAGATTCCGGCTTGCCGTGTTAATGTAGGTAGAGTTTTCCTGGGATATAAGTCCACGAGATGCTCAAACAAGGTCCGGTCCGATAAATAGAATTCTGATCCTATTCCTTACTCTGGCCAGCTGGCTGTTTTCTTGACGAGGTGAATTTCACAGCGCTCTAAAACGGCGAAAGTGTCAGATTATATTGCAACTTTCGTCCCACGCACGTGGTTGTTACAATCTGACCAGGCTCCAATCAAAGGTGTTGTTCATAACATCTAGAATTGCCCAGCCAATTGTATTCAATCATGCGTGCTATGATGCGTTTATCCCAACAATTTTCTCATAGGAAAATTTTGCGTGATTTTTTTAAAGTCACTTTCCATATAAGGAATTATTATTTCCGTCGATTATCTGTAATTGTTACACTACAACTTCTTACATTATCCCAAATAATGTCTTCGTAACAATTCTGTCCGGAAGCGATTACAACATTTCCGTCGTCTTCAGGTGTGTCTGTCATACGACCGTCGCCCCGTGTGCAAACACAAACACCGGGTGTCACTACACGAAAAAGACTGTCGGCCAATCTGGTCTTACCTGTATGAAATCTCAGCGAGGATGGGCAGGCAAACAAACATGACGAATTATTACAGGAAGAAGTGTAAACAATGACGAAAATACCAAATATTGTCCGAGGTAGGAAAGTAGAAATTGAAGAGCACAAAATGGCTTACGGGATGGCACAAGAAATGAAAAGTTTGGAGGTCATTCTGTGTCAGATAGACAGGCAGATAGACAGAAGACAAACGGACATATAGTCATACGGGCAGATAGGTTTCAACATACAGGCAGGCATTCAGGCAGATATATATACAGACAGGCGGACGAACGGATAGATATTCATTCAAATAGACAGTCAGACAAACAGACAGATAGACAGACAGCTAGATAGATAGATATATAGATAGATGGATAGATAGATAGATAGATAAATAGATAGATAGATAGATAGATAGATAGATAGATAGATAGATAGATAGATAGATAGATAGATAGATAGATAGATAGATAGATAGATAGATAGATAGATAGATAGATAGATAGATAGATAGATAGATAGATAGATAGATAGATAGATAGATAGATAGATAGATAGATAGATAGATAGATAAATTGATAGATTGATTGATAGATTGATTGATTGATCGATTGATTGATTGATTGATTGATTTCGTGAATAAACCTACCACAAGAGTATATTAACGCAGTAATGACGCAGGGAAAACATTTAAGAACAAAAAAAAACGAACAACAACGACAAATCAACATTAAGTATTTGTTACATGTCATTAGACGTGCACGCTCGTTATTATAATGCTTGAACATAGCATAAAGAAAAAGAAAATAGTATTCAGAACAAGTGTCCCCAACCCAGCTGGAGATCTACGAAGAAACTAGAAAGGAGACCAAGAACATGTTAATATTAATGAAGGGGAAGAAATGATAGAGATAGATAAAGGGGAAGAAATGATAGAGGTAGATGAAGTGGGAGAAATGATAGAAGAAGGGGAAGAAATTATAGAGGTAGATAAAGGGGAATACGTTATAGAGGTAGATAAAGGGGAAGAGATGATAGAGGTTAATGAACGGAAGAAATTATAGGGGTACATGAAGGGGAAGAAATTATAGGGGTAAATGAAGGGGAAGAAACGATAAAGGTTAATGAAGAGGAAGAAATGATAAAGGTTTATTAAGGGGAAGCATTTATAGAAGTAGATGAAAGGGGAAGAAATGGTAGAGGAAGATGAAGGGGAAGAAATGATAGAGGTTGAAGAAATGAACAAAATGATATAGGTTGATGAAAGAGAAGAAATTACAGAGGAAGATGAAGGGGAAGAAATGATAGAGGTAGATGAATGGGAAGAAATTATAGAGGTTGAAGAGGTGAACAAAATGATATAGGTAGATCAAATGGAAGAAATTATATAGGTAGATGAAAGGGAAGAAATTATAAAGGTAGATGAAGGGGAAGAAACGATAGAGGTTAATGAAGGGGAAGAAATTATTTAGGTAGATGAAGAGGAATAAATTATAGAGGTAGATGAAGAGGAAGAAATTATAGTGGTAGGTGAAGGGGAAGAGATGATAGAGGTAGACGAAAGCGAAGAAGACAGATGAAGGGAAGAAATTATAGAAGTAGGTAAAGGGGAAGAAATGATTGAGGTTGAAGAAATGAACAAAATGATATAGGTAGATGAAATAGAAGAAATTACAGAGGTAGATGAAGGGGAAGAAATGATACAAGCAGATGAAAGGGAAGAAATTATAGAGGTAGATGAAGAGGAAGTAGGCAGATGAAGGACGAAATGATAAAGGTAGATAAAAGGGAAGAAGGCAGATGAATGGAAAGAAGTGACTGATGTAGATGAACGGGGGAGAAGACAGATGAATAGGAAGAAATGATAGACGTAGATGAAGGGGAAGAAGCAGATTAAGATGAAGAAACGATAGAGGTAGATGAAGGGGAAGAAATTATAGAGACAGATGAAGTGGAAGAAAACCGATGAAGAGAAAGAAATGATAGAGGTAGACGAAAGGGAAGAAGCAGATGAAGGGGAAGAAATGATAGGGGTAGATGAAGGTGGAGAAGGCAGATGAAGGGGTAGAAATGATGGAGGTAGATGAAGAGAGCAGATGAAGGGGAAGAAATTATAGAGATACAAGAAATGGAAGAAAGCCGATGAAGAGGAAGAAATGAAAGAGGTAGATGAAGGGGAAGAAGGCTGATGAAAGTGAAGGAATTATAGAGACAGACGAAGAGGAAGAAAGCAGATGAAGGGGAAGAAATTATAGAGACAGACGAAGGGGAAGACATTATAGAGACAGATGAAGGGGAAGAAATTATAGAGACAGACGAAGGGCAAGAAATTATAGAGACAGACGAAGTAGAAGAAGGCAGATAAAGGGGAAGAAATTATAGAGACAGACGAAGGGGAAGACATTATAGAGGCAGATGAAGTGGAAGAAATTATAGTGGCACATGAAGGAGAAGAAATTATAGAAGCAGATAAGGGGAAGAACTTATAGAGGCAGATGAAGGGATGAATTTATAGAGGCAGAAGAAATGGAAGAAAGCCGATGAAGAGGAAGAAATGAAAGAAGTAGATGAAGAGGAAGAAGGCTCATGAAGGGGAAGACATGATTAGAGGCAGATGAAGGGGAAGGAATTATAGAGGCAGATGAAGGGGAAGAAATTATAGAGGCAGATGAAGGGGAAGAAATTATAGAGGCAGATGAAAGGGAAGAAATTATAGAGGCAGATGAAGGGGAAGAAATTATAGAGGCAGATGAAGTGGAAGAAATTTTAGAGGTGGATGAAGGGGAAGAAATTATAGAGATGGATGAAGTGGAAGAAATTATAGAGGCAGATAAAGGGGAAAAAGGCCGATGAAGGGGAAGAAACTACAGAGGCAGATAAAGGGAAAGAAATTATAGAGGCAGATGAAGGGGAAGAAATTATGGAGGCAGATGAAGGGGAAGAAATTATTGAGGTAGTTGAAAGGGAAGTAATATTGAGGCAGATGAAGTGGAAGAAATTATAGAGGCTAATAAAGGGGAAGAAATTATAGACGCAGGTGAAGGGGAAGAAATTATAGAGGCATATGAAGGGGAAGAAGGCCGATGAAGGGGAAAAAGGCAGATAATGGTAAAGAAATTTTAGAGGTTGATAAAGGGGAAGAAATTTTAGAGGTAGATGAAAGGAAAGAAATGAAAGATGAAGGGGAAGAAGGCAGACGAAGGGGAAGAAATTATAGATGAAATGAAAGAAAGCCGATGAAGAGAAAGAAATTATAGAGGCAGATGAAGGGGAAAAAATTATATAGACAGACGAAGGGAAAGAAATGATAGATGAAATGGAAGAAAGCCGATGAAGAAGAAGAAATTATAGAGGCAGATGAAGGGGAAGAAATTATATAGACAGACGAAAAGGAAGAAATTATAGAGAAATATGAAGGGGAAGAAATTATAGAGACAGACGAAGGGGAAGAAATTATAGAGGCAGATGAAGGGGAAGAAATTATATTGGCAGATGAAGTGGAAGAAATTAAATTGGCAGTTGCAGGAGAAGAAATTATAGAAGCAGATAAGGGGAAGAAATTATAGAGACAGACGAAAGCGAAGAAATTATAGAGGCAGATGAAGGGAAGAAATTATAGAGGCAGGTGAAAAGGACGAAACTGTAGAGGAAGTTGAAGGGGAAGAAATTATAGAGGCAGATGAAGTGGAAGAAATTACGGAGACAAATGAAGTGGAAGAAATTATAGAGGCAGATGAAGGGGAAGAAATTATAGAGACGGATGAAGGAGAAGAAATTATAGCGGCAGATGAAGAGGAAGAAATTCTATAGACAGGCGAAGTGGAAAAATTATAGAGGCAGATGAAGTGGAAGAAATTATAGAGACAGACGAAGTGGTAAAAATTATAGAGGCAGATAAAGAGGACGAAATTATAGAGACAGACAAAGGGGAAGAAATTATAGAGGCAGATGAAGTGGAAGAAATTATATTGGCAGATGAAGGAGAAGAAATTATAGAAGCAGATGAAGGGGAAGAAATTATAGAGGCAGATGACGGGGAAGAAATTATAGAGGCAGATGAAGGGGACGAAATAGTAGAGGAAGTCGAAGGGGAAGAAATTATAGAGGCAAATGAAGTTGACGAATTTATAGAGGCAGACGAAAGGGAATAAATTAAAGAGGCAGATGAAGGGGAAGAAATTACAGAGACAACTGAAGTGGAAGAAATTATAGAGGCAGATGAAGTGGAAGAATTTATAGAGGCAGATGAAGGGGAAGAAATTATAGAGGCAAATGATGAAGGGAACGAAGGCAGATGGAGGGGAAAAAAATTACAGAGACGGATGAAGGGGAAGAAATTATAGAGACGGATGAAGGGGAAGAAATTACAGAGGCGGATGAAGGGGAAGAAATTATAGAGACGGATTAAGGGGAAGAAATTATAGAGGCGGATGAAGGGAAGAAATTATAGAGACGGATGAAGTGGAAGACATTATAGAGACGGATGAAGGGGAAGAAATTAGAGAGGCAGACGAAGGGGAAGAAATTATAGAGGCGGATGAAGGGGAAGAAATTATAGAGGCAGATGAAGGGGAAGAAATTATAGAGACGGATGAAGGGAAGAAATTATAGAGACGGATGAAGGGGAAGAAATTATAGAGGCAGGCGAAAGGGAAGAAATTATAGAGGCAGATGAAGTAGAAGAAATTATAGAGGCAGACGAAAGGGAAGAAATTATAGAGGCAGATGAAGGGGAAGAAATTATAGAGGCGGATGAATTGGAAAGAAATTATAGAGGCAGATGAAGGGGAAGAAATTATAGAGGCGGATGAATTGGAAAAAAATTACAGAGACAGATGCAAGAGAAGTAATATAGAGGCAGATGAAGTGGAAGAAATGGAAGAGGCGGATAAAGGGGAAGAAATTATAGAGGTAGATGGAGGGGAAGAAATTATAGAGACGGGTGAAGGGGAAGAAATTATAGAGACGGATGAAGGGGAAGAAATTATAGAGGCAAATGAAGGGGAAGAAGGCCGATGAAGGGGAAGAAGGCAGATGAAGGGGAAGAAATTATAGAGGCAGATGGAGCAGAAAGACGAAGAGGGATGAAATGTAGAGAAGCAGAAGAATAAGATTAAGCATAAGCGGAAGAGAATAAGCAGAAGAAGAAGAAGCGGAAAAGTAGAAGAAACAAAGAAGTAGAAGAAGAAGAAGAAGAAGAAGAAGAAGAAGAAGAAGAAGAAGAAGAAGAAGAAGAAGAAGAAGAAGAAGAAGAAGAAGAAGAAGAAGAAGAAGAAGAACGAACGAACGAACTTTATTTTCAAAGGGTTGAGAATTGGGCACGCAGGCCTGTCTGACATTCTGCCCTTCCTTTCTCTCACCTTTCATACTGAATTCATTTATTCTCACATGTATTTCACATATCAATTTCAAGGAATTCAACAGAAGAAGACAAGAAGAAAAAGAAGGAATAAAAGAATGCTGGATGAAACACATGTCCGGGATCTATGGCGGGGGACATCAGGTTTCCAAAGTATAAAAAAAAAATAATAATAATAAAAACAAACACACGTTATTTATTTCGTCCGACATCGAGGTTGCTTTATTATAAAGTCGATGAAAACGTGATTCCAGGAAATTAGGGTGTTTAGTTTTTGTTAAGACACTAGAACAAAATTGTTTTTTTTCTTTTCTATTCACATCTTTAATAAATGCATTATTCTACTGTTAAATTTTAGGAAGGATAAAAACTGAGAGATTGCCTAACGAACTAGAAAACCTTATATAGAGAGAATGATAGAGTATTCTGACTTGTTTTTTTTATTTTGTCTCATATATATAATAGTTAATTGAAATTGTTGGCATTACCATTCTTCAACCTTCTGTACTTATTTGTTGCTAGTTATATATATATATATTTGGTTTGGTTTGAATGATCTCCTCCCTTAGATCACACAAGGAGAATCTCAGCACAGTGCACGAACTACGTAGCACTGACGAGGATCTCACTGTATGTATAAACGAATCACACATTCTATAAATATCGTTGTGGTGGGTAGGTTTTCTAATTTTTTAAATTTTGCCAGAGCAGCGGCCATATGGCCTATTCTTTACGATATTCAACTGCCAAGGGATTTTTAACGTGCGCAAATTGCACACGGGACCTCGTGCTTTTTCGCCCTTATCGGAGAAAGTTAGGCATGTGATCTCACTTTCCAGGAGATCAGGGGGAAGTTTGACATCATTAGGAACCATTTGATCGGAAAAAAAAATCCATCAATTATGTTCCCTGTACTGGTAGCGATCCATTGCAACTGATTAAGTGCTTCATACGTACTCCACGCGCTTGAACATTCAATCAATAATACACACAACTGCTTATGTTGCAGACACTCATGAGAAATAAAAAAGTAGAAAAACAATACAAAAAGTTACAGAAGTGATAGTCTTACCTGGAAACCGAACCCATGCCATCTGAAATGCGCCTTCGCTTCGTTACCGGAGTAAATCCTGACTAACCGCACTGCCAACTCAGAACCAGAAAAAATGTACTTCCTAAACAGTAGGCATTGTCATCACACTCCACGCAACTATGGAATATAGGACTGAGAACGACCCAGACTAACTGTCTAGTTTTCTACTTCTGTATTTCTCACAAGTGCCTGCATTGTACCCATTTGTGTTTATAATTTAATGTTTAGAGACCTGGGATTTCCTTCTTTGTTGTTGTGATTATTACTTAAACACCCAGTGTCTTTTTGCAAATGTTGTAGCTATTTATTATATAACAAGGGTTCTCAACCTGTAGGGTGCATATTCTCAGGGTAGATGTAAGAGGGCAGGTGTCGTATGCCTCCAAAGAACATATATTGTAAATGCTCCTTCAAAGAGTAAAACTCTAAAGTTCAGAATAAAGCTATACAGTGTTCTTTGCATGTATATTTGTATGAGACCAAACGCCACTCAGGGCCACCTTTCGATGACCTGTGAGGTTACTTCAGGCAGATAGTCTTAATCATTTGCAGATCCAAGCTTTGTTGAATTAAGGATTCTACAATAAATGTTAGGATGAATTTTGATGCTGTCAGATATCTCTCTATCCAGTTTTGGCAAAGACGGATGTAGTCTTTATCGCATGCTCTAGCAATGGCCATCACCCTGAGTGTGTTGACGCAATATGCTTTCTGCCCGTGCTCAGAAGGTCATAGTGGAGAAATTCAACCAAGCGCAGATACACGGCGGGAGTAATTATGAAGAGTCCCTCCGGAAAATTCCCTATAGTTGTACATGACCTTCCTACTCGTAGCATTGCATGACCTGCCAATTAGTAGATCTTGTATATTTTACTAATGTTGAGATTTCTCTGGGTTTGCAAAAAAAAAAAAAAAACCTTGAAACTCCCTCCCAAAAAAGGGTTGAACGATTGAAAACTCTAGAGAAGGACAGAGAGAAAGAGACAACAGGAGAGAGAAATAGAGAGAAGGAGAGAAAGAAAGAGAGAGAAACAGAGAAAAAGAAAGAAAGAGACAAAGAGAGAGAAGGAGAGAGAGGAAGATAAAGAAAGAGAGAAGGGGCGAGAGAGAAGGAAAGAAAGAAAGAGAAAGAGCGAGAGAGAAAGAGAGAGAGAAAGAGAGAGAAGAAGAGACAGAAAGCAAGAGAAGGAAAGAGAGAAAGAGAGAAGGAAAGAAAGAGACAGAAAAAGAGGTCAGAAAGAGACAGAAAGAAAGAGAAAGAGCGAGAGAGAAAGAGGCGGACATACAAATTGAGAGAGGAAAAGAGAGAGCTCTAAATTATCCCTATATTTCTAATCGTCTTAAGTGAAATGTCCTGTAACAAACAGTAACACATTCCCACCAGTTTTTCGGGAAAATACGGAAAAGTCTCACATCGCACCGTGAAAACGCAATTGAACACCCATTAAAACAGCACGCTGGCCTTTCACATTTTTATTTCATGGTGCAGTAACGATTATCCCTAAGTCATGATAAGTTTGACAACAAAGATCCAATAAAGTTTAAATGGAATAGAAAGGAATTAAATGAAGACAGTAGAATGTTTACCATCATCATAACATGCAGCATAAAGAACACTTCATAATTACTTGCCACCATGTTTTGGCGGGTTACTTATGAAAGTATATTTGTGTATTGACAATATGTTTTTCCCAGAAGAAATCAACTCATCTGAGGTCCTCGTGAACACACGTACAGCAAGATTATCACTGATCCCGGACGCCTGAGAGGTGGCAAAGAAAGACTAGAACTCTTCTGGCGTGTCGTAAATGGTGGCTAATATACGCAAGGTTGTTGTGTTTGAGACTGGCAAACTTGTCATGTAAAATACATTTGCTACAGAATCTACCACTGAGAGAAGATATTAATGATTTGATTCCCGTTACCTACCAGGGAGCGCGCGAGCTACAGTCGTGTCTCCACGCGCCACAGGGAGCAGAAAGAAAATAAGGATGTTGATGATGATGATGTTGATGATGTTGATGATGATGATCCAGGAGGCGCGTTACCTGGGAGGATTTGGCAGAAACCAAAGAATAGGCCCAGTGTGTTTTACAAAGACCACCTTAAAGAGCCGAATAAGAATGGTATGCACTGGGCTGGACATACATACTTACTTAGTCGTTCCCCTTCTACCGTGAGGTGTAGAGGTTTGGAAGAGAGAGCGCCAGACTATTCTATCAGCTGTCTTCTTCCTGGCCTGGTTCCATTCTAGTCCTCGGTCCTTCAAAGATTGTCTAATGTTGTCCTCCCAGCGGACTCTGGGTCGTCCTGGAGGTCTGGATCCCTGGCTCTTTGTTTCCCATGCTTGTCGTGGTAGCCGATCTTCTCCCATTCTGCATACATGGCCAAACCATCTTAGTTGGGACTGTTCTATTTGGGTCTGCAGCGGGTGGGATTTTAGGCCTTGACGTATTGTCTGGTTGCGGACCATGTCTCTTCTTGTTACTTCAACCACCTTCCTCAGATACCTCATTTCTGAGGTTTGGATCTGGCTTTTGTGGGTTGTAGTCATTGCCCATGACTCGCATCCATATGTCAAGACTGGGACATAGGTGGAGCGGTACACAGCCATCTTCGTTTTCTTACCAACCTCTTTCTTGCTGAGGAATCCTCGATTTATGGCCTGATAAAGTCTCCCAGCCGCTGCTTTTCGAGTGGCCAACTCTTCTTTGATGCCCCCCTTTCGGTCTATAATAGCTCCGAGATATTTAAAGTGGTCGACCTGCTCCAGGACCTGTTCTCCCAACTTAATCTGATGTTTTCTTTCTTCTCGTGATATCACCATGGATTTTGTTTTAGAGCTGCTTATGACCATCCCTCTCTTCTCCAGCTCTTCCTTCCAGACTTGCAGGTTGGATTGGAGATGTGTCTCTGATTTAGCAATCAGGACAACATCATCAGCAAATGCTAGCTCTGAAATACAGACCTGTCTCATCTTCCAATACCCCACTGAATACTTTCTTGTTGTCTCCTTACATGCCTTGATGACATCGTCCATGAGGAGTATGAAAAGATAAGGTGACAGGATATCGCCTTGTCTTACACCAGTGGTGGTCCTGAACTCTTCTGACTTATAGTTTGCTGTCCTCACATAATTTCTGCAAGACTTGTAGAAGCTCTGTATAGCATGAATCAGAGGTGCTGGAATGTTCTTCCTTGCCAAACAGTCCCAAAGTTTGCTCCAGGGGACCCTGTCAAACGCCTTTTCCAGATCTATGAAACAAAGATGGATCTCACTCTTGTACTCAAGGGCCTTTTCACTCAGCAGCCTGAGTGTGAAGATTAGGTCTTGAGTACTTCGGTTCGCTCGGAATCCGCACTGGGCTTCATCCAATTGTGGCTCAGCTAGGCATCGGAGTCTCTGCTCTAGGATTCTAGAGTAGATTTTACCAGGGACACTGAGAAGGGATATGCCACTGTGGTTTCCACATTGTCGATTGTCACCCTTTTTGAAAATCGGTGTTATGATGGCAATCTCCCAATCCTTTGGTATGGCCTTGTTGCACCATGCTGCCTGTAGGACCCTTAGGAGTAATTGGTCGCCTGATGCTCCCATGTACTTAACCATTTCTGGTGTTATACTATCATGCCCTGCTGCTTTGCCCATCTTGATTTTCTCCAGTGCTGCCTTCAGTTCTTCCATCTTTATGTCATCTTCATCACCATTTGTATCCTCTTCTGTGCTAGTGCTAATCATTTCTGATGCTCTACCTTGCTCACCATCAAGGAGTTCTGAGAAATATTCTGTCCATCTTTCCATTACTTCCTTCGGGGCAGTAAGCAATTTGCCTTGCTTGTCCTTTATAAATTTAAGAGGGCATTGTTTGTCCTTCCTCATGTTCTTTAGGGTCTTATAGAACAATTTCTGGTTTTCTTGCGCATCCTTTTCTAGCTTTTCTCCAAATTCTTCCCAGGACTTCTGTTTTGCTGCTAGCACCTTGTTCTTTGCTTCTGTTCTGAGTATCACATATTCTCTATATTTCTCTATTTGTCCTGCTGTGTTTTTAGCTCCTAAGTATTGTTTCCATGCCATTTTCTTCTCTCTTATTTTCTCTTTGACTTCTTCTGTCCACCAAGGTGTCCTCTTTCTCTTGTTCCCAAGTCGGACTTCACCACATGCTTCTGCAGCAGCTGTCTTTATGATGTCCTTGAATTTAAGCCACAGGGTTTCCAAGTCATCAGGTTGTTCTTCTGTGTTTCTCACCGCTGTAGCAATAAGTCCCTGATATCTGGTCTTAATGTCTGGCTCTTTCAGCTTGTAGGTCTTAATGCTCATTTCTTCCGTTCGTTTACTTGGTTTCTTGCGTGGTGCTGGGCAGTTCCTAGGCTGAGCAACTCTTTCAGTTGTTCTTTTGATTGTAAGCAGGTAGTGATCACTTCCAATCTCTGGCCCCCTCCAGACTCTAGCATCCCGGACATATTTGAATGAGCTCCTCCTAACAATGGCATAGTCGATCACTGACTTCTCATTCTTTGTTGGTTCACATCTAGTGTATGCATGTATGCGCTTATGGGGGAACTTTGTGTTGGTAATGATCAGATTCTGCTCACTGCAGAATCTGAGGAGTCGCTTTCCATTGTCATTGAGAGTATCTTCTCCATATCTTCCGATAACTCCACCCCATCTAGCATGGTCATTTCCAACTCTGGCATTGAAATCTCCGAGCATGATAATTTCATCTAGGCAGTCATCCACTGTCCTTTGAAGCAGCTCGAAGAATTCTTCCTTGACCTCTGCTCTCTCATCCTCATTTGGCCCATACACTATGACCAGGTTGACTATGGTTTCTCCTTCTTTTAGTTTTACAACCATAATGCGCTCCGAGACAAAGTTCCATCCCTTGATACTATCTTTCTGGTTTTTGGCCACAATGCAACCCACGCCCCCTTTAGCTCTTTCAGATGTGGGTACACCACTGTATAGCAGAGTGTTGCCATCGAGATCCATGACTCCTTGTCCCTTTTTCTTTGTTTCGGTAATAGCCAGGATTTCTAGTTTTGCTTTCCTCATCTCTTCCATCAGCTCCTCTTCTTTCCCATTTATACTTCTTGTGTTCCATGTTCCATAAGTCGTAGTCCGTAGTCCGTTCCAGTTCGTCGCCTTTAGAATCAGTCCGGTTTTCTCTCTTATATTGCTTGTAATCATAGTTTAAGACAAACAGGTGATTGGCCTGTTGTGCCTTTGCATGGTGGAGGGGCTGCCTCCTTACGGCCTCCATGCAGGCCGCCCTCCTCCTTTTTCATCCGGGCTTGGGACCGGCATAGGCGGAGTTTGGGCTGGACATTTCATCATAAATTACACTTACATGCGCACAAGAAGCGCGCGTAACGCAGGCATCGTGTAAAAATGCCAACTTGCAGTGATGTGATGGAATTATACACTCTGTAGAGCAAGGGTTGGTGTAAGCTAGACACCGATCTACTAGTAGATCACAGGAGATAATTTGTTAAATCGCCAGAAGAGGAGGAGGAGAGAGAGAAGAGTTTGAAAACTAGATACATTTCTCCCATGGGCTGTTAAAAGCATGGTATCCCCAGGATTAAATCTACTTTCTCTGAGTTCCCAGCGAAAACTCACGAGCTTGCTGACAAAAATTCACTTTAATAGGGAACTGTATGTTGATAGGAAACTCTGTACAGAGCGATACAACAGGGGGTAATCTGATCATCAGAAGTGGTCCCTTTATCTTCTTTACACTCTGAGGGATGCGGGCCCATTTGGGCCATAACTCCCAAGTATTCGCCTCCTGTTGTCTTTTCCCGTCTCCTGCGAATTAAACCCACTCCACTTTGGTTGCAACTTTTAACTTCACTCCTGGTTTTATCCATGCTGCCAACTGGAGGCAATTGTTAAAGTAACCATTATGTTATATATAAATTATTGTTCTAAATTCCATAGCCCGTTGCAGATGCTCCACTGCCATACCGTTTCCCTTTCCGAGGCTTCACCCAGGCTCTTAAGTGCCTTGTTCTTTACTATCCTTTCATACCCAATAGCTTCAGTAGATCGTACACTGAGGCACCCACTAGACCTCTACAGCAATGACTTTTGCTGTGAGCTCGTTGTGTCTCAAGTCCGTGACCAGATTATTATACTTGGCCAAATTGAACGAGTTTTGTTCGTCTAATCCGGATTCAAATGGGACGGTCAGTGTAACGTAGTGTCTGAACCTATATCTTATGGCAATTAACAAGAGCCTTTGGGGAGCCGCGCTGGTGTAATGGCTACGGCGTTGTACTGGCGACCAGGCTTTCATGGTTCAAACCCGGGCGTCAGCGTTTGAAGGAATGTTTACGACCGGAAATTTAACTGAATAACCTGAACGGCTCCTGCACATAAATCCCGTGTGGATGGGAAGGAGCGAAGCTCCTGAACGGGTTGGAAGGAAAGTCCACTGACCCCCCCAGCCTCGTAATGACATGTCATTGGGCCAAAAGCGCTGGAAAGCTCGAGTGTCGCTGGTTAGAAAAAAAAAAAAAAAAAACTAAAAACAAAAACAAGAGCCTACATAGTCTAATTATAGCGGAATGTGCAACAAAAATTTCGACCAATCGCTGCACCGAACGCTGTAATCATGGAAACGTGAGCTGAAGCAGGAAGGCCAGATGAAATTTGTTCTAATGGGTATGTTGAAATGTGTCTACTGGACAAAGGATAATGGATTTCATCCTGTCCGATGATCACAGTAAGATACTAGATATCTTAACCATTTAGTAGATACCTGGATCTAAGCGATAGGAGCAGTTGTACAGGAGTTATGATTGTTTATATGCCATTATAACAAGGATGGGAAGCAGTTTTGCCCTGTTTTGACTGCGATAGCAAAATATACAGGGGAGGGAGAGAAAGGACAGTTGGTTAGAGCGATAGCTACTAATCTGCAGGTTAAAACAAGACCTTGATGGAGACAATCGGTTGATGAACAACGGAGTAAAAAATTATGAAAGTTTTAATAGATTAACAGATTGGTCAGAGAGCATCATCCTCGAAGAAAAGTTTAATACCCAACATAGGCCAAAACCAGCCAATGGAATTGTTTGTCTTCTCGTCATCCGCTGGGAGGAATAAAAGGGGAGGCTACTGGTGAAGAATTTCACTCTCGCCGCCAAATTTAAACGACAGAACGCAGATAACAGCATACTGCCACGAAGCCACCTTCGCCATCTGCATGTGTAAGCAGACTGTTTGGCCTTTAAAGCCCTGTGTATCTGAGATTGAGGGTGAGAGAAATAATTAAGAATATGTATATATATTATATATTTGTGCTTAGCGGAAGTGTTTATTTGTGTAGAATTTCATTGTGCCATTCCTGGAAGGAAATTACGAGGTATTATGTGCTAATTAAGTTATGTTTCGAAATTAAATCAAAGGAATGATGGAAAGAAAGCTATTAGTTTTCTAAAGCTTTTAAAGCCTTTTCTGATTGCTGGACCGGACAATACCATCATGAATAAGGAAAGAATGAAAGTAATTGATTTCATGTATTTTTTGAGTATACACTTAACACTTACCATAAGGCATATGCGTTCCCAGTGAAGTCAATCATGGACATATTGGGACAGTGATTTTTATGAATGATAAATTATTTTATTGGATAAATCTTCTTGTCACTGACTTGATCTGTCTTTAATGATTTACCATCAACTATTCTGAACTTTCTCACTGCATCTCCTATCTGTGTAGGAAGATTCTAGAGCCAGATGCTATGAAGGACATATTGTGTTTCAGGTCATATCGTATCCTGTCAATCACCTTGTCAGCATTGAAGATAACTGGTCTTCTACTGTGTCGGTGTAAGAAATGTTCAAGCACCAAGTATTGACATCAGGTGTGAGAGTGGAAACCCTTAACTGTGGGTGTTCCATTCCTTACTGGTTCATTAACACGGCTGCCTAGTTATGATGACTTTTCTTAAATGGTGAATCCATGTGTGAACAGTGACTTTAGATACAAGTCCCAGAGACAGTTTAAATATAAAAATACCTTGATTACATTTTCAAGTACTAACATTGACACAGAATCCAGAGTGAATTAATTAAAAGTGAATATGAACATTCATCCAATTAATGACCAAGATCCAACAAGACAGAGACATTAATATTAGTAATTAATTATCAAGTTGGTGCATTATATTATTTGTAACATATACAACAGCATCATCATATTGTTTTATTCCCATCACCATGTTTGAGTTTCCAAAGCAATACAACAAAACAACACAAAACCAGATTAATGTAAATAATTAAACTAAGAAATTGTACTGCACTGTTTTGAGTACTTTATTCAAGTTTGAGTTCAAGTTACTTTGAATTTTATTAATTACCCCTAGATACTTTAAAAACGCATAGGTTGGTCTTAGGGGAGGGGCACAATAGATTACTGGACTGCATATTACCATCTCGGTCAGTAACTTTTACAGCCAGATTTAAACCTATGAACTCTATACACCATTACTCTGTTCTGAGAATGGGGTATTACTTATAAGACCAGTCTCTTATCTGGCAACTATCCTGGTATTATCTGATACACTTTTTTGTCCGTCTATATAATCAATATTATCTAACCTTTCGCGACAGTCAGCTCAATCACTATAATCTGGTGCGATGACGAGCAGTAAAGTACTATGTCTGGTATAAGACAGGACCGCGCTCTTATCTTAAAATGAAGTTAACATTCGGTAGAATGGACAAGAAGGGACAAAGTTTATAACCTAGACGTCATAGTCTCGAACCCCGGCCCTTGCAGACCCGAGTGGAATAGTCCCAGTTGAGATGGGTTAATCATGTCTGCAGAGTGGGAGAAGACCGGCTACGACGCAAGCATGATAAACCAAAAGCCAAGGATCTATATCTCCAGGACGACCCAAAGTTCGCAGTGAGGACAACATCAGACAATCTCTAAAGGACCGAGGACTGAACTAGAACCAGGCCAAAATGAAGGCAGCCGATAGCATGGCGCTCTCTTTGGCTAATCTCTACACCTCAAGGTAGAAGAGAAACTGTTAAGTAATTATTAATTGCCCCAAAAACGTGAAAACCCATTGTTACTCAGCAAAGTTACTTGTAACCCGAACAGATTAGTATACACACAATTAGCAATGTCTACATATTATTGCGCATGTCTTCTGGCAGTGGTGACTTTTATTTTAAATACAATTTTGTGTTTGGAGTGGTACTAGTCGCCTTTTACGACATTCCTAGCGGGAACTATGTTCCTTGCCTCCTCAGAAACACATTCAAATCTACCTGCTAGCTAGGACAAATAGCTGAAGCGAACCAGACCACACTGGCATACAGAAGACTAAATTTCACACTTCAAAATAACTTCATTTTACATAAGATAGCTCGCACAACTATTCACAAACAACTTCATTAACACATAAGGCAACTTATACTGTTCAAAAAAAGAAACGCAACATTATTGCAGTGGTAATAGACACCAAATTTCAAACTTGTACCACAATTTTATTTTACGGAATTAATGTTTCAATCTTGGCATGAAGGAACTTTCAGATTTATCAATGAAATGATGTTCATTAAATCTGGTTTGGACTTTTATTCTTTGCGACTGAGGCCTCCGTTTCAGTAAGGTGTATGGCCTCCTCTGGCCTCTTTCAGAGAACGACATCTCCTTGACATGGATCCGATTAGCAGTTGGATCTGTTGTTGTGGGATGGCTGCCCACTCTTCCCGCAGTGCAAGAGACACCTGTCGGAAATTGGCTGAAGCCACGTCTCGCTGGCGGAGTCGTCTGTCGAGTTCATCCCATAAGTGTTCTATGGGGTTCATGTCTGATGACATGGCTGGTCACGGAATGGTCTGGACGTTGTTGTTAGCGAGGAACTGGGTGGTGAGTTGTGCCACATGACGTCGAGCGTTATCCTGCTGAAAAATCGACCCTCGTGCAGCCAGAAGTGGAAGGACGTGAGGACGAAGAATTTCAGCGACGTATCGTTGGGCATTCAGGCGTCCTTCAATTTGCACCAGGTCACTTCTTCCCATGAAGTTGATCGCCCCCCCCCCCCCACATCAGTACACCTCCACCACCATGTGGAGGAGCCTCATCAACGCTGTTCTGGGCGTAGTGCTCATGGACTTAGCGGTAAACTCTTCTCCGTCTATCGTGTCGCTGGAGCACAAAAAAATGATTCATCACTAAACCAAACCCATCTCCAGTCATTCCCAACGGTCCATTATTGATGTTGGTTCGCCCACTGCAGTCGGTTCTGGCGATGCCCGTCCGTAAGAACAGGACCTCTGTAGGGTCTTCTAGCCCAAAGACCAGAGTCGTGCAGCCGGTTCCTGACCGTTTGATCTGAAATTCGACGAGCTGCTGACATTGACTGGACTGTGGAGGACGCAGATGCAAGTTGATTCCTGAGGTGACGCAGCCGTATGAAGCGGTCTTCGGCAGAAGTTGTGACTCTGGGTCTTCCACTGCGCGGCCGGTCTGCCACTGAGCCAGTTTCTTGAAATCGCCTCTAAAGGCGACTAATATGCTTTTAACCACATTAAATTGTCTAGCCACTACACATTGTGATTATCCAGTCTGTAAACGTCCAATGATGATAAGTCGTTGTTCTGTAGTGAGATGAGCCATACTTGCGCATTGAATTTTCAAATGAATTTATTCGAGGAGCGTCAATCTTTTACAGGCATTCAATAATATGGTCAGATAGTTTTGTGTTCAGTAAGTTTCACGGGATTCTCATGAACCTGTCACGAGTTATTGTCAAAAATGTTGTTTTTACCTTGACCTCTTTCATGACCTCACGAATCATGAGGTGAGTACAATTCAGGTAACCACGAGAAGTTAATGACCAGGTGGACACAGTCGATAGGTTGACTGATGTCCAATCAGCGAATATCTTTTATAAAAGTAACACCAAAAAAGTTGCGTTTCTTTTTTTGAATAGTATACATAGCTATTCACATACAACTTCATTAACACATGAGATAACTCGCACAGCTATTCATACACAACTTTATTAACACATAAGATAACCCAAACAGCTATTCACGCACAACTTCATTAACACATAAGATAACTCGCACAACTATTCACACACAACTTCATTAACACATAGATAATTCACACAGTTATTCACATACAACTTCATGAACATATAAGATAACTCGCACAGCTATTCACACACAACTTCGTTAACACACAAGATAACTCGCACAGCTATTCATACACAACTTCATTAACACATACGATACGCTCACACAACTATTCACACACAACAAACAAAGACCAACTCACCCCCAGCTGCGACAATCTGTCATAAATCCACTCACCTCAAACTGAGAAACTGTGAAAGCAGCAAGACAACCCACGCGTCTCCATTAAAATCCGTATGCTGCAGCGACAGCCATTTTTCTTAAACTCCGCCCATGCTTGAAGCTTCTGCTGGTTCACCGCAAGATAAGACTTCGTACTTGAGTCGAGAATAGAGGACTGTATGGCAGTCTCAACGTATCGATAAAATGATCTGTCAATTAAAAAAAAAAAACGCCAACATTTAAACCACTTTTACCTAAAGTCTGAAACGAACAATCAGGTGTTCGACAAAATGGTTGCTGTACATACCAGATGAGCGTCCAATTACAGAGGGGTTAGAGCGCTGATCTCTCGCGACATGCTCCAGTCTACCCAGCTGTAAATGGGTACCTGACTTTGAGTTAGGGAAGAAAAGGCAGCGAGGAAGGGAACTAGTCACCCCACCTCTTGATGCGGGATCTAATATGGTAAAGTCTCTAACACTTCACTCCCCACCTCAGTATCGACAAGGGGCTACCTTTACCTTTAAATACCAGATAGCCACACTCAGAAAGAAAGATGAAAAATGTCTGGAGTATATTTCACGCCTATACATATGTCACAAAATTTTGTTAGCTCTCTTTTCCTCTCCGGCAGTATTGAACGACCTTTATTGTGCGTACTAATTATGTGAACTTTTCGATTGTCGGCACATTCTATTTTTCTACCTTCCGACAAAATTGGTATTCTCGAGTCAATGTTTACACTCCTTCCATTCATTTGTGTCGTGTTTGTTTACCTGAGAGTTTGTTACAAATCAGACCAGACTGGCCGGCAAGGTCATTTTCGTGTAATGACGCCCAGTAATTGTTTGCATAGGGAGCGCTGGTCAATTATCGATCGTGGCATATTATAAACACACCTGAATAAACATCCGGACAAGCTTGTTATAAGCAAGATGAATGTAAGAGATTGCGAATGTAAAAATTACCGAGAATAGACGGATATAGCAACTCCTTATACGGAAAATTGACCGTTTGAATTTTACAAACGCATGAGTCATGCAGAAAATTCCTTGAGGTAAGTCATCATAACCCGAACTTTTGAATGTATTGTCTAGCATTTGAGGCGTGGGCCGAGAACTACGATATAACTTAGAACATTTTAGTCACACATCATTGCATTCCAGAATCGTCAAAGAGACAGCTCGGACTGAAGCCAGGAAAAAGAAGAAGTTAGGATTCTAAAAATAGGACCGGACACAAAAACGTATTAGAGCATCTTTTGAACACTGGAAAAGAAAGCTCGCCTGATTAATACGGAACCCGGAATTCTTCAGGACCTACTCACAAGCCCCAGAGGGATTCTATAACAGAAGTAATACCCTAGACGTGTGTTCGAGGCATCTGCATCGTTGCATCAAGTTGCCGAGACTATTAAAACTGAGCAAGAAGTCTAGAGTTCCCAACCAGTGTTGGGGTAAGTTGTAACATATATTTTATACTTTGAATTTGACATGTTTGTACTTGCTAGTGGTTGTAAAAGTCCATACGAGGCTGGCAACTTCAGCATACGAAAAGAGTATATTCATAAACCATTACAGCAAGCGCTGGTGATTGCTTCATTCTTGTTCGTACAGCGAATCAAAAGCAGAGGTAACCCCAGACTACGAATGGAGCAGTGAGTAAGTGATGATTACATCACATGTGCATAGTGTGTATATTATAATTTTGTGAGATATATGTAACTTAATAATGTTCCTTCAGGCACAAGCCATTCCACTCGCGCTGTCCAGACACATTTTTCCCATTAAATTAACCAAAAGAATAATGGTGATTTCTCATTATATTCCCTGAGTTATGCTGTATATGCTCAGGGATTATAAATTTTCCGAGAGACAAAAACTGGTGGACGGATAGCGGGAAAGGCGCCTGATTAATCATACTTAGCGGATACATTTGCTTCTTTTTTTTAATTTCCTCTAAAGTTCGTGGTACGAGACCAGTTCGGGGTTAGAGTCTACATGACCATTCGTGCCACGAGTCGTTAATCCAAAAAACTGATTGTCGACACTAGACGGCCACATCTGACGCGCCTGTGAAGATAATCAGCACTGACCATAGGAGAGGTTACCCCCGGCGCCTTCGCTCGGAAAATGCCCCTTATCCCAGAGAGACGAATTGACGAACAACAGCAGCAATTCTCACCGATTTTCAGCTAAGAGCTTATTAAACAGGCCAAGGCAACGAACATTTACTTTCCACCAAGTATCGATGACGACAACATAATCTTTTTGCACCCCATCGAAACGTAACCTTGTTTTTTTTTTAAATGTTACATAATAATTAATTATTAAATTGGTTATATGTTGTTTTACAAATTCCTAGTTGATTCAGTTATTATAGATAGGAGTGCACACGTATGAATCCATATCTTTAATATATATATATATATATATATATATATATATATATATATATATATATATATATATATATATATATATATATATATATATATAGAGCCAATAATAATAATAATAATAATAATAATTTTACTGTTAATTCAGTTGGAGGCTTGAACGAGCTAAATCATACAATATATCTCTTCAAAAAAGTTGTCGGGCAGATAAAAGTTAACATTGCTAAGACACATTTAGCATTGTTCTTGACTTTTGAAATATCTTGTGAATACTTCCTCGAGGTTGAAGCATCATCATCCTTCTATCTGTATCTCTGCCAAGAGTAATTTTGTGCGAAGGTATACACATTTGAAGACCCACATTAGATACTCTAGGTTTTGACCATTGTTGGACCATCAATGCAGAGCAAAGAGGAGGCAATCCATGACAACATCAGATTTGTGAACTGTGAAAGGGCATTTGATAGTGTAGACAGAGAATCACGTTTCTTCTTCTTCTTCTTCTTCCTCGTTCGCCTTCAGACCTACACATTTATGACCCTATTAAAGGCAGTAGTCAACTCAAGGTTCCCGATATCTCCAAACAGTTTTTCGTTGACTGAAGTGAGTTGTTGCCATATGCTACTCCGTTCAATTCTGTAGGTTGGGCAGTACTGCAGCAGGTGTTCGACTGTCATCGGGCTGGTACCACAGGTGCAGAGATCTGTTGCACCAATTTTGTATTTGGAATCACTTTTGAAATTAATGAGACATTAGGGAGTCGACCCTGAAGATTATTAACTTAATAAAGAAAAATTATGAAAACATGACATGCAGAGTTCTTCATGAAGGACATTTACAGAACCGTTTGGGATTAGAGTGTGCAGGGATGTCTCTTATCTCCATTTCTTTTCTTACTGGCGATATATTGGGTTATGAAAACGTCGACATCACACAACAGAAATGGAATCCAGTGGAATCTGACTAAACAGCTTGATTATCTAGATTTTGCATATGACTTGGCTGTTCTGTCGAATAACCGTAATCAGAAGCAAGACGAAATGAGAATACTCGATGAGAGGTCACAGCAAATTGGACTGAAAATACATTGGGAGAAAACTAAGATAATGAAAAGAACTACAGGAAACGTTAAGAAGATTGTACTGGAAGATACACCCCTATAAGATGTAGAAACATACATATACCATGGCAACAATAAAGACAGTGTTTGAGGGACAGAAAGTGATATCAAAATAAGAATACAAAAAGCAAGAGGATCTTTCATTGCATTGGGAAACAGATGGAGATCAGGAGAAATCAACACGAAAATAAGAATCTTCATCTTAAAGACAAGTCAGAAGATAGAAAAGGTCAGTCCTATTGTATGGCTCTGAAGCACGGAGAACAGCAAAAACAACAACCACAATGTTACAGACATTCATAAATGGGTGCTTGCGTAGAATAGAAATATTGAAATAGTATGACAAGGTTACCAATGTGGAACTGACGACAAGAACCAGACAAGGGCCAATGGAACAAGAGATGAGAAGACGACGCTGGCGATGGATAGGACACACATTGAGGAAACCTGTTGATAGCATTACATTTCCTCCTTATCACTTTCATGTTTGTCTCCAGTTCTCTTCTCCATGTGCTCTTTTGTCTCCCTGTACCTCTTTTACCCTGGAGATTCCAGCACAAGAACTGCCTTGTAAGTCTATCAACAAGTTTCTCCAATGTGTGCAATATCCATCGCCAGCGTCGTCTTCTCATCTCTTGTTCCCCTGGTGTTTGTCTAGAACATTTTGATCTAACACAAGTCATTTCCTTGCACTAGTGAGACGTGTAAACGTAAGTTCGTTGACCTCCATTGTTGACTGTTACTTATATTGTTTTCACGTTTGCATTAATGTAATAATTGGTTTATTGCTACCACGTGAGCTTCCAGATAAAGGATACAAAAACAAGAAGAAGACGAGGAATCATAAAAGTTGAGTGCCGACATAAAGTCGTAAATGAAAATGGTTGGGGCAGAACCATACTAGAGTCACTGGTGGAAAATGGGGGTCTTGTAGGAGTGTGACAAAACGATTTGTGAGTGTACTTTGTCGCCTTTCTTTCTCGAATTCATCATCCTATTATTTGGGTGCACTTTTCATAACTGTCGTTCTCTCCGGCAGTATCACTTCATGTCTTCATTCATCGTTCTATTATTCGGCATATTTTATGCCCTACCTTTTGCCTCGCCGCTCCCAGACTTGTTTACGTTTCACCAGGTGAACTGTATTATTATCGAGGTAATTATACCGGTCAGCGGATAATACGTTTATCACTTGAGTCGCCTAGCTACCTTTGTTAGAATCGATGTCTGTTGACACATTATGGTCGCGCACGATCGATGAAAGGAGGCCATATTGTCTGTCTAAGAGATCCGTCTGGCGGAGGCACGAAAACACAGGGGATAATGAGATATTAGCTTCCGCTGGCCCGTCTTGGTATCAATATTACCGATAACCTGTCTGGGGAGATTATGTTGGGGTAGTAATACGTACACAGATTTGTTTGTGAGTTTGCATAAATAGGCAAACGGAAGTATTACACCCTTATTAGAAAGAGGTTACGCGGAATTTTTAAAATGTAGTATTTTAAAATACGTGGGGGAAATTAAATTAAACACCCCCACCCATATAGTTCAGAGCTTACCATTGGCTTAATTTGAGAGCCGGAATACACTTCCACTTCCATTGGAAAATTCGTCGGAAGTACAATCTGGGATTTTTAACTGAGGAATGGAAATATAATTTAGCGGAATCGGAGTCACAAATAAGACTGCATCGCAACGTCAAGCTAGTAATTCACCACAGCCAGAGAAGAATCGGACAAAGGATTCCAAAATTATAAGTGACAGATCGAAGTATTTGGGCAACTTTGAAACTTAAAAAAAGTAAACCCGCATTTATAAATACCAAGAATGGAGACCTAAGGAATCCGATCACCCGTCATAAGAGGAATACTAAAATTTCCAGACCAAGTGATTCGAAAGCATCAACGTGCTGTGTCATTCTAAACCGAGCCAGGAAGATTGTGTTCCCAAAAGTTACTTTGGGGTAAGTGTAAACATTTATTTTACAAATGTGAATTTGACATGTTTTTCTTGCTAAGTAGTTATATATGAAGCTGGCAACCTCAACATATGAAAATAGCATATTCATAAACCCCTACAGGAAGCGCTGGTGTTTGTTTATGGTAATTCGCTCAGAAACGCGAAAGCAGCAGCGACCCCAGACTCCGAATGGAACAGTGATGATTGATGATTACATCACATGTGCCTAAACTGTATAATATCATTTTGTGAGATATATGTACCTTGTTAATGGTAATTTAGGCAAATCATTGCATTTCGCTCTGTCCAAGCACATATTTTCCCAGTGTAATTTTTTTTTTTTTTTTTTTTTTTTTTTTTTTTTTTTCCGTTCGCCCGCTAATACTCGAGGCGAAATCTCAGGTTATTATTTATGTCTAACCTGACATTGATTTTACGTGAGTATCCCTTTATTTCTTGTACAGAGACAGGTGTCCCTCGCCATTCAGGCAAATACTCGCCGATTTCGGAGGTACCCATTGCAGCTGGGTCGGCTCATGGGAGCCGCCAGTCCCTGGTCGACGACACTTTCTTCAAATGTTCGCCAGGTCTCGAGTTAATCAGTCCAAATCCCGGTGAAAAATCCTCAAATGCCGTCGCCCGGGTTTGATCCTTTCACCCGGTCGCCAGAGCGGTGTTGTACCACTAATAGCGCGGCTCCCCCCATGTAATAATAATAATAATAAATTCTTTAAGCACCAAACACGGCGCATAAGGCAGAAACCAGTGCTCCCCAGGTTGTTCGTTGTGACGCCACTCCTCTTAGCTCTTGCACATTATTTAGGCCCAACGTTCTTCCTTCTCTTATTATTGTTCTTCTGAGTGTTTCTTTTGGTCTTCCTTTTTTCCTCTTACCCTCAGGAACCCAAGTGAGCGCCTGTAGTGGTATTCTGTTGTTTTGCATTCGTAGGACATGACCGATATATGACCATCGTCTTTTCCTTATATAGTCGGAGACATATTTCTGCCTAGAGTCTTCTCTTATTTGTCGATTAGTCTTGAATTCTTTCCAACTGATGTTCATGAGTTTTCTAAGACATTTGTTCTCGAATGTATTCAGCTTGTTCTCCAATGATTTTGTTATTATCCACCTCTCACAGCCGTATGTTAACACTGTGATAATATTTGAATTAAACAGACGAAGCTTGGTATGTATATTCAATGATCGTAATTTCCAAATGTTAGATAATCTATTGAAGGCGCTCGCTGCCAAAGCAATTCTAGTATGGATTTCTCTTGTTGTGTCACCATCCTGAGTCATTTTACTGCCTAAAGAATTGAAACTTTCAACTTTCTGTAGTTTTTCCCCGTTCAAGATGATATCAAAGGTCTCGTTAGAAAAGTTCATAGCTTTAGTTTTAGAGGCATTTATTTGGAGACCTATTTTAACCGAGAGATGACACAAATTATTTATTGCTTCTTGGGATTGTCTTGGTGTTGAACTTAAGAATGCTACATCATCTGCGAAATCCAGGTCCCCCAGGAATTTTCCATTTGTCCATTTTATACCCAATTGTTCATTGTGGGTATAGTTTCTCATAACCCAATCAATAGCTATTCCAAAAAGTAATGGTGACATAATACAGCCTTGTTTCACCCCTGTTTCTACTGTAAACCATTCTGTATTCCCTTTATTTGTTCTAACACAACATCTTGCATTGTCATATAGCGCTTTGATTATATTCACATATTTTGTTGGAAAACCATAGATTGTAAGTATCTTCCACAATGATGGGCGGTGTAGACTATCAAAGGCTTTTTGAAAATCGACGAAGGTGATAATAAGTGGCGATTGCCTTTCCACTGATTCTTCTATAATTGTTCTTAGTGTGAATATTTGATCAATACATGATCGTTTCGGCCTGAAACCCGCTTGTTCTTCTCTGATCTTTTCGTCAGCATGCAATTTAAGTCTTTCTAACATCATGCAACATAATAATTTTCCAGGTACTGATAATAGAGATATACCACGCCAGTTATTACAGTCTGATAGATCACCTTTCTTCGGTAACTTTACAATAATACTGTCTTTCCATTGTTGTGGTGGTTGTTCTTCTCTCCATACTTCATTTATAATATCTAAAATTCTCAAGAGGTTGTTGTCATTAACTGCTTTAATCATTTCCCCTGAAATTTCGTCAACTCCAGCAGCTTTAAAATTTTTAAATCTTTTAACGGCTTGTTTGATCTCGTCCAGCGTGAATTCATCACAAGTTATTGGCAAGGTGGTTGTGGGTGTTTCATTATTAAAATCAGGTGTTACTGTTGGTGGTGGTCTGTTTAGCACCTCCATGAAGTGCTCAGCCCATCTCTTCATTTGTTCTTTTTCTGTTGGTATTGAATTCCCTAATTTACCTTTAACAGGTGTTTCCATAGCAGTAGGCTGGTGACATAGTTGTTTTGTAATTTGATAAAGGCACCTACTATTACCAGTTCTTGCAGCATTTTCAGCTTCTACGGCCAGTTCATTGATGAAATGTCTTTTATCTCTTCGAGTTTTTGTCTTCACTTCTTTATTTAACAAGTTATAAGTTAGTTTGCAAGATTCAACTGCATTATGTGTACTTGCCGCTAGTAGTTTAAGTTTTGCTGTTTTCCTTTCTTGTATTTTATCCCAAGTATCTTCTCTCATCCATTTTTTCTTTTTATGTACTAGGTATCCGGTGGTCGCTACTGCTGCTTCTGTCATTGCTGTTCTCAGTTGTTCCCATTTAGTATCGATTGTCTTGGTGGTGATATCATTGTCAATTTTGCCTAAAGCATCGAAATAGTTGTTCATTTTGACATTATATTCCTCCTTTATATCATTTGATTGCAGTCTGTGTACATCTATTCTTCTATTTTTATTCTGTTGGTATAACTTCTTCAGTTTAATTCTCAGTTTAGCTATGCAGAGGTTATGATCGCTTCCGATCTCTGCACCTCTGTATGCTCTGACGTCTTGAACTGATGAGCGAAATTTAGCGCTTATGCAGAAGTGATCTATCTGGTTCTTAGTTCTGCCATCAGGTGAATTCCATGTTATCTTGTGGATATTCTTATGTGGAAAGATGGTGTCTGCCACAACGAGGTTTGATATTTCACAAAGTTCTAAAAGTCTTTCGCCATTTTGATTCATACAGCCTATGCCATGAGTACCGAGATATCTTTGTACTCCATCGTTGTTGTCACCTACTTTGGCGTTAAAATCACCCATGACTGCTATTATGTCATGCTTGGGTATTGTGTTGATGGTACTTAGAAGTGCTTCATAGCAGTCATCTTTTGTGGTATCAAGAGCGTCGTTAGTTGGTGCATAACATTGTACAATTGAGAGCTTGAAAAATCGTGTCTGAAATCTAGCTAATATTAGCCTCTCATTGATAGGTACCCAGCTGATAAGCGATGCTGCTGCTTTCTGTGTCATTAGGATGGCTACTCCCTCTGTGTGACGATTATCATTACTACCAGAGTATATAATTTGCTTTTTTTTCTTCTGAAATATATTTTATGCCCTTCCCCGTCCATCTACACTCGCTGACACCCAATAAGTCCAACTTATAATTATCCATTTCTTTAATTACTTCTTCCAATTTTCCGTCTTGATACATAGTTCTTACATTCCAGTATCCAATTTTAAAATTCTCCTTAGCCCCCAAGATATTAGAGTGAGTCATGTTTACTGTCGAGCCTGGTTCTGTTTCGGTAACAATAGCTTGTTTTACGATAGTGAATTGTTAACTCACTGATCAACCCTCCGATCCAACCGACCGATTCGAGGGTTTCGAGGTCAGTTATAGGAAAATATCTACACCACTAGATACTCTGGTGTATCTTTTATTCTATAATTTAACATAACATGGTACTATCCATCGAAATATACACATTCCTGATGTTTTTCTTTCGGCGTCTAAGGTGAGAAACGAATTTCACCTCCATCTTGGTGATTTCTAATCATCTTCCCTGAGCTACGCTGTGTTTACTCAAGAATAATTATTCAGAGAGACTAACATTGGTGGGTGGACAGCGAGACAATGCGCCTGTTAATCTTCCAACCAAGGGTACTTAGCATGGGCATTTGTTCTTTTTATTTTTTCTAAAGTTCGTGGAACGAAGTTATCAGACTGTTCGTGATACGAAGCTGAAAGACGAAAGTTCTTCGCTAAAAGCAGGGAATCAACACTAACCTCCTAAATTGGACAAGATGTGTGAAGAAGTACCCTCATCACAGAGAAATTGACGAAACCACGGCTGCAGGACTCACTTAGACGAGCTAAGTTTTTTTTTTTTTTGTACAAGGAAACAGCAAAAGGACAATAATTTATTTAATATCAATTCTCAAACCAAAGTCTCAGTGAAGACAATTTTAATTACACCTAAAATTCACCATCATTTCATCTTAATTTTAAGCTGTTAAAACTAATTGATAATTAAATTTGTTACATGTTATTTTAAAACTAAACAATCATTGTTTATTCAGTTATTATCAGTATGGAAGCAAACATATGAGCAAGACTCTTTTATATATACACGTAGACATATATTTACATATACAGAGCTAATTCATATACAAGAATTTCTCTGGATTTACACCAACTGGGGGCTTGAACGGGCTAAAACAATTTGCTTAATTCTTCATAAAAGGCTGCGCACTGATATAAGTTAACAATGGCCCTGCCAATGCAGCATTGTTCATGACTTCAGAAATATCTTATGAACATTCCCTTGAGATAGAAGCATCATTATCCTTCTATCTACAACTCTGCCAAGAGTAATCTTGTCCGACGGTAGACAACTTTGAAGGCCCATATTAAATACTCTTGATTTTTTGCCACTGTTAGACCACTACTGCAGAGCTAAGGGGAGGCAATCCGTCACAAGGAGACTAAAAAACCACAAAAACAAACAAAAAACACACAATAACGAAAGTGGCACAGCTCCTATGGGAATATCAAAAGAGGCAACACATGTGAGGTTTTACATGGGGCTGACAATCTCATCACGTGAAACAAAATACTAGAAAAACCACCATTACAAGCACACGAAATAACTTTGCCGCCATCTTCTCGCATGGTGACCAGTGTAGC
The DNA here is from genome assembly GCA_024509875.1 of Oreohelix idahoensis. Taxonomy (NCBI): domain Eukaryota; kingdom Metazoa; phylum Mollusca; class Gastropoda; order Stylommatophora; family Oreohelicidae; genus Oreohelix; species Oreohelix idahoensis. The sequence goes on from JAMPIV010005543.1 coordinate 70,580, forward strand.
AGGGGTCTTATGTTTGTGAGGCAGCGAAAACTTGTAGTTATATTTATTCAACCATATACGAGGTCCTTCTAAGCTGCAGAGAAAAGGATTGTTCACAAGACTGAGGCGTTGAGGCAGGTTATTCTTCATACATGAAGGAAACGAACTCCTCAGACATTGAGCAAACTAAATCTTCATTAACTGAGGCGACTAACTCTTTAAACATTTAGGCAGCTAATTCTTCATGCGTTGATACAACTATTTATACATTGAGGAAACTGACCAACCCTTCAGAGAAAGAAAGAAAACAGACGGAGAGAGAAAGAGAGAGAGAGAGAGAAAGAGAGAGAGAGAGAGAGAGAGAGAGAGAGAAAGAAAGAGTAAGAGAGGAGGGAAGGGGCACAACGGTAACCTGTTCGTTGGCTCATTTGTTAGTTCTTTCGTTTGTTCGTTCGCTTACTCGTTCGTTCGTTCTTACATTGAGACAACTGACTGTGACCGGCTGGCCTACACTAGCATTTATACGTGCTATAATGCTACATATAAGAATGACAGACATTAAAAGCAGATACGATGTTTTCGCACAAAACGCAGTATTATTAAAGGTTCAGTTAGCAGTCACGGCTCTGAGAGGGCAAGGTAGTGCAGTCCCAGAAAATTACATTGAATGCGTGTTTTGCGTGGGATTTTGTGAAGTGAGAGTTGTGATCTTTTGGTCTTTTCCCATTGTTTAGGTGGAGAAGAGAGGTGTGACAAAAGTAGAAAAACAGCGAAACGTGTGCAAATGTAGATAAAATGTAACGTGTGGAAACAAAGTGAGACGTGTGAATAAATTGCGGGAAAAAAAGAGGGAGGGGTATAAAAAAGGAGAGATGTGCGAGAAAGAGGAGATTAGATAGATATAAATTTTTGCTAGGCAGTTTATAGTGTTTAGGTGAACTTCGTCTTTGAGATTATCAAGACTAGTGTTTTTTTTCCTTCTGTTGGATATATTTTCCTGAGGATTTAATTAAGCGTAAGTACACGCACATGTTTATCGTTTGCCTCGTACAAATCAAGAAAGATTTTGTTGAAGTGTAGAGGCGTGAAAATACCAGTTCATTTTTTTTAAATAATTTATTTTTTTTAATAAACTTCAGATAGAAAATCACTGCATTCACTCAACTATATGGGTTGCTGTTTGAAATGCTACCACTGGATGATTGAAAAAACCACTAGGCCTATATGATTGTTTGCCACACTAATAGAACAACATCTGAAAATGGTAAGAACGAACCTGGGAAGAAAATTTGGTAAGATCAAGAATCTCCATCTCAGGCGGAAGGCCTGTAGCCACTTGAATGACATATTACCAAACAAGAAAAACACAAACAAAAAATAATTTTTGTAATAGAACCAACCAAGATAACTACTGGCCAGATAACTGACACGGGCACATACAACTCATTGGCGCCGTGACCAGCCCTTGTCTTTAGTGAAAGCATGCTCATTTTGGCGCGCGAACAGCCCTTTTTCTTTAGTGATAGCAGACAGGCCTAATCACTATCATGGATCCACAATTGTTGCAACAGCAGGTTGACCAGCAACAATTACTGCTACAACAGCAGCATCAACAACTTTTGATTAATATCCAGCAACAGCAATATGATTGTCAACCATACCAAAGAAAATGGGAAAGAGACACTGTCAAAACAGGAGCAGATTGGAGTAGTCTAAATAGAAGACACCATCGGATAGCAGTAAGCAATTTTGTTGGTCAAATCAGGAAAGGAATGACACTGCAAATAAATAACATCAACATATGGAAGCAACAGACGTGTCAGTTAACAACCGAGAATGGTTGGAAAATGAATGTAGAACTGGTAGGAGGATGGAGGAAGATAAAAAGATCTTGCCAGCAAAATGTCATAACAAAGGAAGGAAGTAATAGGCATAGACCATGGAATAGTCATGGATACAACATTCAATCTAACATGACAGAGGAAATAAAAACAAGTCGTACAAAAATGTGTAGTGTTGCCACGCAAACTGAGACAAGTAGAAGAGTAAGTGATAGCAACACATCTTTGCATGCAGTAAGAGCACAGAAGTACTATAGTTCAAATCAACCGCACCCCGGTACTAGCTGTCATCACTCAAATTCGCCTACAAGTAGCGAAGACAACATTCCTCTTAACATACTACAGGAACGTCTAGCCCAACAACACCAGACTGTGCCAGATACCAACACCCATCTAGCTACATCACAACCTTCTGATAGAGAGTTATCATCTGCCAAATTAACTGAACGAAATGCTTGCGTTCCTACTTCGATACAGCGAGATGAGTCAGACCCTGACACTGACGAACAACAAGATGATAACGAGCACATCGACAATAATATAGATACATCCATTCGGTTCGCCTCGAAACGACCCTACGTATCTTCATTAGATGACTCGGTACCAATGACAAAGTTTATACACCTTCCACAGGAGCATGTTCGTACAAAGCTGTACAGAAAACGTCCAACTAAACGAAAAAACATCGCACAGCACAGTGCGTCAAGATCGCAAAACCCTACCTGTAACACTGCATCAACCGTCACTGCTGTAGACACTGAGAAGAAGTACGATAGAAGATTGTCCAGGAGGGACATCGCTCTGTTAGAGATAGCCAGGTTGCTCTAGCTAAGCTACTCTAAATGGTTTTATTTTTTCTCCGTGTACGATAGCAGATTGCCCAGGAGAGGCATTGCTATTTTAGAGTCGGCCAGGTTGCTCTCGCTAGGCTGCTCTAAAAGGTTTTATTTCTGATGCTGCCAGCCACCTTCTATGTCGTCCTGCTGATGCTATCAGCGGCAGTCATAACCGCCAGTGAAGAGAAACTAATCTGGAGAGGCGCAACACTATTCGACATGCACAATTACCCTTGTTACAGCGTTTAAACCATTACACTCAGAATTAGAAGATCTCAATAACATTCTTTTTGGACTTAGAAATATATGTCTCAAACATTGTTGTACATTATAAGATAACCAAACAAATGGGTTACATTGATGTACTATTAGCCGCTAAGGCAGAATCTCAAAGGTTAAGGAAGACATTGTTTGATCTTAAGCTACACTTTCATGATATGAGACAAGCACATCAACCAAAACGGGCGATTTTGCCGTTTGTAGGCAATGCGCTACAGGTTTTTTTTTTTGGCACTGCACCCGACGACAACTATGACAGTTTATGTTATAACAGTAAGACCTTGGCGGAAAACCAAGACATTATTACACATGTGGTTAGCCAGAGCATCACAAATGGTGAACAATACTCAGAGCATTTTTTTCTCAATTAACACATTTTTCTACTTGTCTGTTCAGGAGTTGCTGAACCAGACATATGCTATGGATCATTTTATGGTTACTTATTATACATTGTTGAATTTCATTGATACTATCGTTAACCAGTTATCTTCTCTAATACCTCATACGTTTCGTACTCCTGATATTCCGTCACGGAATTTATTCGCTTACTGTCAATGCTTGTTAGTTGAGGCATTTCTATCTCACTCCGAACTCATAGTCTTCGTAGAAAAAAGAAAAAAAATTCCTTTGATTATTATCGACGCTATTTATTGCATCGTGTGCATCTTTTACCTACTCCCTTGTCTACCCATATCATTTCTCACTATGACTCCTCTGCGTATACAGCAGCTATCTATTACACAAACGCATATGCTATTGCAGTGAACAGAACTAACACGTACTTCACCATTGTATCACAGCACAATTAGGAGATATGTATAGCATCGCCATTTCCCTTCTGTAACATTGATAGTCTTTTCTATCGCATAAGTAACTATGTATCATGTCTTTTTACCACAGTGTTGCGGTCGAGACACATAGTTCCAACCTCCATTTCACGTCTTTCTTCTTCCCCGACTTGCTCGATTTCTTATAACTATTTTTGGACTGATGACCCGTTCCATACATCCCCCGTTCTCAAGATGTATTTACCCCTGAGAATAATACTAATAATAATAATAATAATAATTACCACTGAGAATATTTCTATTAAATTTCACTTCTCTACTTTCGTGGTATGGCAACCTCTCAAAATGCATCCATCCAAACCGTAACTACTTTTTTTACTTTCTTCTTCCCCCCCCCCCACCCCTGCCTTGCCATCCTTGAACTCTGTTGACATAACCCCTCTCATAACTGAATTGAACAATGTACAGAATTCCGGAAGTCATGGTCTAACAATCACACTTCTTAGGATTAGTCATACTTATCAGCATCATTGTAGTAATTAGAATAACTTATCTGATGTACAGAAATAGTATCTGTCAACGTATTAATTGTATTCGCAAGATAAATAATGTCGCGACTACTGAGTGGGCGATGTTAAAGTAACCGCAGAGACACCAGTAAACAGATTAACTGTGTACATCCCCATGCGAGTTTTTTTCTCTCCCACGCCTCACATTCCTCCAGCAACCCCTCATGTTTTTTCTCTCCCACGCCTCATATTCCTCCAGCAACCCCTCAGCTATTTCATTATACCCCCGCTCTTCCTTAGTTTACGCTACACTGTGCCCGTCAATGGGAGTTATCATACATCCAGACAGCGTTACCTTCCCTGCTCTCGGTGACAATCGCGGAGGTGATTGTGAAACGTAAATATAGTTCTAGTTCAGTTACGATTCAGATGTATGTATTAAGTTATGATACAATTATTGTCCTGAAGTATTGATTAAAAGTTCGAGTTTTGTTTGGCATGACCAAACCTTCTATGTGTTGACTTGAGAAAAGTTCTTAAGTCCTATATTGTTTATGTATATTGAGTATCATAACTCCATGTTTTTATGTATTACTACTAACGTTTGCTAAGTAAAGATTTACATAAGTATTGTATTAATACATGAATATCATTTACATATTGCGTATTGCACATTGCTATTCATATCCCATACTGTTAATTTAGTCACATTGTAAATGTTAAAAATGAAGATTGTTACATACCATGATTTTAGTATATACATGTCATTGGCTCACATGTGTGCGCCCCAAACGATATATTGTAACACTTTTTTTTTGCTCACATGTATACTGAGACCTTGTAAAAAAAATTTTTCATTTGGCTCACATGCGTATGCCCCCATTCAATGACTTGTACCAGTAACAAAAATTTTTTCTCAACCATTGTCCATTGCCAATTGGCTCATAAGTATATGCCCCCATTTGATATTTTGCTCCAGTATGTATGTTAGGGACTTGATATTTTTAGTTGATAGGACGAAAATGTCTCCCCATGGGATACATTTTTGTGGCCCCGGGACTTGTGTGACCGGCTGGCCTACACTAGCATTTATACGTGCTATAATGCTACATATAAGAATGACAGACATTAAAAGCAGATACGGCGTTTTCGCACAAAACGCAGTATCATTAAAGGTTCAGTTAGCAGTCACGGCTCTGAGAGGGCAAGGTAGTGCAGTCCCAGAAAATTACATTGAATGCGTGTTTTGCGTGGGATTTTGTGAAGTGAGAGTTGTGATCTTTGGGTTTTTTCCATTGTTTAGGTGGAGAAGAGAGGTGTGACAAAAGTAGAAAAACAGCGAAACGTGTGCAAATGTAGATAAAATGTAACGTGTGGAAACAAAGTGAGACGTGTGAATAAATTGCGGGAAAAAAAGAGGGAGGGGTATAAAAAAGGAGAGATGTGCGAGAAAGAGGAGATTAGATAGATATAAATTTTTGCTAGGCAGTTTATAGTGTTTAGGTGAACTTCGTCTTTGAGATTATCAAGACTAGTGTTTTTTTTTCTTCTGTTGGATATATTTTCCTGAGGATTTAATTAAGCGTATGTACACGCACATGTTTATCGTTTGCCTCGTACAAATCAAGAAAGATTTTGTTGAAGTGTAGAGGCGTGAAAATACCAGTTCATTTTTTTAAATAATTTATTTTCAATAAACTTCAGATAGAAAATCACTGCATTCACTCAACTATATGGGTTGCTGTTTGAAATGTTACCACTGGATGATTGAAAAAAACCACTAGGCCTATATGATTGTTTGCCACACTAATAGAACAACATCTGAAAAGGGTAAGAACGAACCTGGGAAGATCAAGAATCTCCATCTCAGGCGGAAGGCCAGTAGCCACTTGAATGACATATTTCCAAACAAGAAAAACATAAACAAAAAATTATTTTGTAATAGAACCAAACAAGATAACTACTGGCCAGATACCTGAGACGGGCACATGACTACGTCATCATACATTGAGACAAATGACTTAACTCATCATACATTGTGACAATTGACTAAGTCATCATACATTGTGACAAATGACAAACTCATCATACATTGAGACAAATGACTAACTCATCATATATTGAGACAAATGGGTAACTTGTCATACATTGAGGCAACTGACTAAGTCGTCATACATTGTAACAAATGACAAACTCTTCATATATTGAGGCAACTAACTAACTATTTATACACTGAGGCATTTAACTATTTATACACCGATGCAACTCACTAACTCTTCATACAAAGAGGAAACTCACAAACTCTTTATACACTGAGAAAACTAACCCTTCATGGATTAACATGGAATCCGGAAAAAAGGAAAGGTAGAGAAATCAGACACATCACGGAGAACAGACACTACTTCTGAAAGAAAAAGGAAAGATACAGCAGTGGACAGCAGGACAAAGTGGCGGAGTGACGAGGCAGATGCAAGTGTGTGATCGCTGCTCTAAGCCCCCAAACGAAGAACTGTTGCGTGCATATTTTGACGCACATATTACAAAAATCGATATGGCTATTTAATATGGGAAAAATATAGACATTCATTCATTTGTGTATGAAAATGCTGTCTATGGTAAAAGCGAGAGAATCCATGTTTGATTCACGCTTTTGATTATAGGAGTAATCGTTCTGGATATTGATCCGGCGCAAGGATATTGCGCTTACGTTTGTACTTATTTTTTAGGGCCAGAAAATATATTAATTTGCTTATTGTGTTTATGGCCTGAATTCATATGTATTACATATTATTAGTACAAGTAGAATCAGTCCTATATTGTATATTTTGGATGGGTAGGAGGGACTAGATTCTTGTTATTCCGGTCTAGCGGAAGTATGAGTTGTCTTGACAAGTCGTGATGAGTTCCGATGTACCGTGATAATGGCGGGTACGTAATTTTCAAAGGGCTGGTAGATTCTTAAGGAAATATAATTCATGAAGTGGTTTTCTTCTAAAGGAGATGGTATCTCTACTATAGTTTATGTTAGAGACTCTCCTAAGGTACGGTACAATGTATAATTCGGACTCCATGTATTGCCAGACCCTATTTTGATGATCTCATGTCGATTCGACCTAGATGAAACATTGTGCTTCGTATCGCTAGGGTCGTGTTTTGTATCGACGAAGATGACAGACTTTCCTGCAGCGGTTATGGCTACGTGAATTAACCTGATCACCGTAGAGCTGTATGGAAACATTTATGAAATCATTTATATACCCATTATAAATTAACTCTGGCTTATATTCTCCTTCCTATGAATGAGTGAACGACAACTCAGGGAGGCAGCCATGTTAGATTTCGGTCATCATATGTTTTGATCACTGCCAAGAGAACAGATTATTTATCCTATTATCGGACAGTGACAGGGAGATCTCAATCTTGCTAGAAACCCCCTCTTTCGTGGTTTCATAATATATGCTACAAACTATGGACGTCAAATAACTTTAGTTATTTACCGATCTGCCTTCACTGACGCGTTTAGTCAGATAGGGGGATGCGGCCATAATATATCATGACATTGAACTTTTGATGTACTGCCCATTATTTCTGAATGTGTCATGACTTCAGATCTGCTATGTATACCTACAAATTGATATGTCAACATACCATGATGTACTCGTATGTCCCAGTGTGTACGTCTGAATAAATTGAGTAAACAAAGATTCCAGCAGTCTGCATTGGTGCCTTGTAGACACATGTGTATGAGTGGTTATATTGGTCAGCACACGAACAGTACACCATTCGCGGTAATCACACTCTACACTTCTACTTCATACATACACCATCCTGCGTCGGTTGGAGTGACCAAGTTTAGGGCCTGCTTCCCCTGGAGCCTTTGCCTTCCCTAACTCAGGACTAGGGTGAGTTACCCATTTACAGCTGGGTAGACTGGAGCATGCCTGATCTCAACAACACACCACTCTTCCTTACAGAGCATACCGACTGACACTTTACAGAGTGGAAAGAAGAAAAGAAACTTTACAGTGGCGAGCCAGATTCCTGGGTCCAGCTTACGCAGTTTTGTGTTGAGAATCACAGTTTACAGCTGAAAGAACATTTGTTTGAACACATCAACACCAGTAGGACAGCTATACAGTCGATGTCAGCTTGACCTGTATTACCGATAGGATGCTGTATCTAGGTCAGCGCTTGTTGACAGTTTTTTTTTCGCTGTACAGACAGTATTACACAGGACAGTGGTATCAAGTGTAGAAAATATCTGGAGCAGTATTGTTGACATTTCTCAACGTACAGAAGAATCACAGTGTTGTTGAACATAAAGTGCATAGTTCATCGTTGGATCTTCATATGCTCAACAGAGAAAAATTGACAGTGTAATAGTTTAAAATTAAATCTATTACTGAATAAAGTGGCAAGTTATTAGTATTAAAATAAACTGTGCCTGCTTTACAACACTATACCTGCAACACATTCCATTCATGACATAAATTATATTGTATGCTATATGCTATTTATGCTTACATGTTATTTGTTATGTATTAAATTAGTTTATGTTCTGTGTGACTAGTACAAGGTATGCCGAGTGACATTGGTCTGGTACTAGTATTCTATAGGTACACATTTTCTTAATTGGAAATTTGTTAGCAACAATTTGCTGCTATTTCTGTTAGTTGTGATGAGGTGTTCTTTTCTTCGTTGTTTTTGGTAATAATTTTGTGTTCCTTAGTTTTGTTTGATTTGTTTGTATAATTGTAGGTCTCATCTTTTCTTTCATTTCAGTTTTTTACACCCTTATGTTTATACACTGTGGCGTTATTTGTCTTGTTATATTATGGCAGTTATCATCACGGTTTCTGTGATCATTTTTTTTCATTTCTCCTATTTAATTTAATTTGATCTCTGCAAATGTGTTCATATTGTCTTTTCTTGTTTGTCCTTTGTAATGTCTTTAGTTGACATAAACGTATAGTGGTATACACTGATAGTATAGTACAGTTCAGTACTTTATGATTGTTATTGTTATAAAACAAAATGTACAAGACCTTTGTAAGGCTTGTCTCCCAAAGTGATTGGTAAAGGGAAATATTTTTTCCACAGGTACTCAAGTGATCTTTGATTACATTGAGGTATACAAGACCTTTGTAAGGCTTGTCCCCACAGTATTTGAGATACAGTTATTGTTGTCCACAGGTACTCAAGTTATCATTGGTTATTATAAACCATACAAGTTTGGACTAAGACTAAGTCTATGGTATAGACTTGTCTCCCATTAAAGTGAAATAGGGTAATCTATTTACTTTTTCAGGTTTCTGATTTAAGAAGACAATATGTCTACATTAGATTATTTCATTGCACAAGGAAAATCTCTTGATAAGACTGGAAAAGACTTAGAACAATGGGCTGTTGCTCAATATGACAAAGCATTAGCTGCAGAAGAGAAAAAAACTGCTGCTGCTGTTGAAGAAAGAAAAGCTGCTGCTGAGGAAAAAAAAGCTGCGGCTGAGGAGAGAAAACTTCAAATAGAAGAAAAAAAAGCTCTGGCTGAAGAAAAAAGATTAGAAAGAGAAGCTGCTGCTGAAAAAAAAAGCTGCTGCTGAAAAAAAAAAGCTCTGGCTGAAGAAAAAAGATTAGAAAAAGAAGCTGATACTGCTGCTGAACTTAAGAAATTGCAGATGCAAATGGAGGAAAGGAGATTTGAGGCAGAACAGAAGAAATTAGAAGCTGATGCAGAACAGAAAAAACTAGAAGTTGCTGCTGCTGCAGAACAGAAGAAATTAGAAGCTGCAGCTGAACAAAAAAAATTAGAAGTTGCTGCAGAACAGAAGAAATTAGAAGTTGCTGCAGAACAGAAGAAATTAGAAGCTGCTGCAGAACAGAAAAAATTAGAAGCTGCTGCTGCTGCAGAACAAAAAAAATTAGATAGAGAAGCTGAAGAGAGAAAAGCAATAAGAGAACATGAGTTTGAATTAGAGAAATTAAAATTGACATGTATGAGTAATGTTAATCAGGCATCTGGTGGTAATGGTAAACCCTTTGTGTACAAGGTCAAGGTACCAGCGTTTAACCCTACCAGTGATGACATAACATTTTGGCTTTCTAGATTTGAACGGGCTTGTCGATCTCATAATGTTGACAAATCACAGTATGTGAATCAGTTGTCTGAAAATCTAAAAGGGGAGTCTCTGAGTAAGTTATATTTTGTTGAAGAGGCCGACAAAGATAATTATGATGCTGTTAGGGCAGCTTTGATAAAGAGATATCAGCTGTCTGAAGAAGGTTATCGTCTTTTGTTTAAAACAATGAGACCTGAGGTAGGTGTAGAATTCTCAGATTTCATCTCAAAAGCACGAATTACACTTTCACGATGGATTGAATTATCCAAAACAGAAAAAACATTTGATGGTCTTACGGATTTATTGCTAAGAGACAAGGTCATGTCTTCTGTAAATAAATCATTCCTAGAGTTCTTACATGAGCGTAAACCTGGTACAATAAAGCAAATGGAAGAATATTGTGACCAGTATGCCACGGCACACCCTGACATGATTCTTAGTAACTCTAACATTAAAGAGAGTATGCCAGTTGCTTCGGCAACAGAATATAATCAGAATTACTCACACAAATTCCAAGGAGCTAAAAATAAATTTGATAAAAAGGTTAATTGGAATAGGTATCAAAACCAAGATAACCGCTCAAATCAGAGTTCTTCTTTGAAGAACTGGAATCGGGCTGATAGTCCTCGACACGCGAGGGGTACCCATAATGTTAGAAATTCTCGGAAAGGGAGTAGCTATAGGAACTACCCAAGTGCTTCATGGAGACAAAAGAAACAATATTACAGGGATACTCATTATATTGAGTATCCCTGTAATATTATGATTATGATCATGAATATTATGATTCAAACCCAAATAGGGGTTATAACAGAGGCAATAATAATTATAGAGACAATTATAACCGAGGTAGATCACAACACAAAAGACATGGTAAATCTTATTACCAGGCTAACTCTGCACAACAGGGTTCCACGACACCGATAATCAGAATAATGATAAAAAAGACTCCAACAGTGTAGCAAATTCCGCTTTCGATTTTGCTAGAGCATCTGAGTGTTCGCAATGCAAAACATTATTCGATCCAACCACAGTGTCTACTTTAAGCTGCGGTCACCCGCTTCCCGCTCTCCATGCGTCAATTGCGCATAATGGAAGGGGTGCTCTTGTCTTTAATAGGGGCCTAATAGATGGTACTCCGGTATCAATTCTTTTCGATTCGGGGTGCACTACCATTGGAGTGAGGCAATCACTCGTAAATCCTTCTCGAGCTACAGGCAATATAGTCAAATGTGTAACATTTGGTGGCACATTGGAGAAGTACTCCACTGCCATTATCAATATTGCTACGCCTTTCTTTACAGGAGAGGTGCAAGCATGTCTCTTGCCGAATCCGATCGCTGATCTTATCATCGGTCGCATTCACGGGGTGAAAGAATGCACTCCACAGCAAATTTCTAATTGGGAAAATGTTAATATGCAATCGGCTAATGCAGTAATCACTAGGGCTCAAGCTCTTAATATGCCACAATCTTCACATTCTGAAGATAATGATGCGCAGATCCAAGATGATCCCTTGGAGATTTCCCACGATTCCTTTATCAAACAGCAGGAAGATGATCCTACTCTAAAGAAATTCTTTACTCTGGCAACAAAAGGTGATCCGAATAAGGATACTAATCGTAAATCTTGGATTACGATGAAGAATGGCGTACTTGTACGTATGTACAAGACTCCGCTAAGTCCATTCATTCTCAAATCCTTGTGCCTAAAAATATGAGAGTTAAAATCTTACAGCACGCTCATGATTCGCAGTGTGCTGGACATATGGGTTTTTCCCGTACTAAAGCTAGAGTTCTTCAATCTTTCTTTTGGCCTGCTGTGAATAAGGACATACGAATCTATTGTCGATCTTGTAAAGTATGTCAAGAGATTAAATCCAGAGGTCCACGCCATGATGCACCTATTCAGGCTGCAGACATTCCCATTCGGCCATTTCAAAAAATGGCGATAGACATCATTGGTCCATTTAAGATAAAGTCTGCTAGAGGACACCAATTTATTTTGACGTGTGTTGATATGTGCACACGTTGGCCGGAGGCTGTTCCTCTAAAGAGCATAACTACTGCTGATGTCGCAGATGCTCTTTGGTTAATATTTTCTCGTCTGGGGTTTCCAGCAGAAATATTATCCGACCATGGTACCCAACTCATATCGGATACCATGTCTCAAGTAATGTCGACTCTGAAGATAGAGAGATCGCTGAGTAGTATTTATCATCCTATGTCCAATGGGATGGTGGAACGTTTGAATAGAACTCTGAAAAACCTACTAGGTAAGATAACGGAAGATCATCCTCAGGATTGGGATAGGGTTTTACCCGCGGCTCTCTTTGCATATAGAGAGGTCGCCAACGAACATACAGGATTTTCTCCCTTTGAACTTGTCTTTGGCGCGAAACCGCGAGGTCCTATGTCCTTACTTCATGATCTTATAACTGCTGATAATATTGTCGATGACACAAAATCCTCTTATGAATATGTCATCGCACTTAGACACAAGATTATTGAAGCATGCAAATTGGCAACTGCTTCTTCTGAATTTGCGAAACAGAAGGCAAGGGAATTTGCCAATAAAAAGAGATGTTTGCGACAACTTTGTCCAGGTGACAAAGCATTTGTCTTGCTACCTTGTAGGGAAAATAGACTTCTCATTTCTTGGAAAGGTCCGTACGATATAATATCAAAAGTTTCCGATGTTGACTATATCGTCGATATTGACGGGAAGCGTAAAACCTTCCACATCAACATGCTCACGGAATTCCATGAACGTCCTGATTATTTACAACCTGTTTTCCAGGCAACGGACGATTTTCCAGTCCAACATGGACAGTACTCATCTCTGTCAGTAATACAGGATGAGGAAACGAGTTTCTCGGATGTAAATTTACCTTTTCCAATGATTCCTCTTCACTCTAATGAATCATGGAAAGATGTTGCAATTTCTCCAGAATTATCTCCAGGAGAGCAGAAACAAGTTTCTACTTTGTTAGAACAATTTCAGGATGTCCTTACTGACATTCCTGGTCAAACTGATGTCATTCAACATGACATTATTCTTACTGACCATAGTCCTATAAGAGTCAGACCGTATCCTATCCCGATACATTTTCAAGCACAGGTAGAGAAAGAGTTAGATGAGATGATAGAGTTAAAAATTATTGAACCATCCACATCAGCATATTCTTCGCCGATGGTTATAGTACGGAAAAAAGACAATAACATACGTCTTTGCGTGGATTATCGCAAATTGAATCAAGTGACTAAATTCGATGCTGAACCTATGCCTTTACTAGAAGAGCTACTTACGAGACTATCGAATTCTCACTTCTTTACTAAACTCGATTTGTCTAAGGGATATTGGCAAGTTCCACTATCCGAACACGCCAAACCGTTTACTGCTTTTTCGACGCCTAGGGGTCTATTCCAATGGAATTTCATGCCTTTCGGTCTTATGAACGCCCCTGCTACATTTGTACGCATGATGCGTCGAATCCTATCTCATCGCTCAGATGTCATTGCGTATCTTGATGACATCTGTCTTTTCAGTGATACTTGGAACGATCACTATAATGGTATAAATGAACTATTGTCTATCTTACGCGAGCATAACCTGACAGCGAAACCATCGAAAGCATGTATTGGTTTTAGCGAAATATCTTTCTTAGGACACCGTGTTGGTCATGGGTTCCTAAAAACAGAAGACCATAATACAAGTAAGATACTTAACATTTCTATTCCTAAGACTAAAAAGCAAGTACGAAGTCTCTTAGGTCTAATACAATTTTATGGACGATTCATACCGAATCTGTCCTCCATTATGTCACCTCTTTCTTCCTTGCTAAAGAAAGGGTCTCCTAATGTAGTCCATTGGACTCAAGAATGTCAATCCTCTTTGGATAAGGTTAAAACTATGTTTTCTACTTCACCTATCCTAGTATTACCTTCTAAGGATAAGACATTTATTCTTCGTAGTGACGCTTCATCCACCGGGATTGGAGCTGCACTAATGCAAGAGTACTCTGGAACTCTGCATCCTGTGATGTATATTTCTCGGAAATTAAATGCCGCAGAGAAGAATTACTCGGTCCTAGACCGTGAATTATTGGCTATGGTTTGGTCAATCCTTAAACTACAAAGATTTCTTCTGGGCGCGCATTTCATTGTGGAAACTGACCAGAAAGCTCTTACGGCTATTCAGAGTAAAAATCTGAAGAGCGCGAGATCAACGCGATACGCGATTGCTCTACAGCCATTTCATTTTTCGGTGCGAGCTATCCGTGGGTCAGAAAATGTGATGGCAGATATTTTGTCTAGATGCCCACATGATTCATAACTGTTATACAGCTTTGATACAATTGTTTCTATGTTGAAATGTGTACACATATGTAATATATCATATATTGATTGTAACACTACTTAGCGGTTCATGGATATTTATTCACCGCTGATTTTTTCAATGTTTTTCGTCTTTGATGATCATGATGTTAAGATATCTTAGATGGAATTTATGTATAAACTAATGTGGAAATTGTGTCATTGCTAATATTGTAGTATGCGTTGGTGACACCTCTCTGGAAATATTAATACTTAGAGAAGTGCTTTCTCTAAGGTCATAAAACTTATGCTTATCATCTGCGCATTGTTATTGGTGCGTTGTGAGCCTATTGTATGTTGCTCCTAGATGTATTTCAAAAAAAAAAATGTACCATTTTTTTTTTCCCGAGGGGTGTGGTAATCTGTTGCGTGCATATTTTTGACGCACATATTACAAAAAAAAAATCGATATGGTTATTTAATATGGGAAAAATATAGTCATGCATCCATCTGTGTATGAAAATGCTGTTTATTGTAAAAGCGAGATAATCCATGTTTGATTCACACTTTTGATTATAGGAGTAATCGGTCTGGATATCGATCCAGCGCAAGAATAGTACGCTTGCGTTTGTACTTAATTTTAGGGCCAGAAAATATATTAATTTGCTTATTGTGTTTATGGCCTGAATTCATATGTATTACATATTATTAGTACAAGTAGAATCAGTCCTATATTGTATATTTTGGATGGGTATGAGGGACTAGATTCTTGTTAGCGGAAGTATGAGTTGTCTTAACAAGTCGTGATGAGTTCCGATGTACTGCTAAGAATGGCGGGGTACGTTTTTCAAGAGCTGGTCCCTTCGTCAAGAAAAAATGTCTTACGAAGTGGTTTTTTTCTTCTGGAGGAGATAGTGTCTCTACGATAGTTTGTGTTAGAGACTCTCCTTATGTCAGTATATAGATGATTCGGACTCCAGGTAAACCCAGCTCGTATTTTTGATGATCTCTCGTCGGTTAGGCCTAGCTTGACTTTTGGGTGCTTCGATATGCTAGTGTCGTGTTTTGTATCGACGAAGATGACAGATTTTCCTGCAGCGGTTATGGCTACGTGAACTAACCTGATCACCGTAGTGCTGCATGGAACCATTCATGAAATCCTTTATATATCCATTGTAAATTAACTTTGGCTGATATTCTTCCTATGAATGAGTGAACGACAACTCAGGAAGGTAGCCATGTTGGATTTCGGTCATCGTCTGTTTTGATCACTGCCAAGAGAACAGATTATTTATCTTATTATCGGACAGTGACAGAGAGATCTCAATCCTGCTAGAAACCCCTTTTTCGTGGTTTCATAAGATGATGTATCATGACATTGAACTTTGATGTACTACCCATTATTTCTGCATGTGTCATGACTTCAGATCTGCTATGTATACCTACAAATTGTTATGTCAACAAAGCCTGATGTACTCGTATGTCCCAGTGTGTACGTCTGAATAAATTGAGTAAACTAAGATTCCAGCAGTCTGCATTGGTGCCTTGTAGACACATGTGTATGAGTGATTATATTGGTCAGCACACGAACAGTACACCATTCGCGGTAATCACACTCTACACTACTACTTCATACATACACCATCCTGCGTCGGCTGAAGTGACCAAGTTTAGGGCCTGCTTCCCCTGGAGCCTTTGCCTTCCCTAACTCAGGACTAGGGTGAGTTACCCATTTACAGCTGGGTAGACTGGAGCATGCCTGATCTCAACAACACACCACTCTTCCTTACAGGGCAGACAGACTGATACTTTACAGTGGTGTACTACAGGTGTAGTAAGAAATAACGTCTTTACAGTGTTGATTCCCTGCGTTTCACTCACAACTAGCTTCGTTCCACGGATTTTTGGAAAAAAATAGAAAAAACAAAATGCCTCTGCTATGTACATTGATTTGGAAGCTTAACAGTCGCATTTTCTCGGCACCACCTACAAATGTTAATCTCTCAGAAGAATTAAATTCTTGAGTATAAACAGTGCAACTCAGGACAGATGAATACAATTCACCAATAATTGCTCTGGGTATTAATTGGGAACCGTGTCTGGACAGCGCGAATAATGATTTGTGCCTGATCTAACTTTAACAAGTTACGTATATCTCACAAAATGATATGCTACACATGAGGCACTTGTGATGTTATCATCACTCATCACTGCTCCAGTTGAAGTCTGGGGTCACCTCTGCTGTCGGGTTTTCGGCATGACTAGCCAGAAACAATCACAGCACTTGCTGTAGTGGTTTATGAATATACTCTTTTCATATGTTGAGGTTGCCAGCCTCATCTATAACTACAAGCAAGAAACATGTCAAATTCCACATTTATAAATAAATTGTTTACACTAACCCCAAAATTTTTGGGAATACACAATCTCCTTGCACACATTTAGACTGGACACAGCTCTGTATTAGATGCTTCGAATCATTTAGTTTTGGAAATTAGAGTTAATTCCTCCAACGGCGGGTGTTCTGCGAAATCACTTGGCCTAGGAAAACTTTTGTTTAATTCCTCTATGACTTGTGATCAAATTCCTAGGTTCCAGTCTTGGTAATTGAAGTCCTGGTTCTTTTAAGTTTACAGTCTTGTATTAAAATGCGGGTTTACTTGTAAAAGCCAAAGTTGCCCAATACTCGAACTGTCACTGTTAATAATGAAATTCTAGGTCCGATCCTTCTCTTTCTGGCTTTTTGGGAGTTGCTTGTATGAAGTTGCAAAGCTGTCTGTGCTGTGACTCCGATTTTGTTACATTATATTTCCAGTTTCCAAGTTCCAATTCCAGCTGTGTTTCCGCCTAATTTTCCAGTGAGATACATTGTATATTCTGGCCTCTCAAATCAACCAATCCAATCGAATCTCGTTCAGCACTACGTGGGTAGGGGTGTTTCAAATTCAAAAAATACCCTCACGTGTTTCAAAATATTAAATTTAATATCCACGCGTGACCTCTTCATTTCGTTGCGTCAGACTTCCGCCGGCATCTTGTGCTATCTTCAAAAACAAATGTTGTGCACTGATACTGCCCCGATGCTATCGTCTACAAATCTTGAGTTTCCAGACAGATTTATCTGTAATCTCGATACAGAACGCACATCGGAAGCGATTACCTCATAAACACCATCTGTGAACTCATTTGATGTCCAGATGCTACCTATCGCCAATATTGTCTCTCCAGACAGATTATCGTGATAATCACACAGGGATGATCCCATGAAACGATAAACGCATCTACCACCTGTGTAATCTGCCAGACAAACAACAGCCACGGTCGTCGGCAATCCAGACAGACAATCTTGGCTTCCTATTCATCCTCGTACGAGACCATATTGTGTTAAACGAGGATCGTCTCCTATCAAAGGTGGCCGGCGACTGAGTCGATTGATAAACGTATTACCGCTGACCGGTGTAATTATCTGGCGGAACGTAAGTACGTCTGAGGAGTGGCTCAAAGCAAAATGTCAAAGATAAAGATAGTCCCATAGCAGATACTTCCGTAGGGGAGTGGAGTGTTAGAGACTTCACCCTACTAGATCCAGCAAAGAGAGTAAAATAATTTTTGAAAGGCATACAAATTATGCCAAATACAAGCGATCGAAGAGAAAATGAAGAAGAAATGATACTGCCGTAGGGCTGAAGGTGTGAGAGATCACACAAAAGAACACGTACAGACGTTTCGTCACACTATACTGGGTCCAGCATCGAGAGGTGAGGTGACCAGTTCTCTTTTTCGCTGGCTTTTCCTTACCTAAGTCACGAGCAAAGTCAGGTACCCATTTACAGCTGGGTAGACTGGAGCGTGTCAATACCGTGAATCGAACCCAGCACCTTTGCCAAGAGAGACCAGCGCTCTAACCACTCTGTCAATCGGACGCTCAATAAATAAATAAATAAATAATACTGCATATAATTGTACTTCTGAATAATTTTTATTAATTATAATTGTTAAACTAAAAAAAAATTTGAAAGAAAGATCTTGGTTGTTATATCACACTGTGTATAGAAACAAACTTTCCGTTAAGGAAAAGACATGAAATACGCTTCATTTAATTATTTACATGTATCATACTGAGACGATGTGTCAAGAGTAGCTGACTGTTACGCACAAATAATTACTTTTTTCAAAGCCTTTGTATGATCATTTTTCGTATGTATGATCATTTTTTGACTGAAGTGTGTATTATGTTTTTTACAGTCAAAGGGACATAATCCGAGTTATCGAGACTACAATTTTTTAGGAGTTTTATCAGTCAACTGTTGTAGATGCCTGAAACCTTTCTTAACGCTTCTGTTCATGACCATAAAAGGCGCGACTGTGTAAGACTTTTATCTCGAATGTTCTTAGAATCGTCTTATTGTGAACGGCGACTCAGAGATTGTCGCTCTGCACATGTCTCGACTTGGTTTTCATTTGTTGTTCCGCCCAGCTCGGGCAGTTAAGAAATGGTCTAAGTAGCGAGCAGACGCGACCTGCGTCTTGTGATTTTCTGAGGGAAATACATTGTCTTTGTGAGTTAGTTAGCTAACTAGACTATTTCCCAGTATTATTCAAGCCTGCCTGGAGGCATATGTTCATGGTTGATTTTCCGAAATAAGGTAATTCCTCTTGTATCGAACTTTATGCTATCATCTAGAGGTTCGTCATTTTGTCGCCTTTTTGCTCGCCTGTGTGATTCAAAATGGAGAGGTACTTTGACTAGGATTAAGTCACCGGTATCTTTATACCTGAACTAGTTATATATATATGGGTCGCTCTAGACCAACAAGACTATTGTCTGTGTTCCAGGATTCGTTATATCAGAGATCACGTCCAAGTCAGATGGTTAGACTTAGGAAGGTTATAAAGGTCGAGCTGACCTGTAATCCATGTATGCTATTCACGTGCAGACAGTAAACGGACTTATTGTATACATCTGATCTGCTAGCATCAGGAAGGGAATATTTATTATTGTCTATGAACATTGTTGAGCTGTAGCTGACACTGTTGCAGAAGTTATATATATTATTTATAAAGCTTCACGAACCAGAACTTTATGATATCTGTTTACCATACAACTATGGAGTATTGAATCCTACATGACTATCAGTTAATATGATTTTGAATGCTGCATTCGTTATACTGTGCTGACGATGACATAAATATCATGACTGTTTTGTGGCGTGCAATAAATGGTATAAAACTAAAGCGAAGTTACCATTTCTATGACTCTACACGTCATGTTGCCTGTGGTGTACCCTGTGAACTGTTCTACTGCAACACACACAGCAACATTCTAAATCAGAGAAGACACCTACATCTTGCACTTTAATACCAGGTGTCGATAGGGGTGGCAAGTTATCATTTCAGCTCAAATCCACCCTTATCATTTTTGGTGGCCATATGTTGGTTTACTCTGATACCAGCTATCAAGGGGGTCAACAAACCCAGACATCATCAGCAGACTACAAGACAACGTTGCAGTTTCTATTCATCACCTTTGATGAAATTTTTTTTTGAAAGACGCGGCATTACTGACAGTTGTTGATATTTTGAAACTACCCGGCGCTGCTCGGCAGTATTGAAGTTTGTCTACAACTAGAAGGACAAGTACCGAGCGAATGGATTTCCTGATCTGTTAAGAAGAAGGACAAGTGCCGTAACAACTGTTCCGGTCTCAGAGGTACTGTTGCAGATTCAGAAGGACAAGTGCTCAAGTCAATTTGTAGAATTCAGAAGGTCAAGTTCAGAAGCTGTTTCCTGTCAGAAGCTCATTTCCCTCGTCATGGCTGTCTATGGGAGCAGATGTTAATTGGGATAGGGTTTTACCCGCGGCTCTCTTTGCATATAGAGAGGTCGCCAACGAACATACAGGATTTTCTCTCTTTGAACTTGTCTTTGGCGCGAAACCGCGAGGTCCTATGTCCTTACTTCATGATCTTATAACTGCTGATAATATTGTCGATGACACAAAATCCTCTTATGAATATGTCATCGCACTTAGACACAGATTATTGAAGCATGCAAATTGGCAACTGCTTCTTCTGAATTTGCGAAACAGAAGGCAAGGGAATTTGCCAATAAAAAGAGATGTTTGCGACAACTTTGTCCAGGTGACAAAGCATTTGTCTTGCTACCTTGTAGGGAAAATAGACTTCTCATTTCTTGGAAAGGTCCGTACGATATAATATCAAAAGTTTCCGATGTTGACTATATCGTCGATATTGACGGGAAGCGTAAAACCTTCCACATCAACATGCTCACGGAATTCCATGAACGTCCTGATTATTTACAACCTGTTTTCCAGGCAACGGACGATTTTCCAGTCCAACATATTTTGACGCACATATTACAAAAATCGATATGGCTATTTAATATGGGAAAAATATAGACATTCATTCATTTGTGTATGAAAATGCTGTCTATGGTAAAAGCGAGAGAATCCATGTTTGATTCACACTTTTGATTATAGGAGTAATCGTTCTGGATATTGATCCGGCGCAAGGATATTGCGCTTACGTTTGTACTTATTTTTTTAGGGCCAGAAAATATATTAATTTGCTTATTGTGTTTATGGCCTGAATTCATATGTATTACATATTATTAGTACAAGTAGAATCAGTCCTATATTGTATATTTTGGATGGGTAGGAGGGACTAGATTCTTGTTATTCCGGTCTAGCGGAAGTATGAGTTGTCTTGACAAGTCGTGATGAGTTCCGATGTACCGTGATAATGGCGGGTACGTAATTTTCAAAGGGCTGGTAGATTCTTAAGGAAATATAATTCATGAAGTGGTTTTCTTCTAAAGGAGATGGTATCTCTACTATAGTTTATGTTAGAGACTCTCCTAAGGTACGGTACAATGTATAATTCGGACTCCATGTATTGCCAGACCCTATTTTGATGATCTCATGTCGATTCGACCTAGATGGAACATTGTGCTTCGTATCGCTAGGGTCGTGTTTTGTATCGACGAAGATGACAGACTTTCCTGCAGCGGTTATGGCTACGTGAATTAACCTGATCACCGTAGAGCTGTATGGAAACATTTATGAAATCATTTATATACCCATTATAAATTAACTCTGGCTTATATTCTCCTTCCTATGAATGAGTGAACGACAACTCAGGGAGGCAGCCATGTTAGATTTCGGTCATCATATGTTTTGATCACTGCCAAGAGAACAGATTATTTATCCTATTATCGGACAGTGACAGGGAGATCTCAATCTTGCTAGAAACCCCCTCTTTCGTGGTTTCATAATATATGCTACAAACTATGGACGTCAAATAACTTTAGTTATTTACCGATCTGCCTTCACTGACGCGTTTAGTCAGATAGGGGGATGCGGCCATAATATATCATGACATTGAACTTTTGATGTACTGCCCATTATTTCTGAATGTGTCATGACTTCAGATCTGCTATGTATACCTACAAATTGATATGTCAACATACCATGATGTACTCGTATGTCCCAGTGTGTACGTCTGAATAAATTGAGTAAACAAAGATTCCAGCAGTCTGCATTGGTGCCTTGTAGACACATGTGTATGAGTGGTTATATTGGTCAGCACACGAACAGTACACCATTCGCGGTAATCACACTCTACACTTCTACTTCATACATACACCATCCTGCGTCGGTTGGAGTGACCAAGTTTAGGGCCTGCTTCCCCTGGAGACTTTGCCTTCCCTAACTCAGGACTAGGGTGAGTTACCCATTTACAGCTGGGTAGACTGGAGCATGCCTGATCTCAACAACACACCACTCTTCCTTACAGAGCATACTGACTGACACTTTACAGAGTGGAAAGAAGAAAAGAAACTTTACAAGAACTTTACTAGCAATTCACAATTTTATTTCTTATTATGGTTTAACCTAATCTTCTCTATTATCATCAACGCATGTCTCTCCTCTCTAAGAACAACTCCAGTGCTGGCTCCTTATTCCGTTCTGAGCGTCAAGTAGAAAAAAAGCAGTTAAAAAGCTTTGTTCCATGCTCCGTTAGGAGCGCCAATGAGAAAGCAGAAGTGTTTTTGATCTCCAATAGCGTATATTAGTCGCCTACGGATGACAGTTGTTGCTACGATTATTATGCTCAGCACCAAAGGATTTCAATACGAAGTTTTGACGGGGCTGGCTAGCCCATCATGTACAACTGATGCCACAGAAACAGCCGCTGTAAGAGCATGCATATGGTTGGTGAAGGTTTTCTGGAGACCTTGCTGCAGTCTTGACTTCATGCGCCGTAAAGATCACATGGGCCAGTGCAGCCTCTCTATGAACAACTACAATGCTGGTTGCATGCTCCGTTAGGAGCGTCAAGGAGACGGAAGAAAACGTCTCTCTACACTTAATTTGTCATCAACGTCAACCAAGCCACTTCCTCTGCCGGATGCATTACTGAGAAAGAATATTAGATGAGAGGTCACGACAAGTGGGTCTTGGGGTACACATGTAGAGGACACGATAGTGAGAATACATTCAGGAACATATTTAAAGACTGCACTTGATGAAACACCCTTACTAGATGTAGAACCATACACATATCTTGGAAGCAGTGTAGACAAAGTTGAGTGACCAAGAGTGGCATCACAATACCAATACAAAGGACAAGAAGAGCTTTCATTCCATTTGGAAATGTATGGAGGCCAAGAGAAATCAAGTCTAGCACAGAAATCAGAATTTGCAACTCAAATGTCAAGTTAGTATTATTG
Source organism: Oreohelix idahoensis (assembly GCA_024509875.1). Lineage (NCBI taxonomy): Eukaryota > Metazoa > Mollusca > Gastropoda > Stylommatophora > Oreohelicidae > Oreohelix > Oreohelix idahoensis. Next base: position 93,995 of record JAMPIV010005543.1, read on the forward strand.
TATGGCTGTGAAACACGGAGAACAACAAAAACAACAGCCAAGAAACTACAGACCTTCACAAACTGGTTCTTGTGGAGAATGGAAGAATTAAAGTGGTAAGACAAAATCACTGATGTGGAACTGATGTCACGAAACCAGACAAGAAATGAGCAGAAAACGCTGGCCATGAACTGAACGAACACACACACACATGCACGCACGCACGCACGCACGCACGCACGCACACTGAGGAAACTTGCTGGCAGCATCTCCAGGTAATCCGTGTTCTGGAATCGCAAATGTAAGAGAGATAGAGAGAAACAGAAAAACTCATGGAGAAGAGAACTGGAGAAATAATTTTTGTAAATTTGTTTTGGCGAGGCGCACCTAGTTCAACCTAGACACAAGGTCCATCGGTATGTTAGAACGCATGTGTAAATGTAAGAGGTCTTTGTGTCTAGTGTTATATACATATACATGTATAAATATATAAAGCAAAAGAGATGAGGAAATCATGGATAGACCTTGAGCAGATGGCAGACGAGACACAAGGATTTGGCATTAATTTGTTGAAAGCCTATTTTCCTTGGGGCGCTGAATGGCGATGAGTGAGTGAATGTATTGAATGAATGAATGTCTAGAATACCCGCACAAGTTACTAGCGCTTTCGTTCTCGTCGAATATTTTTTGCTTCGTGCGTCACTCATGATCTATTTATAGCATCCACAGTTATAAAATTAACTGATAAAATACATAATTGCCGTAAAATAAGCACTGGTTATTATCAAGGACTCTTCTCGGGCTGTACTCACGTGACGACAGCTGTAAACTAAAATTAATGACTGGTCCATATGCCAGTTTGTTATCTAAAATAACCGACTTCCATCCTGCCAAGTGCTGTTATTATGGTCTACTAATGCGTTCTCTCATAAACGCTTACCACTTAGATTGAGAAAGTAAACACAACAGAAAGCACAATAAATGGTTTATAGTTATTTAGAGCGGGGCATGATAAACATGAAAATTAAGTACTACGAAGTTTTTATATGCCCTCTGGATTTCTTTTTTTTTTCTTAAGGTTAATTTAAACCCTTGAGAAGTGAAAATAGAAAATGAATCACTGGCTAATTCTGGTTTCCATAAATTACGGAATAAGTGTTTTGGCTCTGGCTAAAGTACGGAACTCGATTTTCTCAAGAGTATTATAATTTACAAGTAAGTCACCCGTCAAAACAAGACCCCCGGGGGCGGGGGGGGGGGGGTGATTATGTTGTGATCCTTCTGCTGTATATCTTGATGACGGCACTAATTCTCCTGTGGTTATTTCATTCATTTCAATTTTGTCAGATGTAAGACAATGACACGGAAACAGTGGCACGAAGGCAGAGCTTGATCTTTAATGAGCAATAATGGTTCTCTGGCTAAATAATATAAATATAAGATGGAGGTACTTACTCAAAATATAAATGGGAACAATTAAATACATTTTGACTTTAAAAAAGCAGGCATATTTCTGAAAACACCCACTAGGAAAGAATGGGAAAATGTGCGGGTTATTTCAGTTGGCGCGCACCTTAGCTTTCAGGCCTCAATGCGCGCGGCTTTTCTGTAATTTCTCGAAAATGCACCATGAAAATATTGCAAGCTGGTGGGCACTTGTTACGGATCCGGACACACTTTAGAGAATTCTATATACGGGGAACGGAAGGGATATTTATGACGAATCCATACCTATATACTAGAACAGTGTTTCTCAAACGTACAATGATCGCGTACCCCGTATTAGTTTATAGTCTTACCGGCGTACTCCTCTCATATACAAGTAGATATCGATTTACACCGGGGATGCAGTCTCGGACAAACTGGCGCAATTGGAATCTGCGTAAATTTAAACCATTTTATAACATGAGTCAATTTTTGGTTGTCGTGATTGTTGTTAGTGAGGTTCTAGTAATTCACATTACTAATGATAACAAGTAAATTAAATATCAACCCAAACACCCCAATCTTGCGTACACACACGCGCGCACGCATCCCCCGCCCCCCGTTTAAAGTTTTTTTTTTTTTTTTTGGTCAACACTTTGACACGTACGAAAAGACTGCAATTTTAGAACCAAGGGGGGAAAACATACAAGCGCACAAACACACCCACAATTAGAAAACTTTAATTTACTCTATTTACAGTAACTGGACAGGAGAGACGAGGCCCCGATCAGGTATAGACAATTGTCATATTATCTGGAATTAGAGACATTGTGTATTGATCTTGATCTAACTGTGGATCCAAAGGCATCATTTGGCAGATCTTTAGATGACGGAGGAGGTAAAAAGGATTTTTACTAACTTACTTACTTACTTAGTCGTTCCCCTTCTACCGTGAGGTGTAGAGGTTTGGAAGAGAGAGCGCCAGACTATCCTATCGGCTGTCTTCCTCCTGGCCTAGTTCCATTCTAGTCCTCAGTCCTTCAAAGATTGTCTAATGTTGTCCTCCCAGCGGACTCTAGGTCGTCCTGGGGGTCTGGATCCCTGGCTCTCAGTTTCCCATGCTTGTCGGGGTAGCCGCTCTTCTCTCATTCTGCAGACACGGCCAAACCATCTTAGTTGGGACTGTTCTACTTGGGTCTGCAGGGGGTGGGATTTTAGGCCTTGACGTATCGTCTGGTTGCGGACCATGTCTCTTCTTGTTACTTCAACCACCTCCCTCAGACACCTCATTTCTGAGGTTTGGATCTGGCTTTTGTGGATTGTAGTCATTGCCCATGACTCGCATCCATATGTCTAGACTGGGACATAGGTGGAGCGGTATACAGCCATCTTCGTTTTCTTACCAACCTCTCTCATGATAAGGAGTCCTCGATTTATGGCCTGAAAAAGTCTCCCAGCTGCTGCTTTTCGAATGGCCAACTCTTCTTTGATGCCTCCCTTTCGGTCTATAATTGCTACGAGGTATTTAAAGTGGTCGACCTGCTCCAGGACCTGTTCTCCCAGCTTAATCTGATGTCTTCTTTCTTCTCGTGATATCACAATGGATTGTGTTTTAGAGCTGCTTATGACCATCCCTCTCTTCTCCAGCTCTTCCTTCCAGACTTGCAGGTTGGATTGGAGATGTGCCTCTGATTTAGCAATCAGGGCAACATCATCAGCAAATGCCAGCTCTGAAATACAGACCTGTCTCATCTTCCAGTACCCAACTGAATACTTTCTTGTTCTCTCCTTACATGCCTTGATGACATCGTCCATGAGGAGTATGAAAAGATAAAGTGACAGGATATCACCTTGTCTTACACCAGTCGTGGTCCTGAACTCTTCTGACTTATGGTTCGCTGTCCTCACATAATTTCTGCAAGACTTGTAGAAGCTCTGTATAGCATGAATCAGAGGTGCTGGAATGTTCTTCCTTGCCAAACAGTCCCAAAGTTTGCTCCAGGGGACCCTGTCAAACGCCTTTTCCAGATCTATGAAACAAAGATGGATCTCACTCTTATACTCAAGGGCCTTTTCACTGAGCTGTATGAGTGTGAAGATTAGGTCTTGAGTACTTCAGTTTGCTCGGAATCCGCACTGGACCTCATCCAATTGTGGCTCAGCTAGGCGTCAGAGTCTCTGCTCTAGGATTCTAGAGTAGATTTTACCAGGGACACTGAGAAGGGATATGCCTCTATGGTTTCCACATTGTCGATTGTCACCCTGTTTGAAAATTGGTGTTATGATGGCAATCTCCAAATCCTTTGGTATGGTCTTGTTGCACCACGCAGCCTGTAGGACCCTTAAGAGTAATAGGTCGCCTGATTCTCCAATGTACTTAACCATCTCTGGTGTTATACCATCATGCCCTGCTGCTTTGCCCATCTTGATTTTCTCCAGTGCTGCCTTCATTTCTTCCATCTTTATGTCATCTTCACCATCATTGGTTTTCTCTTCTGTGCTAGTGGTTATCATTTCTGATGCTTGACCTTGCTCACCATCCAGGAGTTCTGAGAAATATTCTTTCCATTACTTCCTTCGGGGCAGTAAGCAATTTGCCTTGCTTGCCTTTTATAAATTTGAGAGGGCATTGTTTTTCCTTCCTCATGTTCTTTAGGGTCTTATAGAACAATTTCTGGTTTTCTTGCGCATCTTTTTCTAGCTTTTCTCCAACTTCTTCCCAGGACTTCTGTTTTGATGTTAGCACCTTTGCTTCTGTTCTGAGTGTCACATATTCTCTATATTTCCCTATTTGTCCTGTTGTGTTTTTAGCTCCTAAGTATTGTTTCCATGCCATTTTCTTCTCTCTTATTTTCTCTTTGACTTCCTCTGTCCACCAAGGTGTTCTCTTTCTCTTGTTCCCAAGTCGGACTTCACCATATGCTTCTGCAGCAGTTGTCTTTATGATGTCCTTGAATTTAAGCCAGAGGGTTTCCAAGTCATCAGGCTGTTCTTCTGTGTTGCTCACCGCTGCAGCAATAAGCCCCTGATATCTGGTCTTAATTTCTGGCTCTCTCAGGATGTAGGTCTTAATGCTCATTTATCCCGTTGGTTTACTTAGTTTCTTGCGTGATGTTGGGCAGTTCCTAGGCTGAGCAACTCTTTCAGTTGTTCTTTTGATTGTAAGCAGGTAGTGATTGTGGCAGAGATATTATGATTAATAAATTTCAGACATCTATTCTTTGCTCTACACTTGTCTTTTACTTTTCTTTCGCTCTTTTACCTTTTCTTTCGCTCTTTTACCTTTCTTTTTGCATACGCTAGATTGTTAGCAATTCATACCTTTGTCTTTTCCTTTCTAATTTAGCAACGCATTTTATTGCTGTTAAGCTAAGTTCTTTGATGAGACCGAATCGTGTTAATTCATTCTCGACAGGGATAAAAAGTAAGACGATCGTCTATCACTTTTCTCTAATCTGCTCGCCTATAAGTTAATTATTCACCGTGAAAGATTTGAGATGAAAGACATTGATCGCTGGGAACGGCCATATGTAGCAAAACGTGTAAAACGCACACTGTGAGTTTTATTGCCGATGTCTGATCAGATCGAGAGAATGTAATGTAGGTGTTAAGTCTGGTTTCGATAAGGGTGTGTAGGAATTCGTTTCATTTGTAGAATGAGCAAGAATTTATGTAGATTTTCCTCTAGGTGCGAACATGTGGCAGTGAGAGAATCGGGGTTTCGATAATGTAATGATTTTCCTTTCATCAGCGATATATTTATACCAGAGCAGTTTTAGACTTCATTCATTCAGACATCCACAGTCTCGCTAGACAACCTAGCTACGTTCTAGAAATCACTTTTATTTAAGTAGAATTTCTCAGTTGCGTTGGAGGATAATTTTTAAGTAGTACTGTGTGAGGTAAATATATTGATAGTATTTGTGAGTGATATAAGTGGTAAATCGCCTATTATATCTTCACTAGATTTCTGTGCAGAGTGATTAAATAATAAGTCAGTTATATTCTTTAAGTTTATTGTGTTACAGTGGATAGCAAAATAAATTAAAATTTCTAACTAAAACTCACTCAGCTATTAATAAATTTAATTAAATTGCTAGTAACCAGTCCGAGAATATTTTAACTACCTAGTAAATGCACTGATTCATCATTGAGTATTGACGAGAGACTTACGTATTTCTAATTCATGATGATTGATTTTTTTAAATGACTAGAATTTATTTCACGGAAGTTTAAACGATGAGACAAGCGCTAAGCTTATAGTCTCTAACTTAAAGTTAATAACCGAAGTAAATATTATGTTTTACGCGAGGGTAGGATAGGTTGTGTATAATAGTATGTTTAAGTATTCTGTATGTTTCTTTTTCTTTATACAGTATTCTGGGTAAAAGCCCAACATCTACCAGCGGTTTGGTTTCAGTACATTTGAGACTAACTTAGAAGAAACATTTTTATATTTAAATAAGTGAGTTTACAAGTTACAACCTGTCTGGCATTGTGTTTGCATCCAGAAAAAAGACAGAGTACTCATCTCATGAACTTTAGTACTAAATGAAATAACTGGGCCTATCGAGCCAGATTATAATTTCTTCCCAATAATCTTATTGTACATTCAGCCCCTGTGGCGAGAGAAATTACAAACAGTAACATTTCCGACGTTTTTTTTAACTAACTGTGGTGTGACCAAGAATTTTACCTTTGAGTGAAGTTAACAACCTGCCTTTTTCCTAAATACGGGAAACCCCAAGATTCTGACCTTGCGAGCCCGTTTATAATTTCTTACATGAATTGATTCAAGTGACATTAACAGTAATCTTAAAATATAGCTGTGAAGCGAATGCTCCCCGGAACATTGGATGAAACCTGTATCTGCAGAGCTGGGATTCGCTTTATAAAAAAAATACAGATTCACTATTTGTGAGTGTCCTAAAGCTTGCGCCTGAAGGTGAAAGACATCAATTTGTAAGTAAGAAAGAATGTCAGGGGCCCCTGCTGAATGAATAGAGATAAAGCAGAACGAGTGATTCTTTCATTGTGTTTTATTCATGCACCCACTTTGATATTTATTTATGCAATTTGTGTTGCAAAAATGCTGATTTCCTCTTAGGATAGATTAATATATCAACTCTGTTCTTAACTGTAGAGGGAAATCATAGATCATAGCGTATAAATCTGTGACTCTTTGGAGGCTATAAATTTTCTGCTAACGGGATCGTGGGCTCAACATAGAGGGAAAGGATTACACCTATGGGTCTATTCTTTTAGTAATTCTTTAACCTATGTGTATTTATATGTGATTGATATTCAAATTTATGGTGTGGGTAAATTGTCTTATGATAATAAAATTTACATAAACTTATACCCGTGTGTCAGTCAGCTCGTCCAAAATATCTATATTCCGGTGTTATAGTTTTCACGTCTGTGCGTCTAACTGTCGTCACTTATGTGGGTGTGTATGTGAGTGGTATATATATATATATATATATATATATATATATATATATATATATATATATATATATATATATATATATATATATATATATATATATATATATTTGTATAGACTGTCTGACTAATCTAGATCGGTTGTAGAAGATAGGCTGACCGAGAGAATCTTCTCGCGTTTCAGGGACAGACTCTATTAATTTCCACCATCTCTCGTGAAAATCTATTTCTATTATTATCTTCCACTGAGCTATCACCTGTTCTATTTCTATTCAGAAGGGACCAACCAATGTCTTAATTCCCCTATCTAAATCTACGACAGTGATCACTTCCAATCTCTGGCCCCCTCCAGACTCTAGCATCCCGGACATATTTGAATGAGCTCCTCCTAACAATGGCATAGTCGATCACTGACTTGTCATTCTTTGTTGGTTCACATCTAGTGTATGCATGTATGCGCTTATGGGGGAACTTTGTGTTTGTAATGATCATATTCTGCTCACTGCAGAATCTAAATAGTCGCTTTCCATTGTCATTGAGAGTATCCTCTCCATATCTTCCGATAACTCCACCCCATCTAGCATTTCCCAACGGGCTGATCACCCGTTTGCCAGTCACTTTGATTACGGAAACAACGACAAACGGATTGATTTGTCGTTGCCCTAAAGACGCCATTAGGCGTGATGGGAACAACGGCAAAGAAAATCCATTCGCTGTTGCCCTTAAGACGCCACTAGGCGTAATGGCCACTGACTGCTTTGCCGGTCGTTGGCTAAGGACGGAAGAAGAAGAAGAAGAATCTAGCATTTATACTTCTTGTGTTCCAAGTTCCATAATTCGTAGTCCGTAGTCCGTTCCAGTTCGTCGCCTTTAAAATCAGGCCGGTTTTCTCTCTTGTAGTTCTCGTAATCATGATTTAAAGCAAACAGGTGATTGGCCTGTTGTGCCTTTGCATTGTGGAGGGGCTGCCTCCTTACGGCCTCCATGCAGGCCGCCCTCCTCCTTTTTCACCCGGGCTTGGGACCGGCCTAGGCGGAGTTTAAAAAAAAGGATTTTTAACCTAGGTAAATTTAGGTATATCACTCTCAAACCGGCACTTAAAATCGCGGTGTCCCCAGGTCTAAATGTACTTTCACCTCAATCCCAGTTAGAATCCTCAAGTTAGCTAACCTAAAATTCACTTTATTCGTTAAGTGTACAAACAAAAAGCGATCTTGCCTTTCAAGTGAAGTTATTATTCCGTAAAATATTTAGTTTTAATTTTTCATCGCTCTGTTGATGGGATTGCAGGGAGGACATCTTGAGGCAGAAATGAAAGATACATTTAAGCTGGACACAGTCTTGGTACTTTAAAACCTGGAAACGTATACTATTTTATCAAGGTGGATCCTTAGAGACCCCAGGGTTGCCGGCCGCAGCTATATATCCTAATTATAACCAATCAAAGGTTAAGCGTTAAGCTATGATCGCGTCTGCGTAGCAACAAATTAAAAAAAAAAAATTAGAGTGAATACAACAATTCTAACAGTTAGTCCGCAGGGGCGGACTGAACGGTGGGGCATTTGGGCATCAATAACACTAACAACAGCGGCGTATACGGATTCTTAATCTGGGGCAAGATTGCGATTTCCCCTCTTCCGCACCGGAAAAAATAAGAGAGCTTAGCTGTAGCAGTTTGAAATGAAGTTGAGATGAAAAATAAAGGGGGGATTGATTGTACTCACACTTCTTCAAGTATCATGTCAGGTGACGTATGTAATCATGTCTCTTCCTAACTTACTGTCTCCAGTATTGTTTGTCAGTTCTGCTGTTAACTTCTTTCCGTGTCATGACGTCAAATAGTATCTTCTCTCTATGTCACTCTATATCATTTTGCTTCAACCTTTCCTGTTGTCACGATAATTTCGAGCTTTCTTCTTCCCATTACATGCCAAAGAAAGTCGACGACTTCCTTCTAAGTGAGTACTAAGATTACTTTGAGCACATGATCCCATCAGGATTATGTTCATTACTCTTGTTACCTGTCCTTAACAATCTTCTGTAAAACTACATATCTGTGGCCTCACTGCCTTTCATGCTTGTTTACTAACTGTCCATGACTTCCTTTAACATGTCAGGATTGGCTTTATATAAGACTGAAGAATCTCTTTCTTACTTCAATTGACAATGAATTGTTACATATAATACATTTCATTTTATACAATGCTGCTTTTGCCTGGACTGTTTTGCTCTTCACTTCTGAAATGCATTTTGCATCTGTTATTAACGTGCCTATGTATTTGAATCTAATGACCTGTTTTAAAACTGTTCCATTTACTTTGATAGTGCACTCTGGAAAAGTCATTTTCATCATGATGACTGCCCTTCTGTCTTTTTGCTGTTTAATCTAAGGCCTTTACTTTTAATTTCTGTGATTATATTTCCTACTTACATTTTCAGTCCAATTTTCCGTGCAGCGTAGTCGCGACATGCTGTTTGTGTACTTGAGCCAAGTGTACCTGAGCCAAGTGTGGCTGAGCCAAGTGTACCTGAGCCAAGTGTATCTGAGCCAAGTGTACCTGAGCCAAGTGTGGCTGAGCCAAGTATACCTGAGCCAAGTGTACCTGAGCCAAGTGTACCTGAGCCAAGTGTGGCTGCTGTGAGTCGTTGTTGTAAGATTTCTATCCGTCCGCCTCTTGGTTTTCCTCGTGCATTGAAGCCAGATGGTCTGTGGTTCGATCCCCAGATGAGGTGGGATTTTTTAGGCCGCAAACGGCTCCTGGGTCGACCCAGCCCCAACTGGGTACCAGAGCAACTCTGGGAAGGTTAAGGCGGCCGGCGTGATGTTGACCACGTCACCCCTAGTGTGCCGATGGTCAAGATAATATGGGCCTAACACCATATTCCCAATATGCCTCAATGGGCGTGTAACGGGATCCTTTACCTTTTTATTGAAGCCAGATATTCTACTGTTGTAGGCGCCCATTTGTAATAATCAGGTTCCATTTTCATGAGATGGCCAAACTAGTTAATTTTCTGTCTCTCTATATAAATAATGAATACTACTTTTCTGATTTCATCACTTCTCATTCTGTCTCCCCTGGTTACATTGGCTTTTCTTAAGGATCACATCTGACAGGATATGATTTTTTTGTCTCTTGTGTTCTGGTCAGGGACCATATCTGACACTGATGACAACGAATTTCTGTCATTACTGTATCAATACTTTCATGTAACTCTGTTTCACTTTGTGCTATTCAGACTATTTCCTCAGCACGTCTTTATAGTTCGTCCACCAACTGATATGTCTGGCATGGCTTTGGAAATTGATCACGGACACACACTCTGGAAATAGATATTTAAGGTAGCTCGCTAAGCGTTCGAATTGACTTCGTAGGCAATTAGAATTGACCGTAGAGGCAACGGTTTTCGAATGACACGTTGGAGCCGCGCTGGTGTAATGGCTTCGGCGTTGTACCGGCGACCAGGTGTTCATGGTTCAAACCCGGGCGTCAGCGTTTGAAGGAATGTTTACGACCGGAAATTTGACTGAATAACCTGAACGGCTCCTGTGATAAACCCTCTGTGGATGGGAAGGAGCGAAGCTCCTGACCGGGTTGGAAGGAAAGTCCTCAGGTTCCCCAGCCTCGCAATGACATGTCATTGGGCCGAATGGCTGAAAGCCCAAGTGCCGCTGGTTAAGGGGGAAAAAAAAAGACCCGTTCCGATGTTAAATTAATTCCTCACAGTTCATGTTTTCAGCCTAGAGGAAGCCACTCCTTGCTAACGAAAACTCGCACATTATTCAAAGAAAGGTGATCATTTCATCGAGAAACAGCGAGAGTGATTGCTAAGTAGCGTGTGAGTTACATTAGCTAGCGAGCTGCTCATATAACGTATGGACGCTGGGGGATTGAGCAATTAGCTACAAGCAAATGATGGTTGCAGCTGAAAGATGTAAATGAGATCGGTGAAATGGGATATTCAGAAAAAAATGAGGTGTATTTCATGGGAAGATCAGTAAACAATTGATGCAACGTGGAAAAACTGCATAGAAAATTAAAGCTGAAAAGTCATGCGACATTAACTTTAAAGCACAAATTACACTTGGCTGCCACAAGGTTTTGTGTGAGAAAAAACTAGAAATTAAAATACAAGTTACGAAGGAAAGAAGATAAGAATACGACAAAACAAATAAAGAAATAATGAAGGAGATCAGAATTGGACACATACAATATTATCTAAAACCTGCACGCAAAAGTTATAGCTGAACTATGCTAAACAGCCTTTGATACATTTGACTATACTTAAGACAAAATAAGTCCTGTGTCGCCTGCCGGGGATCTCAGAGGAGACAAAGATAGAATATCACTACTACACCTTCATGCATGTCGTACAAGGCGACTGTTGTGAGCTGCTGTGTGGTGTATAGCAGATTACATTTAATAATCACGGTTATGGTCTTGCACCGCAGGGCACTCCCGTAAAAGATAGTATAAATATGCGATGCGTTGTGAGGTGTGACGTGAGGGATGTTACCCTGGGTTCTTCTGATAGTGTTGACCTAGAAGGCAAACGTGTGTGTTAAACGTCTAAGGATTTAGTGTCCTGTTATTAGCCATAGTGGCTGAAGGTTATGTTCCAGTTCGGGAACTATTATTAATTGTGTAAGCCTGTGGAGGCAAAGGATTATGTGCACTGTGAGAGAACTGGACGTTCTCTGTGTTTGCCGTTGAGGCAAAGTGATGTATTATTGACTAGTGCGATAGCTAGTCGTTTTGAGTCTGTAGTCAACTGACTGTATGTGTCAAAGGACCCTGGGAAATATGGGCCTTGCTTAAACGTCTTGACAGAAAATGAAATTTGCCTGGAAGCTGCATGCTTGTATCTGATTATCTATTCACTGGCATGCCATGTTCATCGTGAGTATCTTCGTATTAAACGTGCAGAACCGTTGGCCAGTGTTCCAGACTCGTCAGTAACGTTGACTCGAGTTAGCCTGTTAATGTTGTATTTACCAACCAGTTCGTATATTACACCAAGTCCATGTCGATGAAAGCATGAACCCGGAGAGAGCAGAAAATGATATTAACTTTCTATAACATCCTTCCATAGAAGGAGAACAGCTCTCAACAATGGGGGCCATGTACCGGTGGATAATAAGTTTGTTCATAGAGGCTAGCAATCTCATCACTTAAAACAAATTACTACATGAACCACCTCTGCAAGAGCACGTGAATGCTTGGTACAGGCTTCCTGTAAGGGGATCAGCTACAGTGATGGCTCAGTGCTCCGCCAGGAGCACAAAGGAATCGACGATGATTACCTTCAATCAAATTAATAACGGAAACTACCCCCGCGACAAGACCACAGAACACAGACAGCAAGTGAGTTTCATTTTGTCTACCACTTTATAATCCTAACACACACAACAAGTGAGTTTCTCGTACCTACCACTTTATAATCCTAACAGATACAACAAGTGAGTTTCATGTACCTACCCCTTTATAATCCTAACACATAGTGAGTTTCATGTACCTACCACTTTATAATCCTAACACATACAACAAGTGAGTTTCTTGTACATACACAGTTATAATCCTAACACATACAACTAGTGAGTTTCATGTACCTACCACTTTATAATCTTAACACATAAACAAGTGAGTTTCATGTACCTACCACTTTATAATCCTAACACATAAACAAGTGAGTTTCATGTACCTACCACTTTATAATCCTAACACATAAACAAGTGAGTTTCATGTACCTACCACTTTATAATCCTAACACATACAACAAGTGAGTTTCACGTACCTACCCCTTTATAATCCTATCACATAAACAAGTGAGTTTCATGTACCTACCACTTTATAATCCTAAAACATACAACAAGTGAGTTTCATGTACCTACCACGTTATAATCCTAACACACAACAAGTGAGTTTCATGTACCTATCACTTTATAATCCAAACACATACAACAAGCGAGTTTCATGTACCTAATACTTTATAATCCAGAATTGTTAGAACAGATTTGTGGTGTCCGACAACTGACTCGTGTCATTGCTGGTCCACACTTGCTGTTGTGTTTTCGCTAAGTACTCGCCACTTCCCATCGCGGAGTTTAATCGAGATTTCGTGCCCACTTCAGTTTCTCGCGACAGCCGGTGCATGTGAATGTAATCATAAACACAGTGACTTGTAAAACTGTAAACCTGTAATAGCAGAGTTATTGTTGGTTAGACCGTGCTTAGCGGTTTTAGCTAATTTTTTTTTTTTTTTTAATAACGTCAACTATTTTGGCGTCAGATGTGTAAATGTAAATTTTTTTTAGAAGTCCTATTTATATGACTTTGAGGGTGAGAAAAATGGCAGAACTTGAAAGGGGCGGGGATTTAAATTAGCACTATATTCTATCTTCCATATATGGCGTTGGAGGAACGAACAGTGATATCGAAATTAGAATGTACGAGTATTTTGTATTTTTACTTTGATAGCACTGACTATTGCTTCAACTTTGTCTAGATTGCTGCCAAGATATGTGTATGATTCTACATCTTGTGCAATTCACGAAACCTTTATTTGCATCCAAGTTTCTGAGCAGCATGACAAATGTACATACTGTATTTTGAGCTTCATTAGATGCGGCGATATTCCAGATGGACATTGCTGAAACTCATCTGGGGCAAATCAGTGGTGTCCCTGGGGTCTTCAGTAACTATCGTGAACCGTCAAATTAAAACAAAAAACTGAACACACGAGGAATGTACATGTTGAAGAAATCACACACAATTGTTCACTCCCGTCAAATCTTACAACGGCTGAGAAACAAAAATGTATTTGTATTTTTTAATAAAAATTCAGTTCACTGTGCTTAGGTTAAAATAAATTGTTTCTTTTTCTTCGTTCGTCCTGAAAAGGACGTTGGGTGCGTTGTCTCCGTTTACAGCGCTGCTGCCATATTTGCGCCTTTCGGCCTGTGTAGGAGGCAAGAAGAACGTACCCGACAACACGCACTGTACAGTGCTTCCTACCGTCAGGTAGGGAACACTGGACAAGTAATTCTTGCCTAGGTAGCAGGCACTTAACCCAGGCAGGAAGCAGGAAGGACGTACCCGGCAATACGCACTGTATAGTAATTCTTGTTTGAAAAAAATAAATTGGTATATCGCACTGCGTTGTAGTTATTATAATCCATTAGGCAGATATTTCCACCTTTCCTTCCTTTATAGAACACAAGACTGGAGAGATAAAGAGTAAAGATGTTTTTATGTTTGCTACTTATGTTATTCATTTATAGTGTGTAAGCAAATTTTATGAAATTTTTCTAATTTCGTCTAAAATGAATGGTAGGGAATTATTATTTCAATGTTCATTCCAAACAGGTATCGGTATGGTGCGTGTAGTGGGGTATGGTGCGTGTAGTGTGGTATGGTGCGTATAGTGGGGGATGGTGCGTGAAGTGCGGTATGGTGCGTGTAAAGCCGTATGGTGCGTGTAGTGTGGTATATTGCATGTAGTGCGGTATGGGGCGTGTAGTGCGGTATGGGGCGTGTAGTGCGGTATGGGGCGTGTAGTGGGATCATAATTTGGGCAGTCAATAATAAATATAAGGTAAAGGTGGTCCCATTACAGATGCTGCCGTAGTGGAGTGAAGTGTAAGCGACTTCGCTATATGTCACGGATTGCCTCCCCTACTTTGCAGCAGTGGTCTAACAATGGCCAAAACGCAAGAGTTCTAAATGGGTTGTCAAATGTGTTTACCACTAGCACAGAAGAGAACACCAATGGTAGTGAAGATGACATAGAGATGGAAGAACTGAAGGCAGCACTGGAGAAAATCAATATGGGCAAAGCAGCAGGGCATGATGGTATAACACCAGAAATGGTTAAGTACATGGGAGCAACAGGTGACCTATTACTCTTAAGGGTCCTACAGGCAGCGTGGTGCAACAAGACCATAACAAAGGATTGGGAGATTGCCACCATAACACCAATTTTCAAAAAGGGTGACAATCGACAATGTGGAAACCATAGAGGCATATCCCTTCTCAGTGTCCCTGGTAAAAAATCTACTCTAGAATCCTAGAGCAGAGACTCCGACGCCTAGCTGAGCCACAATTGGATGAGGTCCAGTTCGGATTCCGAGCAAATCGAAGTACTCAATACCTAATCTTCACACTCATACAGCTGAGTGAAAAGGCCCTTGAGTATAAGAGTGAGATCCATCTTTGTTTCATAGATCTGGAAAATGCGTTTGACATGGTCCCCTGGAGCAAACTTTGGGACTGTTTGGCAAGGAAGAACATTCCAGCACCTCTGATTCATGCTATACAGAGCTTTTACAAGTCTTGCAGAAATTTTGTGAGGACAGCAAACCATAAGCCAGAAGAGTTCAGGACCACCACTGTGTAAGACAATGTGATATCCTGTTACCTTATCTTTTCATACTCCTCATGGACGATGTCATCAAGGCATGTAAGGAGAGAACAAGAAAGTATTCAGTGGGGTACTGGAAGATGAGACAGGTCTGTATTTCAGAGCTGGCATTTGCTGATGATGTTGCCCTGATTGCTAAATCAGAGGCACATCTCCAATCCAACCTGCAAGTCTGGAAGGAAGAGCTGGAGAAGAGAGGGATGGTCATAAGCAGCTCTAAATCAAAATCCATGATGATATCACGAGAAGAAAGAAGACATCAGATTAAGCTGGGAGAACACGAACTTTAAATATCTCGGAGCTATTATAGACCGAAAGGGAGGCATCAAAGAAGAGTTGGCCACTCGAAAAGCAGCAGCTGGGAGACTTTTTCAGGCCATAAATCGAAGATTCCTCAGCAAGAGAGTGGTTGGTAAGAAAACGAAGATGGCTGTATACCGCTCCACCTATGTCCCAGTCTAGACATATGGATGCGAGTCATGGGCAATGACTACAACCCACAAAAGCCAGATCCAACCTCAGAAATGATGTATCTGAAGAAGGTGGTTGAAGTAACAAAAAATGGTCCGCAACCAGACGATACGTCAAAGCCTGAAATTCCACCCCCTGCAGACCCAAGTAGAACAGTCCCAACTAAGATGGTTTGGCCATGTCTGCAGATTGGGAGAAGATCGGCTACCACGACAAGCATGGGAAACAAAGAGCCAGGTATCCAGACCCCCAGGACGACCCAGAGTCCGCTGGGAGGACAACGTTAGACAATCTTTGAAGGACTGAGGACTAGAATGGAACTAGGCCAGGAGGAAGAATGCCGATAGGATAATCTGGCGCTTTCTCTTCCAAACCTCTACATCTCACGGTAGAAGGGGAACTACTAAGTAAGATATGTAGTTAGTTGCTTATCCTTTACAGGACGTGGCAATCAACCCCAGCTTTTATTGGCTGTTTTTGATTTTTCTAGGCAATTTTTTTCATTCAGTAGTTTGCCATTGCTTTCTGAACGGTACGGCGCTTATACCATTGTTAAAAATCCACACAAAGCGATCTGCTACCAAACCGCCTGCAGAGGTTTCGAACCTGGTATATCTGGATTATGAAACTGCGTTCATAAAGATATGTAGATAGAAGTGTAATGGCGCTTCTACCCGAAGCGAGTCTTCACAAGATAATTCAGAAGTCAAGAACCATGCGTCATAGCGCTGAGCAATGGTTAACTTATATCTGTCCGTCGCCTTTTGTGAAGGATTTAAGCAATGGTTTTTAGCCCGTTTAAGCCCCAAGCTGAGTTAATTCAGCGAATTCCTATTATATTGGTATAGCTCTGTTTAGAGGTAAATAAATAAATAAATATGTAAATAAATAAATAAATAAATAAATAAATAAATAAATATATATATATATATATATATATATATATATATATATATATATATATATATATATATATATATATATATATATATATATATATATATATATATATATATATATATATATATATATATATATATATATAATTAGTTCTGGCTCATACGTTTGCTTTCATACATATAAAAAACTGAATCGACTATGATTGTTTAGTTTTAAAACAACAGGTAACAAATGTAATAATCAATCAGTATTAATAGTTTAAAATTAATAATCTGCTGGTGATTTTTATATTGGAATCAAATTTTCTCTTCACTGAGATTTAGGGTGAGGATATAGTTCAGAAAAATTATGTCCTTTTTGCTGGTGCCTTTTTATAAGCACTTAACTTTTAGGTGAGTCCTGCTGCTGTTAATTTCGTCACTGCTTGGTGATGAGGGCACTTCTTCACACAACTTGTCCGATTTAGGCGGTTGGTGTTTGTTGCGTGCATATTTTTGACGCACATATTACAAAAAAAATCGATATGGTTATTTAATATGGGAAAAATATAGTCATGCATCCATCTGTGTATGAAAATGCTGTTTATTGTAAAAGCGAGATAATCCATGTTTGATTCACACTTTTGATTATAGGAGTAATCGGTCTGGATATCGATCCAGCGCAAGAATAGTACGCTTGCGTTTGTACTTAATTTTAGGGCCAGAAAATATATTAATTTGCTTATTGTGTTTATGGCCTGAATTCATATGTATTACATATTATTAGTACAAGTAGAATCAGTCCTATATTGTATATTTTGGATGGGTATGAGGGACTAGATTCTTGTTAGCGGAAGTATGAGTTGTCTTAACAAGTCGTGATGAGTTCCGATGTACTGCTAAGAATGGCGGGGTACGTTTTTCAAGAGCTGGTCCCTTCGTCAAGAAAAAAATGTCTTACGAAGTGGTTTTTTTCTTCTGGAGGAGATAGTGTCTCTACGATAGTTTGTGTTAGAGACTCTCCTTATGTCAGTATATAGATGATTCGGACTCCAGGTAAACCCAGCTCGTATTTTTGATGATCTCTCGTCGGTTAGGCCTAGCTTGACTTTTGGGTGCTTCGATATGCTAGTGTCGTGTTTTGTATCGACGAAGATGACAGATTTTCCTGCAGCGGTTATGGCTACGTGAACTAACCTGATCACCGTAGTGCTGCATGGAACCATTCATGAAATCCTTTATATATCCATTGTAAATTAACTTTGGCTGATATTCTTCCTATGAATGAGTGAACGACAACTCAGGAAGGTAGCCATGTTGGATTTCGGTCATCGTCTGTTTTGATCACTGCCAAGAGAACAGATTATTTATCTTATTATCGGACAGTGACAGAGAGATCTCAATCCTGCTAGAAACCCCTTTTTCGTGGTTTCATAAGATGATGTATCATGACATTGAACTTTGATGTACTACCCATTATTTCTGCATGTGTCATGACTTCAGATCTGCTATGTATACCTACAAATTGTTATGTCAACAAAGCCTGATGTACTCGTATGTCCCAGTGTGTACGTCTGAATAAATTGAGTAAACTAAGATTCCAGCAGTCTGCATTGGTGCCTTGTAGACACATGTGTATGAGTGATTATATTGGTCAGCACACGAACAGTACACCATTCGCGGTAATCACACTCTACACTACTACTTCATACATACACCATCCTGCGTCGGCTGAAGTGACCAAGTTTAGGGCCTGCTTCCCCTGGAGCCTTTGCCTTCCCTAACTCAGGACTAGGGTGAGTTACCCATTTACAGCTGGGTAGACTGGAGCATGCCTGATCTCAACAACACACCACTCTTCCTTACAGGGCAGACAGACTGATACTTTACAGTGGTGTACTACAGGTGTAGTAAGAAATAACGTCTTTACAGTGTTGATTCCCTGCGTTTCACTCACAACTAGCTTCGTTCCACGGATTTTTGGAAAAAAATAGAAAAAACAAAATGCCTCTGCTATGTACATTGATTTGGAAGCTTAACAGTCGCATTTTCTCGGCACCACCTACAAATGTTAATCTCTCAGAAGAATTAAATTCTTGAGTATAAACAGTGCAACTCAGGACAGATGAATACAATTCACCAATAATTGCTCTGGGTATTAATTGGGAACCGTGTCTGGACAGCGCGAATAATGATTTGTGCCTGATCTAACTTTAACAAGTTACGTATATCTCACAAAATGATATGCTACACATGAGGCACTTGTGATGTTATCATCACTCATCACTGCTCCAGTTGGAGTCTGGGGTCACCTCTGCTGTCGGGTTTTCGGCATGACTAGCCAGAAACAATCACAGCACTTGCTGTAGTGGTTTATGAATATACTCTTTTCATATGTTGAGGTTGCCAGCCTCATCTATAACTACAAGCAAGAAACATGTCAAATTCCACATTTATAAATAAATTGTTTACACTAACCCCAAAATTTTTGGGAATACACAATCTCCTTGCACACATTTAGACTGGACACAGCTCTGTATTAGATGCTTCGAATCATTTAGTTTTGGAAATTAGAGTTAATTCCTCCAACGGCGGGTGTTCTGCGAAATCACTTGGCCTAGGAAAACTTTTGTTTAATTCCTCTATGACTTGTGATCAAATTCCTAGGTTCCAGTCTTGGTAATTGAAGTCCTGGTTCTTTTAAGTTTACAGTCTTGTATTAAAATGCGGGTTTACTTGTAAAAGCCAAAGTTGCCCAATACTCGAACTGTCACTGTTAATAATGAAATTCTAGGTCCGATCCTTCTCTTTCTGGCTTTTTGGGAGTTGCTTGTATGAAGTTGCAAAGCTGTCTGTGCTGTGACTCCGATTTTGTTACATTATATTTCCAGTTTCCAAGTTCCAATTCCAGCTGTGTTTCCGCCTAATTTTCCAGTGAGATACATTGTATATTCTGGCCTCTCAAATCAACCAATCCAATCGAATCTCGTTCAGCACTACGTGGGTAGGGGTGTTTCAAATTCAAAAAATACCCTCACGTGTTTCAAAATATTAAATTTAATATCCACGCGTGACCTCTTCATTTCGTTGCGTCAGACTTCCGCCGGCATCTTGTGCTATCTTCAAAAACAAATGTTGTGCACTGATACTGCCCCGATGCTATCGTCTACAAATCTTGAGTTTCCAGACAGATTTATCTGTAATCTCGATACAGAACGCACATCGGAAGCGATTACCTCATAAACACCATCTGTGAACTCATTTGATGTCCAGATGCTACCTATCGCCAATATTGTCTCTCCAGACAGATTATCGTGATAATCACACAGGGATGATCCCATGAAACGATAAACGCATCTACCACCTGTGTAATCTGCCAGACAAACAACAGCCACGGTCGTCGGCAATCCAGACAGACAATCTTGGCTTCCTATTCATCCTCGTACGAGACCATATTGTGTTAAACGAGGATCGTCTCCTATCAAAGGTGGCCGGCGACTGAGTCGATTGATAAACGTATTACCGCTGACCGGTGTAATTATCTGGCGGAACGTAAGTACGTCTGAGGAGTGGCTCAAAGCAAAATGTCAAAGATAAAGATAGTCCCATAGCAGATACTTCCGTAGGGGAGTGGAGTGTTAGAGACTTCACCCTACTAGATCCAGCAAAGAGAGTAAAATAATTTTTGAAAGGCATACAAATTATGCCAAATACAAGCGATCGAAGAGAAAATGAAGAAGAAATGATACTGCCGTAGGGCTGAAGGTGTGAGAGATCACACAAAAGAACACGTACAGACGTTTCGTCACACTATACTGGGTCCAGCATCGAGAGGTGAGGTGACCAGTTCTCTTTTTCGCTGGCTTTTCCTTACCTAAGTCACGAGCAAAGTCAGGTACCCATTTACAGCTGGGTAGACTGGAGCGTGTCAATACCGTGAATCGAACCCAGCACCTTTGCCAAGAGAGACCAGCGCTCTAACCACTCTGTCAATCGGACGCTCAATAAATAAATAAATAAATAATACTGCATATAATTGTACTTCTGAATAATTTTTATTAATTATAATTGTTAAACTAAAAAAAAATTTGAAAGAAAGATCTTGGTTGTTATATCACACTGTGTATAGAAACAAACTTTCCGTTAAGGAAAAGACATGAAATACGCTTCATTTAATTATTTACATGTATCATACTGAGACGATGTGTCAAGAGTAGCTGACTGTTACGCACAAATAATTACTTTTTTCAAAGCCTTTGTATGATCATTTTTCGTATGTATGATCATTTTTTGACTGAAGTGTGTATTATGTTTTTTACAGTCAAAGGGACATAATCCGAGTTATCGAGACTACAATTTTTTAGGAGTTTGCCTTCTCTTGTATAGAGACACGTTCGGTCTATAATTTCTTGAACGAAGCGTGACCATATCTCCTTATTTGGTAGTATCAGTCAACTGTTGTAGATGCCTGAAACCTTTCTTAACGCTTCTGTTCATGACCATAAAAGGCGCGACTGTGTAAGACTTTTATCTCGAATGTTCTTAGAATCGTCTTATTGTGAACGGCGACTCAGAGATTGTCGCTCTGCGCATGTCTCGACTTGGTTTTCATTTGTTGTTCCGCCCAGCTCGGGCAGTTAAGAAATGGTCTAAGTAGCGAGCAGACGCGACCTGCGTCTTGTGATTTTCTGAGGGAAATACATTGTCTTTGTGAGTTAGTTAGCTAACTAGACTATTTCCCAGTATTATTCAAGCCTGCCTGGAGGCATATGTTCATGGTTGATTTTCCGAAATAAGGTAATTCCTCTTGTATCGAACTTTATGCTATCATCTAGAGGTTCGTCATTTTGTCGCCTTTTTGCTCGCCTGTGTGATTCAAAATGGAGAGGTACTTTGACTAGGATTAAGTCACCGGTATCTTTATACCTGAACTAGTTATATATATATGGGTCGCTCTAGACCAACAAGACTATTGTCTGTGTTCCAGGATTCGTTATATCAGAGATCACGTCCAAGTCAGATGGTTAGACTTAGGAAGGTTATAAAGGTCGAGCTGACCTGTAATCCATGTATGCTATTCACGTGCAGACAGTAAACGGACTTATTGTATACATCTGATCTGCTAGCATCAGGAAGGGAATATTTATTATTGTCTATGAACATTGTTGAGCTGTAGCTGACACTGTTGCAGAAGTTATATATATATTATTTATAAAGCTTCACGAACCAGAACTTTATGATATCTGTTTACCATACAACTATGGAGTATTGAATCCTACATGACTATCAGTTAATATGATTTTGAATGCTGCATTCGTTATACTGTGCTGACGATGACATAAATATCATGACTGTTTTGTGGCGTGCAATAAATGGTATAAAACTAAAGCGAAGTTACCATTTCTATGACTCTACACGTCATGTTGCCTGTGGTGTACCCTGTGAACTGTTCTACTGCAACACACACAGCAACATTCTAAATCAGAGAAGACACCTACATCTTGCACTTTAATACCAGGTGTCGATAGGGGTGGCAAGTTATCATTTCAGCTCAAATCCACCCTTATCATTTTTGGTGGCCATATGTTGGTTTACTCTGATACCAGCTATCAAGGGGGTCAACAAACCCAGACATCATCAGCAGACTACAAGACAACGTTGCAGTTTCTATTCATCACCTTTGATGAAATTTTTTTTGAAAGACGCGGCATTACTGACAGTTGTTGATATTTTGAAACTACCCGGCGCTGCTCGGCAGTATTGAAGTTTGTCTACAACTAGAAGGACAAGTACCGAGCGAATGGATTTCCTGATCTGTTAAGAAGAAGGACAAGTGCCGTAACAACTGTTCCGGTCTCAGAGGTACTGTTGCAGATTCAGAAGGACAAGTGCTCAAGTCAATTTGTAGAATTCAGAAGGTCAAGTTCAGAAGCTGTTTCCTGTCAGAAGCTCATTTCCCTCGTCATGGCTGTCTATGGGAGCAGATGTTAATCAACGTTGGATCTTTATCCTCAGAATGCTGACGACATCCTGTTCTGCACCGTGCTGACGTTTGGGACATATAGAAGTTAAGTGGCCTGTTTTGTTTGTGAACTGTGCCCTTATGTTCTAACTGAGCCTTCTGTCTATCACATTTTCACACTATTTACATGTTTATATGTTATATGTTATTTGTATTTATATGTTTATATTTCAGCGGGTTTTCTCGGTTGGGCGGTGTCTTTCAGTAGAAGATACCACGTCACAGAGGTTCTACTGTTAGCGTTTTCGTTAGGGACTGTGCGAATTTCCTACTGTGAAATTTGCTAGCGACAATCGTTGCTATATCTGTTTAGTTGTGACGAGTTGTGCTTTATTTTTGTTTCTTGTATATTTTTTTTTCCTTTTCTTTTCTCTCTTTCTTTCTGTTTTTTAGTTTCGATTTCGATTGTTTGTATTTGTAGGTCTCCCCTTTTCTATTATTCAGTTCTTTACGTATATTTTTGTGTATACACTGTAGCGTCATTTGTTTGTCATATTTTCGCATATTTCTTTTTAGTTTCGCTGTTTATTTATTTGACTTATGCGAATGTTTTCATATTGTTTGATCTTTGTTATTGTTTACATTGACTCTGATCTTTGTTTTTGTTTACATTGACTTTGATCTTTGTTGTTGTTTACATTTGACTTTGATCTTTGTTATTGTTTACATTGTTGGTGACCTTTGTTATTGTTTACATTGTCTTGTTATTGTTTGCATAGTTCTTGCATAGTTAGCTTTCACTATTGTTACATATATGCTCATGCACTATTGGTCTATAGTGCACTTATCATAACTAACTGGTGGTTTTTTGCTTATGCACTATTGTAGTGCAGTTATGATAAATAACTTATTGGTTATGCACTGATTTGTGTAGTGCACTGATAATTAAGAGGTGACTTGTGATATTATTATACATTTGATAATACAAGTTGGTGTCAAGTCTTGTTGCCCACAGAGATTGGAGTAAACATATTGATTATACAAGCACTTTATTAAGTCTTGTTGCAATTAAGATTGAAATAAGATAATTAATTATTTCAGGTTCTGTACTCACATTTTAGACATCATGTCTACATTTGAGTACTTTATTGAGCAGGGTAAAGCCCTTGGGAAGACAGGTGATAAATTAGAAGAATTTGCGACTGTTCAATATGCCAAGGCATTGAAGTCGGAGGAAAAGAAAATGAAAGAACTAACTGAACAAAAGAGAATAGATGCTGAAAATTTAAAACTGCAGATGCAGGTAGATGAAAAGAGATTACAAATGGAAATGGAAAAACAAAAAAGAGAAGCAGAATCTCAGGAGAAGAGACTTCAGGCTGAGGTTGAAAATAAGAGACTTGAAAAAGAAGCTGAAAATAAGAGACTTGAAAAAGAAGCTGAAAATAAGAGACTTGAAATAGAGGCTGAAAATAAAAGATTAGAAAAACAAGCTCAGGTTGAAGAAAAAAAGTTACAAGCTCAAGCTGAAGAAAGAAAGTTACAGGCTGAGGCTGAAGAAAGAAAGTTACAGGCTGAAGCTGAAGAAAGAAGGTTACAAAGAGAAGCTGATGAGAGAAAAGCAAAAATGGAGCATGAAGAAAAACTCTTAGCTTTGGAGTTAGAAAAGTTGAAGTTATCTAGTAATGCTAATGATGCTAATAAGATATCATCTGCTAATAAGTCTAATGCTGTTGATTTCAAGCTTAATTTACCAGCATTCAATGCTTCAATTGATGATATAACATTTTATCTAGATAGATTTGAAAGTGCATGTAAGGTGCATAATATAGATAAAACATTATATGTTTATCATCTGTCCAAGATACTTAGAGGTGATGCTTTGACTTTATTGGGTATGGTAGATGTGCCTGACAAAAACAACTATGAGGTTGTCAGGGCGGCATTGTTAAAGAAGTACCAACTTAACGAGGACGGATATCGTCTTAAATTTAAAAACATGTTACCAGAAACTGGAGTTGAATTCTCTGAATTCATCTCAGGCATCCGTCTTACTTTTTTACGATGGGTTGAGCTATCTAAGACAGAAAGTACATTTGAGGCTCTTATGGACTTACTACTTAGAGACAAGGTCATGTCTTCTGTTAATGAATCCTTTCTTTCTTTTCTTCATGAGCGTAAGCCTAAAAACATAAAAGAAACGGAAGAATACTGTAGCCAGTATGTCACTGCGCATCCCCACATAACCATTAGCAACTCTAAAGTAAAAGAAGGTCTGCCAGTTGCTTCGGCAGCACCTTATGGCCCAAATTTTATGCGTAAATTTCAGGGTAGCCAGCAAAATTTCAATAAAAAGAGTAACCGTAATTATGCCCAGAATCATAGTAATCAATTCCAGGGTGATTCTTCTTCCCAGAACTGGAGACATCCTAATACTACACGTTATTCTACTCCGGTTAACTTTAGAAATTTTCACAAAGGTAATCGGTATAGAGGAAAATATTTTTCTCAGAGACCTCAATACCAGGATAATAGAGGTTCTCAACAGTATAGAGATGGTAATGACAGTTATGGAAACTGGAACTCAAACCAGGATAAACATTACAGTAGGGACTTTAATGATAATTGCAGAGGCAATAATGGTCGCGGTAGATCGCAACATAAGAGAAAAAGATATCAACAGACAAACTCTATTCAACAAGAATCTCAGGGAGTAGATAAACAGGTTAATGATAATAAAGACCATAATGCTATCGGATGCTCATCTTTTGATTTTGGTAGAGCAAATAAATGTATCCAATGCAGTACTTTATTTGACCCAAAGACCGTTAGTACTTTAAGCTGTGGTCATCCTTTGCCCGCTCTTCCTGCTAATGTTGCTCATGATGGGAGAGGTTCTCTTATATTACATAAGGGGCTTGTAAATAGTAATCCAGTCTCAGTGTTGTTTGACTCTGGATGTACTACTGTCGGGGTTAGGCAATCTCTTGTAGATCCATCCTGTGCTACAGGAAAGGTCATCAAATGTGTCACATTTGGTGGCACGTTGGAAAAGTATCCTACTGCTATAATACACATTGCTACTCCTTTCTTCACGGGAGAGGTCCACGCGTGTCTACTTCTAAACCCTATTGCGGACCTTATTATTGGTCGTATTCACGGAGTTAGGGAATGTACCCCACAGCAGATTGCTGTTTAGGAAGAGCAAAACATTGAAGCTACCAATGCGGTGGTCACAAGAGCACATGCTCTGGATCCACCTCAAACTTCATTAACTAATAATGATGAAGTAAATGACCAAGATAGTCACTTGACTATTACACGTGACTCATTTATCAAATTGCAAGAAGAAGATCCTTCTTTACAAAAATTCTTCATTCTAGCAAAAAAAGGTGATCCTAATCAGAATACTAATAGAAAATCTTGGATTTCTATGAAGAACGGCGTACTTGTACGTATGGTACAAGACTCGACTACGTCCACTCATTCACAAATTTTTGTGCCTAAGAGCATGAGATTGCAAATATTGCAACATGCTCATGACTCGCAATGTGCTGGACATATGGGTTTTTCCCGTACAAAGTCGAGAGTTCTTGCGGCTTTCTTTTGGCCATTTGTGAGCAAGGACATACGAATGTACTGTCGCTCTTGCAAAGTATGTCAGGAGGTCAAATCTAAAGGACCACGACATGCTGCGCCTATCCAGGCTGCTGACATCCCTATTCGCCCTTTTCAAAAAATGGCAATAGATATTATCGGTCCTTTTAGAATTAAGTCGGCTAGAGGACATCAATTTATCCTTACATGTGTCGATATGTGCACACGTTGGCCAGAGGCAATACCTCTCAAGAGCATCTCAACTGCTGACATCGCAGACGCTCTTTGGCTGATATTTTCTCGCTTGGGTTTTCCCGGAGAAATATTGTCAGACCATGGCACTCAACTTATATCAGACACTATGTCACAGGTAATGTCTATGCTACACATTAAAAGGTCTCTCAGCAGTATCTATCACCCAATGTCTAATGGGTTAGTCGAACGTTTAAATAGGACTCTGAAAACTTTACTTGGTAAAATAACTGAGGATCATCCTCAGGATTTGGACAGGGTCTTACCCGCGGCTCTCTTTGCGTATAGAGAGGTCCCCAATGAACATACGGGGTTTTCCCCTTTTGAACTTGTCTTTGGCGCGCAACCGCGCGGCCCTATATCTTTACTTCACGATCTAATCACTGCCGATAATATTAGCGATGAAACTCAATCTTCTTATGAGTACGTCATTGCTCTTAGGCAAAAGATCATCGAGGCATGCAAACTAGCAACTTCGTCTTCCGAATTTGCTAAAGAAAAGGCAAGGCAGTTTGCAAATAAGAATAGATGTCTACGACAACTTTGTCCAGGTGACAAAGCTCTCGTTCTACTTCCTTCAAGGGAGAACAGACTTCTAATTGCATGGAAAGGTCCATATGCAATAGTCTCCAAAATTTCTGATGTCGACTATGTTGTCGATATTGATGGAAAGCATAAAACTTTCCACATAAATATGCTCACGGAATTTCATGAAAGACCTGACTATTTGCAGCCTATTTTCCAGGCAACGGACAATTCTCAAGTACCTCATGGTCAGTACTCATCGCTGTCAGTTATACAGGATGAGGAAACTACTTTTTCTGATGTAAATCTTCCTCTTTCTATGGTCCCACTTTATTCTACGGAATCTTGGAAAAACGTGACCGTTTCTCCAAATCTTTCCGCTGAGGAACATCGACAAGTTTCTTCGATGTTGCAAACATTTCAGGATGTTCTTACAGACATCCCGGGACACACACATGTCATTGAACATGACATTGTGCTAACTGATCATAATCCTATCAGAGTCAGACCCTATCCAATACCTATCCATTTCCAGTCTCAAGTCGAAAAAGAATTGGATGAAATGATACGTTTGGAAATCATTGAACCATCCACTTCAGCATACTCTTCGTCTATGGTTATTGTTCGAAAGAAGGATAATAACATTCGCATTTGCGTAGATTATCGGAAATTGAACCAAGTTACGAAGTTCGACGCTGAACCTATGCCTTCATTAGAAGAACTACTCAATAAACTTTCTAATTCTAGATTCTTTACCAAACTAGATTTGTCTAAGGGATATTGGCAAGTTCCTCTAACCGAACGTGCCAAACCTTTTACAGCTTTTTCTACACCCAGGGGTTTATTCCAATGGAATTTCATGCCTTTTGGTCTTATGAACGCCCCTGCTACATTCGTACGCATGATGCGGCGAATTCTCGCATATCGTACAGATGTCATAGCATACCTAGATGATATCTGTCTATTCAGTGATTCCTGGGAAGATCACTATTTGGGTTTATACGAATTTCTGTCCACTCTTCGCGAGTATAACTTGACTGCAAAACCCTCTAAAGCCTTTATAGGATTTAGTGAGATTTCTTTCCTAGGTCATCGTGTTGGTCGTGGTCTTTTAAAGACAGAGGACCACAATGTTTCAAAAATACTTAACATTTCGGTCCCTAAGACGAAGAAACAAGTAAGGAGTCTATTAGGTTTGATCCAATTCTACGGACGATTCATTCCGAATTTGTCCTCCATTATGGCACCGCTTTCTACTTTATTGAAGAAAGGGTCGCCTAATCTGATCCGCTGGTCTAAAGAATGTCAATCCTCATTGGACCAGGTTAAAGCCCTATTTTCATCTCCACCTATTCTTAGGTTACCTACTATTGAGAAGACTTTTGTTCTTCGAAGTGACGCCTCGTCAACTGGGATTGGGGCAGCACTAATGCAGGAGTATTCTGATACTCTGCATCCGGTGATGTATATCTCTAGGAAATTAAATGTTGCAGAATAGAATTACTCGGTTTTAGACCGTGAGTTATTGGCTATGGTATGGTCTATTCTGAAGTTACAAAGATTTCTTCTAGGCGCACATTTCATTGTGGAAACCGACCAGAAAGCGCTTACTGCTATTCAGAGCAAAAACTTGAAGAGCTCGAGGTCCACTCGTTATGCCATAGCTCTTCAACCATTTCATTTCTCGGTTCGAGCTATCCGTGGTTCGGATAATGTGATGGCAGACATTCTGTCCAGATGCCCACACGATTCCGCATGATTCTTCTGTCATATATATATATTTCCTGATATACAGTCCAATGTTATAATGACCTGTTAGTAGATTTTTTCTCACTTTTTTTTTTGAGGGAAATTTATAACATTGTACCATGTAATTATCTAAGAAGGCTTAGTTAGTGATATACGGGCCAAAAGATCACTCGGCCACATTTAAACAATATATTTGCATAATTGTATTAAGAGATTTACCAGTTGTCTTTAAGATTTGTGTTATTGATATTTTCGCAGCACATCATTGAAGATGCGAGATTGTGTCCATTGTGGAACTTTGAGGATATCAAGTCCTGTCCTAGATTGGGAGCGGATGATGTCCACATCTTCTTCTATTGAATGTTTTATGTCAACGAAGATCAACACATGTATTACTTATTAATTACTGTTGCTTTATATAATGTAATAAAATAGTGCGGTATATTAATATATTACACCGCTGTTTGCACAACACATTATATGATATCATAATAATATATTTAATTTCATATATTGGTATGAGAATAATTTGATTTTCATTATGATGTTGCCATCATTGTGGCGTGTGTTGGTGGCACCTTCCTGGAATATATAAGCCTATACTTAGATAAATTTTTTCTCTAAGGATCTGAGATATGATCTCAGTGTCGCTCCATGCGTTGAGCTAATTTGTTAGGTATATATCCGCGCATCATACGTGCGTTAGGAGCCTAGATTTTTCCGGCTCCAGGATTTAAAAAAAAAAAAGTTTCATTTTTTTTTTCCCGGGAGGGTGCGGTAATGTTACGCACAAATAATTACTTTTTTCAAAGCCTTTGTATGATCATTTTTCGTATGTATGATCATTTTTTGACTGAAGTGTGTATTATGTTTTTTACAGTCAAAGGGACATAATCCGAGTTATCGAGACTACAATTTTTTAGGAGTTTGCCTTCTCTTGTATAGAGACACGTTCGGTCTATAATTTCTTGAACGAAGCGTGACCATATCTCCTTATTTGGTAGTATCAGTCAACTGTTGTAGATGCCTGAAACCTTTCTTAACGCTTCTGTTCATGACCATAAAAGGCGCGACTGTGTAAGACTTTTATCTCGAATGTTCTTAGAATCGTCTTATTGTGAACGGCGACTCAGAGATTGTCGCTCTGCGCATGTCTCGACTTTTGTTGTTCCGCCCAGCTCGGGCAGTTAAGAAATGGTCTAAGTAGCGAGCAGACGCGACCTGCGTCTTGTGATTTTCTGAGGGAAATACATTGTCTTTGTGAGTTAGTTAGCTAACTAGACTATTTCCCAGTATTATTCAAGCCTGCCTGGAGGCATATGTTCATGGTTGATTTTCCGAAATAAGGTAATTCCTCTTGTATCGAACTTTATGCTATCATCTAGAGGTTCGTCATTTTGTCGCCTTTTTGCTCGCCTGTGTGATTCAAAATGGAGAGGTACTTTGACTAGGATTAAGTCACCGGTATCTTTATACCTGAACTAGTTATATATATATGGGTCGCTCTAGACCAACAAGACTATTGTCTGTGTTCCAGGATTCGTTATATCAGAGATCACGTCCAAGTCAGATGGTTAGACTTAGGAAGGTTATAAAGGTCGAGCTGACCTGTAATCCATGTATGCTATTCACGTGCAGACAGTAAACGGACTTATTGTATACATCTGATCTGCTAGCATCAGGAAGGGAATATTTATTATTGTCTATGAACATTGTTGAGCTGTAGCTGACACTGTTGCAGAAGTTATATATATTATTTATAAAGCTTCACGAACCAGAACTTTATGATATCTGTTTACCATACAACTATGGAGTATTGAATCCTACATGACTATCAGTTAATATGATTTTGAATGCTGCATTCGTTATACTGTGCTGAGGATGACATAAATATCATGACTGTTTTGTGGCGTGCAATAAATGGTATAAAACTAAAGCGAAGTTACCATTTCTATGACTCTACACGTCATGTTGCCTGTGGTGTACCCTGTGAACTGTTCTACTGCAACACACACAGCAACATTCTAAATCAGAGAAGACACCTACATCTTGCACTTTAATACCAGGTGTCGATAGGGGTGGCAAGTTATCATTTCAGCTCAAATCCACCCTTATCACTTACGTTCAATCTTAGTATACGTGATGAAAACCCACATTTTTACGAGCTAATTTTAGGGAGTACATTTGAGACATGACAACCGTTACTGGTTTTACATGAAATAATTTATCTATAATGATAACATACAGTGTTATATATTAAAATGTGAAGAAATAAAAGCGCTATGACAGGTACTAATTGAACTGGTCATTGATTTTAAACATGCATGCAATAGTAACTTTGGTTAAAGCTGAAGGGTATGCGACAAATTTAACTATTCTTAGTATCTGATTGTAAATCCAACAAATACACGCACACACATACACACACACACAATATATATATATATATATATATATATATATATATATATATATATATATATATATATATATATATATATATATATATATATATATATATATATATATATATGAGACCGTGTGGGCAGACGTATGTAATTTTAGACTGATTAATTAATTTTCGATCTAGTCAATGGCGTCTATTTGTGCTCACGTTGGCAGTATGGACACGGGAATGAACAAATGTGTGAGACGCAGTAGATGTAATCGGAGACGACCCTTGATTTTAGTCATCTTGGCGCTGGCTGACAGCAGAGAAACACACCTTGGAAGAGCACAACACCGTGAGAGGTGTGACTCGGGCAGCAGATATCGTGGAAATGTTATCACTAGTGTGCGGATCTTGAGTTGTGTGCAATTAGGAAGATAATCCTTACTAAAATGTGATCTCATGTCATCAAAACTGAGCAGAAGACTCCTGATTTGCTACCTAGAGTGAATTTTGTGAGAGAAAGATTGGCGAATCAGATGTGAAAATTGTCAACATTTGACGAAAAATGATTTTTTTTACAAAGCTTTCATAAAGATTCGTATGTGTTTTTTTGTTTAATGTGCTCTTGTATCGTAATTAAAAAATAGCTAGTTATCTATAACAACTTAACTCGATTACAATTAAACTTATTACGGACGAAAAAATAAGCTTCGTTGCCCGCTCCGCTATGTGATCTGGACACAGAAGACCATTGTATGGACATGAGGTAAAGCATTCATATGGGCGTGAGATGGCAGGGAAAACAAATCCGTAACAATTTCGTGCTGAAATCGAATATGTCGGCCGAAAGGCGCAGCTCAGCTGTAAACTACGACACAACGCAGCTTCAGCATGTAAGAGTAAACGAGCGAACGCAAAACAACACAAACATTTCACAATGCCTACTTACCATATTAAGGAAACAAAGCAGTTTGTAAGCTTAGAAATGGCTGAATCTTTTGATGCGGCAAACTTCAAATGTGTGCGAACAATTTGTAGAGAATGGGATGGCTAATGGTCGGTCGCTTACGTACAGGAAGTCATTTAGATCATAAAGTCAGTTAATATCTGGTTTACCAATCCAGTGTACGTGTGCGTTCTAGGTAGAACACTGGCTAAACAGACAGTTCAACTTAAAATAATTGTGTCTGCTACTACAGCAGAATAATTTTGGTGTACAAGTATTTCTCTGTGCGATATGGCATCTTCCAGTAGGCCTAAAGCATATAAAAGGAACCGCAATGTTTTGTCAATTGAAACGAAAACAGAAATTATCAAGAGACTAGGACAAGGTGAAACTGTGTCTTCACTTGCGAGGATTTTCAATGTTGGGAAAGCTACCGTCTTTGACATCAAAAGTAACAAGGATAAAATTATGAGTTTTGCATAGAAATTTGATAGTGGAAATGGGTCGAAGAAACGTAAAACCATGAGAAATGCGAAAGATGTGAAATTGGAAGAGGCTTTGTATATATGGTTTGTGCAAAGAAGAAGCAAAGGGGAACCTATCTCTGGTTCTCTGTTGTGTGAAAAGGCACTTCAGTTCAACAATCAACTTGACGGTCCTCCTGACTTTAAGTCTAGCCAGGGATGGTTAAGAAACTTTAAATCTCGTCATGGCATACGAGAATTGGAGATTCAAGGGGAATCTTTATCTAGCGATGCAACTGCCGCTAAAAATTTTAAAGAAACATTCTTGGCTTTTTTGGAAGAAGAAGGTTATTCACTCGATGATGTGTATAATGCCGATGAGACTGGCTTATACTGGAAATCATTGCCTCAAAAATCACTTGCATCTCAGCGCGAAGCAGCTGCCCCTGGGTTTAAAAAGTGCAAAGAGAGAGTAACAATTTTGGTAGCCGCGAATGCCAGTGGAAGTCATCGTTTACCGGTGCTAATGATCGGCAAAGCCAAAAAACCACGTTGTTTAAAGAATGTGACACGTCTCCCATTGTGTTACAAAGCACAGAAGAGTGCTTGGATGAATAGTGAAATATTTCTTGATTGGTATACAAATCAGTTCATCCCAAATGTGAAGAGGTTGAGAGAACAAGAAAAGAAAACTGGAAAAGTAATTCTTCTACTGGACAATGCACCATCTCATCCAGAGACGGATACATTGAATGCAGTTGATGCAAATTTTAAAGTAATTTTTCTGCCTCCCAATGTAACAGCACTGATTCAACCAATGGATCAGGGTGTTATAGCAAAGCTTAAAAAGATGTACAAGAAGGAAGTCCTGCGTCGTTTATTGTTGGCTGAAGATGAAGAAAGTGTGGTGGCGTTTTCCAAACAGCTTAATCTCAAAGACTGCTGCTATATGTTAGCTGATGCTTGGACCACCCTGTCACAAGATAATCTAATCTCAACAAGGCTTGGAGTAGATTGCTTGGGAAAAAAGGAGGAAATGAAACTACTGCAGTGGACACAAATGATGATTGTATAAATGAAGTTGTGGAACTGTTTCAAGCAATGCCCGGATTTTCGGACTGTGACAAAGATGATGCACACATGTGGCTAGAAGATGATAATGATTTTGGTTTTCAGTTTTTTAATGACGAAGAAATTTTGTCATTTGTGCAAGAAGAAAACCAAATACATGTAGTGACCGATGATGAAGACTCCTCAGAAGTACATGATGTACTTGTAGATTATGAAGAAAAACCAAAACGTCGACCAAGTCCTGAAGAGGCCTTTATAGCACTAGAAACAGCGATGGCTTGGTACAAGCAAGAAGATGACAGCTGTCCTACACAGCTTCTGCTGTTGAAGAGAATGCGGGACTTAGCAGCCAAAAGGAGACTATCCAGTTTGGTGCAAAAGAGGATTCCTCATTATTTTAAATAGTGAGCTACATCTGTGCAAGTACATATATACGTAAGTTGCGCCTGGTTTTGAATCGTTTGTAATGTTATTTTGAAAACATTTCTCTTTCTTAACAAAAATAATTAATGCAAGTAGTACATGCACTGCAGTGTAATAAAAGATTTTAGTGATACAGTGATCTAATACAGTGTGGGTATTATTATTACAGTACAAGTAAATATGTTTTATAGTGTATTTTCCTTGTGATGGTTAATTATTTTTAGAAATATGTGTACATGTACTCGATACATTATGTAATCCAATTATCCGAACATTTGATTATCCGAACGATGCTCGGTCCCATGGGGTTCGGATAAATGGAGTTCTACTGTATTAAGGACTTGGTTTTATTGGCACATTCATTTCTTAATACATACAATACAGCATTAATTATATTTATGTACGGATTTCCATTTTTTTTTTTACCTTTAAAATGTTAAGTCCTTCCTACCCAAGTTGATGCTTCCTACCTAGCAGGCAAGGTTCACTGTACAATGGGCGGTCAATGTCCGCTACCATCAGGTAGGAGGCACTGTACAGTCTTCCCTACCGTACAGTCCTTCCTACCTCCTACACCGGGTTAACATTCCCACTTCGATCCCTACTCACTCAGCCAGGCTGCAGTGATGCAGCCTGTTTCCAGGACCACCACTTGGAGGTGGAGTATGGTCTTGGTCAGCCCTGGTTCGCTGACCCTGACGCAAGCAGTCTAGCCATGGGTCGCTAACTGCATTCCTCACTGTTGACGCGTCTTAGGTCCCAGGTTAAAAGAAATGACAGGTTACTTGCGAAAACACCTGTAAGCTGCGAATGAAACATATTCATGGCATCTACTTGGAATTATTATAACAGGTTTACAAGATAACGTTCACTCAAAGCATACTGCAATGCGCCCGGTTTCAAATTTTGCCGGAAAATGATGCGATCATTTCTTCCCTTTCAGATGTCGAGACATTTCATACCATGAAAATAAAATATTGATCATTGTTAAGATTAGAAGGAAGTAATAAACTTTCTTTGGACATGTAATGAAAAGAAGAAATCATGAACATATTGCGACAACAGGAAATGCTGGCGGAAAAAACAGGACGACAAAGGAAGAAGATACATGGCAGTTTGGCATGATAGTATAGAATGAAGTGAGCAACAGAATTGATAAACTGGACTGAGGACAGCAACTGTGGAGGGAAGTGATCACCTATGCCAGCAGATATGATACTTGATGATGACGTTGGCGGTTTTATTTTAATTTGTTTTGCGTATTCCAACATTGTATTCTAACACCTTTACTCTCAAACACTTGCCTGTCTAGGAAATTATTTTCCTTTATGTCATCATTATCATCATTCAGATTCTCAAGGAACACAGCCCTTCAACAAACGTGTGCCAAGGTTTGTTTACTGTCTTCTTCATCCTTAAACTTTGTTCCCTTCTCCGTGTGTTCTTTCGTTTCTCTCTACCCCTCTTACTATGCGGGGTCCAGAACAATGATGTAATACTATCAACAGGTTTCCTCCATGTGTGTCCGATCCATCTTCAGGGTCTTCTTCTCATCTGTTTTTTCCACTGGTACTTGTCTCATTCTTGTCATCAGTTCCACATTAGTGATCTTGTCATACCACTTCTGTTCAACGCAAACACTCATATATGAACATCTTTGACATATTCAGGACATATTAATTTTACACTCAACTCACAATAGAAGTCAGTATTCTTCTGTAAAGGCGCATCTCTGCTGGTAGGACTCCGACTCTGATAAGTTCTAAATATAAGATAAGTCCTTCTGTAAAAGTATGTCTGTCGTTAGGACTCTGACTTTGATCATGTCTAAATATAAAATAAGTCCTTCTGCTCAAAACGATGACACAAAGTTATTGTCAAACCAAATAACATGGAAATTACCTGGTTCTTTTGGCAGGAGTTAGTAAGGCGCCAAGTGATTAAAACTAAATTGACTTTAAAGAAAGTGTCCAATATTAAGATAGCTACCATGAATCCTGTTCAATGAGACGTAATTACATTAGGAAATATCCAAAAACCTCCATTAATGAGTGTTAACTAAAATTCTTCAAGCTTGTTTCACGACTCGTTTAACCTTGATTGGTTCAATTTCCTCTTGTGATGTAAGCATTACTGTAAAATTAAGTTGCTCATGGCAATAAAATTGTTTATTGATTTATGTATTACACGTATGTATAAATACAAACGTGTACCAGTATTTTAACGTTGGCAATTTTACACCGTGGAGTGTAAGCTGCTCTGGCACCATAAGTTACAGCAGTGTTACGACCAGGAAATATAAATTTCTTACCGGCACATGTCATGGTATCTGGCACTACGCTGGTTGACAGTCGCTGTGTTAGATCGACAAAACGCATATAATAATTGTAGCTTCATTTCTCGCAGTCTCTGTTTTACTGTAAGACATAAAGAGGTTAGTCACACATTGATCTGATTGTCTAATGTAGCCATAATTTTTATTCTATAGACTAATGCACTTTACACACGCACACACACACACACACACACACGCGCGCGCGCACACACACACACACACACGCACGCACGCACGCACGTACGCACGCACGCACACACACACACACACACATATATATATGTTCCAGGTCTTCCTGTGACATAAACTATGGATGTTTGGAGCTCATCCAACATATTGTAAGTAATAATACATTTAATATATAATATTATTTCGCCCACTTACTTAAAAGTTAAATACCATATTCAATCAATCAAGAAATACCCGTTCGCTCCCCAATGAGCATTGACCTTCAACAAATACATGCCATGTCCTCCAGTTGCGTGCATCAGCCCAGTATCTTTTCGTATCTTCCTCACTGTTTTAACTAAACTTCAATATTAAATATATTTCAATGCTTTTCAGGTTATCGTCATTTTTTGTCCTTCAAAACTGAGAGTGGCAACACTGCTCATAGTTCACTTGACCCCGGCTCAAAGTTTTGTTTCCCCACAAATGTCTTCATTGCTGTCTCAGCTCGTTGTTAAAATTAAACAATTGACCAGTCTTTTATTTAAAATTGTCTTATTTCTTCTATTTCTTCATCATCATCATTTGCACTCATTAATCTGGTGGGTGTGTCTCAGGCTGTACTCGCTACATATATTTTTTTTTGTCACTTATGACACCAACACACAACCGTGGTATTAATAATGGTGCCCTCCATATAAAACATTAAACTGATTTATCAGTGGTGATCAAATTCGACTATTATCAGTGGTGGCCAGTGATGGTGATAAAAACACTAATCGACTATTATCAGCGAGTCTCATACACTAGTCTGGTACGCGAATCTGGTACGCGAGTCTGGTACGCGAGTCTGGTACACGAGTCTGGTACGAGAGCCTGGTACGAGAGTCTGGTACGCGAGTCTGGTACACCAGTCTGGTACGCGAGTCTGGTACACGAGTCTGGTACGAGAGTCTGGTACGCGAGGCTGGTACGAGAGTCTGGTGCGCGAGTCTGGTACGCGAGTCTCATACACGAGTCTGGTACGCGAGTCTGTTACGCGAGTCTGGTACGCGAGTGTTGAGAGTAATTTTAATGGAAGGGAAGTGATCCGGAAAATGTTAGGTGAGCAGATTAGATTATGAGTTACATTGCTTGATTATCTATGATGTTAGGTTAAAGTGTAATAGGGGAATTCTCTCGTATGTTCCAGAAATAAAGTTAGAAATCGTGTGAACGCTAGTCAGTTCAATTGTGGAGATTTATTCACTCCGAACTGTTTTGAGCTACGGGTGTTTAGCCATTTGTGGCTAGCCCGTGCAAGTAGTGAGACTGAGCGGTGTTTTTTTTAACAGCCGAGTCTCGTGTGGTTTTAGGCGGGAGATGTGTGTTCCCGGGGGGCAGAGAGTTTGTGGGCATCGACCGAAGTAGTCGGCCCCTGTATGTGTTTGAAAAGTATGCCTGTACAGTGCTGAAGATAAGAGGCCATTATTTTGTGTAGGCCATTATTTCCTGAGAGAGGATAATTTTGATATGTGAAGACATGTTGATAGGTGAGATTATTGCAAACTGCCGGGTGTGCAGTATTGTGTGTATTTTGAGAGATAAGGATCCATTGACGTATATTGTTATATCATCGCGCTGAGATGAGTGGAGGCGAGATTATTGCAGACTGCCGGATGTGCAGTCTTGTGAGAAATTGCTAGTAGGATTCATTATCATATTAATACAGCGCTGATGTGAAGAGTATTTTTGAGGAGGCCATATTTATGTTGTAGCGCGGCGAGGATGTCCGGTTGCTAAAGGATCCATTATACTACAGCGCTGATGTGAGGAGTATCTTGAGGATGCCATTTATGTTGTAGCACGGCGATGATGTCCGTTTGCTATCTTTGAGGAGGCCATATTTATGTTGTAGCACGGCGATGATGTCCGTTTGCTATCTTTGAGGAGGCCATATTTATATTGTAGCACGGCGAGGATGTCCGTTGGCTAAAAGGATCCATGATTATAATATAGCGCTAATGTGAGGAGTATCTTTAAGGAGGCCTTGATATAGTAGTATCTTGATGATTCTGAGAAGTAGAGGACTTTATTATTGTATTGCTGTAAACTGTAATTGACCATATGTGTATTCTATATTTAACGTACTGTGTTGTGGTGTAATAAACCGTCATTAACTTTCACCTGCCGTTACACCATTCCATGCCTCTGATGTGTGTACCTGTAGTGTGTGAATGTACCTATACACACCTCACTTATGACACCAACACACAACCGTGGTATTAACAATGGTGCCCTCCATATAAAACATTAAACTGATTTATCAGTGGTGATCAAATTCGACTATTATCAGTGGTGGCCAGTGATGGTGATAAAAACACTAATCGACTATTATCAGCGAGTCTCATACACTAGTCTGGTACGCGAGTCTGGTACACGAGTCTGGTACGAGAGCCTGGTACGAGAGTCTGGTACGCGAGCCTGGTACGAGAGTCTGGTGCGCGAGTCTGGTACGCGAGTCTCATACACGAGTCTGGTACGCGAGTCTGGTACGCGAGTCTGGTACGCGAGTCTCATACACGAGTCTGGTACGCGAGCCTGGTACGAGAGTCTGGTGCGCGAGTCTGGTACGCGAGTCTCATACACGAGTCTGGTACGCGAGTCTGGTGTCGCGAGGTGTTTTGAGGAGATAGGTCAGCTTGAATGGAATGGAAGAATAAAGATAATAATGTCTTATTGATAGCTTCCGAGTTTATAATAGAACTGCCTCTCCTCGGGAAATAGTGTACCAGAAATTTACTTAAAAGAGAATTCTAGCAACTAAACAAGATATTTTCTGGACGATAAATTCTTCCTCAGGAATCCTACAAAAGGACTGTGTAAAGCACATAAGGTTGAGAAAGAGATTTGGTGTCCAGCCACATTTAAAATATCCCGACCCAATAGAAGT
The DNA here is from genome assembly GCA_024509875.1 of Oreohelix idahoensis. Classification (NCBI taxonomy): domain Eukaryota; kingdom Metazoa; phylum Mollusca; class Gastropoda; order Stylommatophora; family Oreohelicidae; genus Oreohelix; species Oreohelix idahoensis. The sequence goes on from JAMPIV010005543.1 coordinate 133,433, forward strand.
TAATTTATTTATGGCTGAGCCCCCAGGGTGTAGATTTATATTTAAAACAAAATACAACCCAAATAAAGTTAACAAGAAAAATAACAACAGACTCTGTAATGTAAAGTTGGATAAAAGGGTATAGAATCTTTCATTTCTTTATATACATATAAATATGAAAAAAAGTTTAGCTCTACTGTTTATAAAAAAAAAATCAACTAGTGTGGTCATCACAGGGACCAGAGATCTTTTCTATGGTAGTGTTGCTGGTAGGTATTATACTCAACTCTCCGAAGGCCTGTAGTAGCTGCGGAGATGATTTTGGTTCGGACTCTCTTGGTTTGGTCTGCCCCAGCAGGTTGGTCTCATAACAGTTAATGGGTTCAGAGGGTGTCAGAGTTTGCTTCCCTGGACTCAGTGCACATCACAGATAAGGATGGGGTAAGTCACCTCTGCTGAATACCTCTTCTGCTTATGGGATGTGTGGTATGGTTACTGGGTGATAGGATATGGTTGGGTAAGGGTAATCTTTGGTACCATGGACTTGTACCCTGGACCTGGTTTAGGTATCTGGTAACCGCAACCTGGTTTAGTATCTGGTAACCGCAACCTGGTTTTGTACTTTGTAACTGCAACCTGGGTTTAGTACTGTGTAACCGCAACCTGGGTTTAGTACTGTGTAACCGCAACCTGGGTGGACTGGAAACAATTTACATCTTATTAGTGGTTTCAAGAGCAGTCATCTCCTAAGTCTGATGGCCGGTAAGCGTCCATCAGAAAGTAAATTAACACAAGGTTAACTATCATTCCGTAACAATGTATGAACTACCACGTCTTAACTGACATTATAGCGTATCTTGAGTTCTCAGTCTCTATCTGGCTGTCTGCTTATTTACAGCAGTGGTTTTCCCCATGTGGGCAATGAGTTTCACAAACTGTGAGGTAGGGGCTGGGGTCATCAAATGGTTGAGAACCACTGGTTCACCTAGTGCCCATAGAGCAGTGTTTTAATTTTGGGGTCTCTGTCAACAATGGTTTGAAAACCACCGGTTAATAGTTTCCTATGCTGCTTTAACTTGGTGGGGTGTCATTGCTGCCAGGGTTTGAGAACTGCTGACTTACATTTTGTCAGTCAAGTGGTAAATTCATTAAATAGCTAAATAATTGCAAGCATTCTTAAAGTGCTGGTTCCTGTAGCAAATAACATTCATATACTGATAATAAAATAGTTCTTCAATCATACATAAAATAGTTCTTCAATCATACAACATGGTATATGCATAGGATTGCATTAAATACATGTAAAGAACCTTCCATAATGAAAAAACACATTAATGTCCCTTATGTGACAAAGTGAGAAGAAGTGATTGAGAACACTGTTATCAAGTTTGTAGTCTTGGCAGAGAACACAGAAGCCTTATAAGAAAATAGAAAATAGAAGGACCACTAATACACTTCTGTTTAGCTTGGATCAATATGCAAAATCCCAAGTAACAACAATAATATACATCTATTATGGAACCCTGTCTTATTTCTGCCAGGCTGTGAAATAAAGATCAGTAGTTAATTAGGTCTATTGACCAGCAAACTCATACATTAGTTTGAGTGATCTGTAAAGATGCAAATAACAGTTATTGTCACTGAAAATGGAAATGCATTTAAACTTTACAAAAAGTTACTGCAATAGCAAGCTGTTGATATACATATGATTTTTCATGTTATAAAATCAGCAGTATTAGATCTACTTACTTCGCTCAACGAATTCACTACAACTATTTCGCAACATGAAATGCCCACTTGGGCCCAGAGTCTGTCTGCTCCGAATGATGGTTACAAGAAGAATGACCGCTTAAAATTCCCTCCTAAAATTCCAGCTGGTTCCCGGGCAGGGGTGGGCTGTGATTTTGGGTGGCATTGTTGCAAATACATCTTCTGGTCCCAGGGGTATTAAGTTACCTTCTATTCAACTCGCCCTAGCGTTCGTTCATCGTTGCCGGCTGTTTTACATGCGTCCAGTTCGTGAACAACAAAGACGGTCGACTTCCTGTTCGAATCGTTGTACCGTGTTCCACCTTCGACTTTCGCTGGTGGGGGAATAATTTATTACTTTGGACAGTGAGAATCCTGAGCTAGTAAAATACTGTTAAAGAGAGAGAGAGACTCTTTCATTATAAGAATGAAAAAGTCAACTGAAGGGAATAAAGTTTTTCAATCTCACGATAGAGATTTTAGTAGAGATATAAAATAATAGACAGAAGAAAAGAATCGGTGAGAAGTCGTTCCACGACATAAGCCCCCTTTTGAAAGTTCGGCCAACGGCCAACTAAGTTCGAGCCGACTCTTCTCTTATGTCAGACACTACATTAATGTATCGTGTCCTCCATTTTTCAATCCAAATATTTCCTCTTTTTCCTCTGTCGAATGGTATGCCTGTAATCCACACATGGCTATCCGTTTCCTCTTCAAGAAGTAGTTGAGGCGGGTTGAGCAAGCCTGCTCGCAAAAATATACCTCTCTTCTTTTCTCCCTTCTGGATCCTCCATTGAAGCTTGCCTCCTGGCAAAGAGCTTGCCCTAAAGCCTACACTCTGCTTACAATTGGATCTATAGCAAATAGTTTTGCGTGATGAGGTTGCCAGCCTCATACACAACCTTATTTTAGTCATATTGCTTGACCTGTCTAAGGACACATACCTATCTCCCCAGGTATGAGAGCATGTATGTTCTTCTATCACTGTTTCTCCAGTGACAGAGAAAGATAAGTCTATCATTTGTTCCTGCCCACCAGGTACCAAGGAAATTTGGACCTTCTTCACTTTCTGATCCCAGAGAGTGGGTGAGGTTATCGGAATTGACTGAAGACTAAGTGCTTGAGGCTCATTTTCCTCTTTAGCCGTTTCTCCCGTGTTAAAGGAAGATATTCCTGAAACATGTTCCATCCCACCAGGTACCAAGGAAATTTGGACCGGCTTCACTTTCTGATCCCAGATAGTGGGTGAGACTATCAAAACTTGTTCAGAATTAAGTGCACTGGGGTTGTCAATCCCTTTGCACTCTTCCAACTTTTCAGTGAAAATGTTGGAAGATGAGTTAGGCATTGGAGTCTCCATAGCCTGTTCAGTCACGCCATCTCTGGATCGTGCTGAGTCTCCTAAGATGATATATTTCCCTCCTTGAGGTATCGGGTAAATTCGTTCATCTAATATTGCGGCCTTTACTTTGCCGTTTACAAAGTTCGACCTAACTTCTACATAAGCTAAAGGCAAAATCATCCTTCTGTTGATTATCATGGGTGCTGTTACCTCAACATCCTCTTCGGTGACTTGATCAAGGTCGATAACAGAGGCTGAGACAAGGGCATCACACCCAAGACCTTGATAATACAAACAGGTGATTTCTTCTCCATTTACTGTGGCAGTCTCCACATTTTGAGAATTCCTGTATCCAATCCGGGCCTTCGTCAAGTTCCCATCCATGGCAGGGACCTTAGCTTTGTATGAAGTCTGTGGGTTTGGGTCTCGGCGCCTGCAGTCTAACTGATGTAGGGTGGCCGACAGGTGATGCTCAAGAACATCCCTTCCCTTAGGGTTGCGTAATCCTTTTCTGTTGAGTGATCCTATTTGGTTGAGCGATCCTATTTACCAGGTTTTTGGTGCGGTTGTTTTCAGTATGCCTGTTGTGAGTTTTTGCTGAGGATGAGGAAGGTCTCTTCATATTATCAGCACTCTTGTGCTTAATCTTATTTTCAGGATAGTTTAGATGTCTCCGTTTGGATATCCATACCTCTGCTCTGTCTGAGCCTGAATTCTGAGACATAGACTTGGCTTCATGTGGTGCAGTTATATTTACCACTGAAGATGGTGATGCAACTGGCAAAGGAGTGGCATGATGAGTATTCCTAGCTTTCAGTTTATCCCTGGATTCCATTTTTGTAGGTTGAAACTGAGTTTCCACTTCTTCCTTACACTGGAGGGATTTTTCTTGTCTTTGTCTCTCATGTTCCACATTCTCTTCCTTGCACTTTGCTCTCCCTTCCTTCCTTTTCGCTTCTCTCATCCTGTATTTTTCCATCCTTTGTGAAACATAAGTATCCAGTTCTTCTCCGGAGAGTTCACACTCAATGGCTAACTCTGTCCAGAATGTTCTCCACTCATTCAACTCTACAGATTCTTCCATTATACCCATAGTGGTTCGTTGAGCGAGAATGAGATCTCTAACTCACAAACAATAATTAAGGCAAAAATACTTTCTATAGTCTTAACTATACTAAAGTATTACAAAACCATATATTAAATCAAACCAGCATTTATAACCATCAAATTAAAAATTAGTTAACAATAGGTAACCAATTTCCAGCAGTACCACCAAGAAGAGTTCTCATAACACAACTCAAAATCTGTGTTTCTTGCAAAAAAATTTATATGTATTTAAGTCTAGGGTAATTTATATGTCCCCTCTTTAATCTAATCCTAGACTTGGACACCAATAAGTGACAAGTACCTACAGCAGTAGTGGTCTAGGAAAGATAAAGAGTTTTCATATCTTAGACAAGTGTCTAAATATGAAATAAGAGTTAATCCCGGACACGAGCATCCCACTTGTCGCGAGGTGTTTTGAGGAGATAGGTCAGCTTGAATGGAATGGAAGAATAAAGATAATAATGTCTTATTGATAGCTTCCGAGTTTATAATAGAACTGCCTCTCCTCGGGAAATAGTGTACCAGAAATTTACTTAAAAGAGAATTCTAGCAACTAAACAAGATATTTTCTGGACGATAAATTCTTCCTCAGGAATCCTACAAAAGGACTGTGTAAAGCACATAAGGTTGAGAAAGAGATTTGGTGTCCAGCCACATTTAAAATATCCCGACCCAATAGAAGTTAATTTATTTATGGCTGAGCCCCCAGGGTGTAGATTTATATTTAAAACAAAATACAACCCAAATAAAGTTAACAAGAAAAATAACAACAGACTCTGTAATGTAAAGTTGGATAAAAGGGTATAGAATCTTTCATTTCTTTATATACATATAAATATGAAAAAAAGTTTAGCTCTACTGTTTATAAAAAAAAAATCAACTAGTGTGGTCATCACTTGGACCAGAGATCTTTTCTATGGTAGTGTTGCTGGTAGGTATTATACTCAACTCTCCGAAGGCCTGTAGTAGCTGCGGAGATGATTTTGGTTCGGACTCTCTTGGTTTGGTCTGCCCCAGCAGGTTGGTCTCATAACAGTTAATGGGTTCAGAGGGTGTCAGAGTTTGCTTCCCTGGACTCAGTGCACATCACAGATAAGGATGGGGTAAGTCACCTCTGCTGAATACCTCTTCTGCTTATGGGATGTGTGGTATGGTTACTGGGTGATAGGATATGGTTGGGTAAGGGTAATCTTTGGTACCATGGACTTGTACCCTGGACCTGGTTTAGGTATCTGGTAACCGCAACCTGGTTTAGTATCTGGTAACCGCAACCTGGTTTTGTACTTTGTAACCGCAACCTGGGTTTAGTACTGTGTAACCGCAACCTGGGTTTAGTACTGTGTAACCGCAACCTGGGTGGACTGGAAACAATTTACATCCCATTAGTGGTTTCAAGAGCAGTCATCTCCTAAGTCTGATGGCCGGTAAGCGTCCATCAGAAAGTAAATTAACACAAGGTTAACTATCATTCCGTAACAATGTATGAACTACCACGTCTTAACTGACATTATAGCGTATCTTGAGTTCTCAGTCTCTATCTGGCTGTCTGCTTATTTACAGCAGTGGTTTTCCCCATGTGGGCAATGAGTTTCACAAACTGTGAGGTAGGGGCTGGGGTCATCAAATGGTTGAGAACCACTGGTTCACCTAGTGCCCATAGAGCAGTGTCTTAATTTTGGGGTCTCTGTCAACAATGGTTTGAGAACCACCGGGTAATAGTTTCCTATGCTGCTTTAACTTGGTGGGGTGTCATTGCTGCCAGGGTTTGAGAACTGCTGACTTACATTTTGTCAGTCAAGTGGTAAATTCATTAAATAGCTAAATAATTGCAAGCATTCTTAAAGTGCTGGTTCCTGTAGCAAATAACATTCATATACTGATAATAAAATAGTTCTTCAATCATACATAAAATAGTTCTTCAATCATACAACATGGTATATGCATAGGATTGCATTAAATACATGTAAAGAACCTTCCATAATGAAAAAACACATTAATGTCCCTTATGTGACAAAGTGAGAAGAAGTGATTGAGAACACTGTTATCAAGTTTGTAGTCTTGGCAGAGAACACAGAAGCCTTATAAGAAAATAGAAAATAGAAGGACCACTAATACACTTCTGTTTAGCTTGGATCAATATGCAAAATCCCAAGTAACAACAATAATATACATCTATTATGGAACCCTGTCTTATTTCTGCCAGGCTGTGAAATAAAGATCAGTAGTTAATTAGGTCTATTGACCAGCAAACTCATACATTAGTTTGAGTGATCTGTAAAGATGCAAATAACAGTTATTGTCACTGAAAATGGAAATGCATTTAAACTTTACAAAAAGTTACTGCAATAGCAAGCTGTTGATATACATATGATTTTTCATGTTATAAAATCAGCAGTATTAGATCTACTTACTTCGCTCAACGAATTCACTACAACTATTTCGCAACATGAAATGCCCACTTGGGCCCAGAGTCTGTCTGCTCCGAATGATGGTTACAAGAAGAATGACCGCTTAAAATTCCCTCCTAAAATTCCAGCTGGTTCCCGGGCAGGGGTGGGCTGTGATTTTGGGTGGCATTGTTGCAAATACATCTTCTGGTCCCAGGGGTATTAAGTTACCTTCTATTCAACTCGCCCTAGCGTTCGTTCATCGTTGCCGGCTGTTTTACATGCGTCCAGTTCGTGAACAACAAAGACGGTCGACTTCCTGTTCGAATCGTTGTACCGTGTTCCACCTTCGACTTTCGCTGGTGGGGGAATAATTTATTACTTTGGACAGTGAGAATCCTGAGCTAGTAAAATACTGTTAAAGAGAGAGAGAGACTCTTTCATTATAAGAATGAAAAAGTCAACTGAAGGGAATAAAGTTTTTCAATCTCACGATAGAGATTTTAGTAGAGATATAAAATAATAGACAGAAGAAAAGAATCGGTGAGAAGTCGTTCCACGACATCTGGTACGGAAGTCTGGTACGCGAGTCTGCAGTACATGAGTCTTCAGTTGGTTCTCAGTCGAAAAATGATAACTTGATCTAATCTTCGTAAGAAGTAGTATCATTACCACCACCCTTTAGCTCCCCAAGGAGCTAAGGCCTTCAACAAACTTATACCAAGTCTTTCTGTCCCGTACGATCAGCTCAATGTCTTTCTGTCCCGTATGATCAGCTCAATGTCTTCCTGTCCCGTACGATCAGCTCAATGTCTTCCTGTCCCGTACGATCAGCTCAATGTCTTTCTGTCCCGTACGATCAGCTCAATGTCTTTCTGTCCCGTACGATCAGCTCAATGTCTTTCTGTCCCGTACGATCAGCTCAATGTCTTTCTGTCCCGTACGATCAGCTCAATGTCTTTCTGTCCCGTACGACCAGCTCAATGTCTGTCAGTCCCATACGATCAGCTCAATGTCTGTCCATGTCTTATTTATCCCATTCACGCCTGTCACCAGTTCTGTTCGCCATGTGTTCTGTTGTCTCCCTCTGTACCACATGTACCATGTGATTTCCAGACCAAGGACTGCCTTGTAATACTATCATCAAGTTTCCTCAGCACGTATCATATCCTTCGTTAGCGTCTTCTCATCATCTTGTGTTATGCTGGCACGTGTCTGCGTCTTGTCATCAGTTCTACATTGGTGATCTTGTAGTTACATGCTTCTCTTACATCCGACTCATGGTGTAAGCTAATGCCGTTTTTCTTTGCAACAATTTTTGATTGTAGTTTTTATCTCCTTGGCAAAATACTATGTTTAGCGATGTCCTGTTTAGAGCTACTTCCCTTTGGAATGACCGTTCATTGTTGTTAGGGTTAGTTTTAGGGGGTAGGGTCAGGGGGTAGGGTTAGGGATAGAGTTAGTGTTAGTGTAAGTGGGTTAAGGTTATAATGTGCCAATTGTGTACTCCGATGAACGAACAACAATGAACGGTCATTCCGAAGGGAAGTAACTCTAAACAAGAAATCGCTAAAAAAGTATTTTACCTCCCTGATAAGTTGTTCTGTCCTGGCTTTTGGATTTTACTTCTTCTTTAAGTGACACGTCTATCGGCCGTCTCATTGTCATATATCTTACAGTGTACTTAAATTGTGTTTAATTAATCATGGTTGTGGAGTTCGACATCATTTTTATTCGACTCCGAATCTGATTCCGTGTTCAGTGCTTTAGTAAGTACGACTCCAAACTCAGACGATAAGGAGTTCAAAGACAAATAATCCAGATTTCTAGAGAAATAACGAGATTACACCCCCTTTTAATTCGGAAATTTAAAATTATGAGGAGTCTGATTCGGAGAGCTTGTAACAGACTACGACTCCGCACAAAATTACCGGCTCCACGACTCCACAATACTGGAATATATAGCTGCTTTGCATTAGTGCTTCAGAGATGCTGTCTCATTATCATCGTTACCTGTCAGCTACTAATGAACACAGGGCTCTATTATCCCTTAAGCTAATTAGGCTGAGGCCTAGAGGCCCGAAGCTCTTGTTGACCCCTGCATAAATTAACATTTTTTTTTTAAATGCATAGAGGCCCTTCTTGGCTTGATTCGGCCCTGAATGAGCACCGAGCTTCAACAAATGACACACCAAGCCTTCCAGGCCTGTGTCATCCGTTCAAGGTCAGTCCAAGTCTTTGTCATCTGGCACTTACTTCTCTGACCTCATGGAGAAGAATAAGCTACATTAGATAGGCAACTGCTCAAGATACTTCACGATAGAACGATGTCAGGCAACTGCTCAAGATACTTCACGATAGAACGATGTCAGGCAACTGCTCAAGATACTTCACGATAGAACGATGTCAGGCAACTGCTCAAGATACTTCACGATAGAACGATGTCAGGCAACTCCTCAAGATACTTCACGATAGAACTATGTCAGGCAACTGCTCAAGATACT
>JAMPIV010005543.1:147500-235149 GCA_024509875.1 Oreohelix idahoensis
TGGACCATACTAAAAACTGATGGCAAACAATACTTGTAGCCTTATTTCACCATGGAAAATGAAAAAGGTGATGATGGTGATATGAGAAAGGTGATGATGGTGATGACTTGTGGTGGTACATGAAAGATGTGTGCAGTGGTAGGATGTGCTGGTTGAGAAAGGTAACCAGATAGTGAAAGAAGAGAGTAGTAATACCAGGAATCTATACAGACCGTTACAGCAAAAGGTAGTCTGATCATCAGAAGTTCTCCCCCTTCAGACAAGTTTTTACTGCCTTTCTAGTGAGATAAGGGGGAGAGACTGACCCACGTGGGTAATGACACCTGGTTCTTCTTCTTCTTATTTTTATTATTACTATTAATTTTTTTGTTGGGTGCTACCTGTACTGGTAATGGAACTAATTCCATCTTCTTCATAATTACTAAACTGACTGGTCACCCATGGTTTCATCCATTCTGCTGAGGCGGCCATGAAAGTGTAAATAACGCAGAAAGATCAAAATATGGAACTAAGTGTTGGTTGTAGTATACGAAATAAAGAGTAGTGCAATGCTTTGAACACACAAAAAGTGAAAACTAGCCAAAAATTGTCACTTGTCTTACACGTCATATCATTGTAAAGTTGAGGATACAAAGAAAACGTTGAATCGAAAGAGCTACTGGCGTCTTCAAGATGATATGATAGGAAACTCTATACAGAGCGATACAACAGGAGGCAGCCTGATATTCAGAAGTAGTCTTCCCCGTCGATCAAGAGTTTCGGCCCCTTTCATTACACCAATATCGACAAGTGACCCGTGTACTTCCCGGTTGTCTCCGATGAGACAAAGAAACAATGGGACTACTTCTCCCTCTAGCATGTCGTACAAGGCTGCTAAAATGAGGTTCTGTATGATGCTGGCAACCTCATCATGTCAAACAAATTGATTCAGAAACCAACCCTGCTTCATGCAAGCTTCATACAAGGCGACCAGGTGCATTGGTAACCACAGAGAGTGAAACGGAAAGTAACGATTACGTACACGGAAAGTAACGATTATCCACATGTGCTATCTGAACATGGAACTTCTTAGACCGCCATTGGATCTTTACGTAAAGCTTGCTGGCAAGAGAAACAGGTTAAAAAAAAAAAAAACAAAGGTTGCTACCCGGGAAAAGAAGAGTTTGGGGTCCCACTTGGGAAACCATAATACGAACTTCTTCTTCTGCGTTCGTCCTGAAAAGGACGTTGGTTGCGTTGTGTCGCTGTTTACAGCAAAGCTGCGATATCTGCGCCTTTCGGCCCGACACATCCGACCTCGATACGGCATTTTTAGGACCGGCTTTGCATTCCCACTTCGATCCCTACTCTCTCAGCCAGACTGCAGTGATGCAGCCTCTTTCCAGGACCACCACTTGGAGGTGGAGTAGGGTCTTGGTCAGCTCTGGTTCGCTGACCTTGACGCAAGCAGTCAGCTATGGGTCGCTGACTGCATTCCTCACTGTTGACGCGCCTTAGGTCCCTAATACGATCTGAGAAGTGAGACTGGTGAAGTTATGAATGTCCTATCACGCCTACAGAAAAAAATATGATACATCATCATCTATGTGTGCTATGTGGACATGAAAGTTCTAAGACCACCGTTGGATCTTTGCATTATGCCTGCTATCACGAGCTAAGAGTTAAAGAAAAAAATTTAAAACAAAGTTAATTGCCGGATTGAAAAAAAAAAAAAACGATAGTAAATTCTATACAACAATTCTTACCCCATCCTTTGGGCCAGCCGTAAGGTAAGTATCTGCCAAAAGCTCCAGCACCGCCCAATCCAGCACTACCCAATCCAGCACCGCCCAATCCAGCACCGCCCAATCCAGCACCACCCAATCCAACACCGCCCAATCCAAGACCGACGCCAAGTCCATCCAGGCCAAGACCTACCCCGCCAAATATACCACCGGGTCTGCCAAATCCAGGACCGAATTTATCCAGATCATAGTCGTAACCATAACCGTACCCAGCACTGACTTGGTTCAATGCCAGAGCTACCAGAAAAGTGACGAATGCCAACTTGTACATGATCTGAAAATAAACAAATATACAGTATCTTAGTAAAGATAACTGTGATTAGTATTCGCTACGTTTCCATGCACCGCGTCTCTTTTTACCATCGACCTTATACATCGATCTTTCAGTTATATCAGGACGCCTTGTTTATATAAAGTAAATTATTTTCAGATAGTGTATGCAAGATGTAGAGTTCGGTATGTTCCTCTTCTTTCTTCTTTGATCCTTACCCGCCAACTGTCAAAGCAGTCAGTGGCCATCACGCCTGGTGTCGTCTTGTAGGACAGCAACAAACTGCTTCCACTTTGCTCGGTCTGCGGCCATCCTTTTTCGTTATGTTTCCCCTAAGTTGGTATTATTTTAAACTCAGGGTCGCGACCATAATAAACGTCGCAGGCGGGTGTCGGAAAAGAATTAGAAAAATAAGAAAGTGTACTCTTTAAGGTCCCACCGTTTTTTTAAAAAAAGGGTCACCTGTTCAAAAGTTTGAGGACCACTATACTGTGTGATAATTTTTACCTGTTAGTGTTATTGCTGTACAACATCAGCGGTTATGGACTATTATGGAAAATATGGGATTTCCAAACCACCTTATACAACTCATCGCACTGCTGTACCAAGAACAACAGGCAGCCGTAAGAAAAGAGGGGGAAATATCAGAATGGTTTGAAGTACAGAAAGGAGTAAGACAAGGCTGTACCCTTTCCCCTTACCTGTTTAACATTTATGCAGAGAATATCATGAGAAACGTAAGAGATGACCAAGAACACACAGAGTTTGACTCATTTAACATCGGCGGGTATCAGATCCCGGAAATCAGATATGCTGACGACACAGTCCTCCTATCGACCAACCCAGAAGGACTTGAACAATTAATTCTGTCCACCAAAAAAACACAGCGAGGCCCAGAATCTATACCTAAACACCAAGAAGACCAAAGTATTGACAACAGACAAAGTAAAGATCAAACCAGAAATTGAAATTGATAACGAAGAACTGGAAGGTGTTAATGAATTCGAATACTTAGGATCAATCATCAACAGCTCTGGCGACTGTGCAGTAGAAATTAAAAGAAGACTTGCAATTGCTTCACATAAACTAATACAGATGAAAAACCTATGGCAAAGCACAAGCAAAGAAACAAAGTTACAGCTGATCAGAGCATGTATATTCCCAGTAGCAACATACGGCTGCGAGACTTGGACACTCAATAAAACAGTTGCAAAAAAGATTATATCATTCGAAATGAAATGCTACAGAAGGATGTTGAGAATACCCTGGACAGAAAAAAAGACCAACAGAGAAGTACTGCACTCACTAAACGTACAGGAACATTGGCTCCTAAATACCATCGCAATAAGGAAGCTGAAATTTTTCGGTCATATAAAAAGACATAATAGTCTGGAAAAAAAAATAGTGATGGAAGGTATGGTCCCTGGAAAAAGGGGAAGGGGTCGACCTAGACGATGGTGGACCTAGGGCATCACAGAGAGTCTGAACTTGTCTTTGGCTGATGCAGGTCGACTTGCCCAGAATCGTGATGCGTTCAGAGCAGCTGTAATGGAGACAACGTTCTGGAAAGAATACGTCACATGATGAATGTTATTGCTGAGTGCTTTGTTCTTTTATTTGTGTGTTTGTTTTTTTTTTTTTTTTAGTTCCACAAGTGTTCACATTGTTGGTATCTTTACTGGCTGCAGGTGAGAAGAAGCCCTGGCGATGTGTAAGACACACCATGGAGGAAACCTGTTGATAGCATAACAAGGCAATGCTTGTTCTGAGATCCCTGGGGTAAGAGTGATAGAGCAAGACAGAAAAAACCACGAGAATGAGAACTGGAGATGGCGCAGGACATGATGTCTTAAACAGGAGAGAGAATTCCGTTACACGCCCATTGAGGCATATTGGGAATATGGTGTTAGGCCCATATTTTCTTGACCATCGGTACACTAGGGGTGATGTGGTCAGCATCAAGCCGGCCACCTTAACCTTCCCAGAAGTTGCTCTGGTACCCAGTTGGGGCTGGGTCGACCCAGGAGCCGTTTCCGGCCTTAAAAAATCCCACCTCATCTGGGGATCGAACCATAGACCACTGATCTAGGATGCCAGTGCACTAACCACTATGCTACCGCGGCTCCCTTAGCTCCCTGATGTCTTAGCATTCACTTAATGAGGGTCAAAGTTCCTTGCCGAGCTGAAGGTTGATAATGAATGATGTATATTCAGTGGCGTACTAAGGGGGATGCGGTCCGCCCCAGGTGACAGTCAGGAAGGCGATGCCATCGGATATTATTATGATAGTACATAGGGGGGGGGGGGGGGGGGGGGAACCAAATGTAGGATTTGCCTCTGGTGCCAAATGCTTTAAGTACGCCCTTGTGTATATGATTTCTTGTTTTATGTTTAGTGTTCAGCTACTGGCGTGTCTGTGGACATTGTGCGTAGTAAACATTGGAAACTTCACAATGTACCAAGATTTTACACAGTACATATAAACAGATTGGAAACTCTGCTAAATGTACGAACATTTTACAGTGTCCATATAAAAAATTGGAAACTGCTGAGGGGGTAAAGGATTCTGTTACACGCCCATTGAGGCATATTGGGAATATGGCGTTAGGCCCATTTTTTTTCTTGACCATCGGCACACTAGGGGTGATATGGTCAGCATCACGCCGGCCGCCTTAACCTTCTCAGAGTTGCTCTGGTACCCATTTCATAAGGCTGGGTCGACCCCGGAGCCGTTTGCAGTCTAAATAATCCCACCTTCGCTGGGGTTCGAACCATGGATCACCGAGCTATGAAGCCTGTGCACTAACCACTGCACTACCGCGGATCCAGACTGTTAAATATACCAAGATTTTACAATGTACATATACAAACATAGGAGAATCTTCAAAATGTACACTTTGCGCATAAAAATAGAAACTATTCAAAACTTGCATAGATTTTAGCTTAATAGAGCACACGAATATAAGCTATACAAACCATACCGAGATTTAACTTTGTACATATTTAAAAAAAAATGTAAAGTATTCAAAACTTACCAAGATTTTAATCTGTAAATATAAACAGTAAAAGCTATTAAAACGTACTAAGATGTTACTTTGTGCATACAAAAATAGAAGCTATTCCATACTATCTAGATTTTACACTGTAAGTATAAAAAATTGAAAAAAGTTCGTTATTTGCTAAGATCTCGCTTTGTACATTTTACATATAAACAACAGAAATCGTGTAAAACTTACAAAAACTTCAAGAACTGGAATCTCAGTGCAATAAAGACTTGAGTTAGTAGCGGTTCTGGAGATGATGTTGTACCAGATAAAACTTGTACTTATATACACATTACATGCTTCCTTCTGTGAGCAACCTTGGGGCGTGCATTACAGGAGATTAAGTCATCACATATAATTTAGTAAGCGCAATCAACCCTTGGGATGTATGCAGACAGATATACTCATTACTTGAAAAGCGTGTACTTAAAATGTGTCACAGGAATTAGATTAACCGATAATCTGGACATCACATCTTTTCCTGATGGTTTTGATGAGCGATCTATTAACACCCGCAGCTGTCAATACCTCGGCATTTGTTTTCTTCTCTGTCCACGATATTCTCAGTATCCTTCTCAAAAACCACATTTCCGCTGCCTCCAGTTTTTCACCATTTGGTTACTAATTGTCCAACATTCGCATCCATATAAAAGAACGGACCACACGTAACCCCTTAGTAAGCGAATTTGTGTGCTTATGGTGATGTTTCTGTTTTTCATTACGTTGCTGATCCTAGTAACGGCTTCTTTGGACATGGCGATCCTTTTCTTTATCTCTGTGTCACATCTGCCGTCTGATGTCAATGTGTAGCCAAAATATTTAAAGAGATTGACTTGTTTGATTTTTTCTCTTTTGCTGTTCAAAGAGCATACTGGTATTTGTATTTTCTTAGAAACTACCATGCATACAGTTTTGCTGACATTCAAAGATAATCCTTTCAACTCGCTCTCTTCCACTACTTTGTCTATAATGATTTGTAGATTTTCCTCTGACTCTGCTATTAAAACTGTGTCATCTGCATATTTCAGATTGTTGATATTTCGTTCTCCGACTTTAATTCTCTCGAGGTGTTCAATGTTTCGAAGTATTGTCTCTCTGTATATGTTAAAAAGATCAGGTTATAACACACATCCCTGTCTAACTCCTCTTTTAATTGCTCTGAATTCACTTAGTTCTCCTTCACATCTGATCGCGGATTCCTGCTACCAATATATGTTCCTTATTATCCAAAGATCTTTCCCGTCTATTTTTAGTTCATATAAAATATCAAAAAGGTCTTGGTGTTTCAATTTGTCAAAAGCTTTTGAGTAGTCTATAAAGCGTAGATAAAGGTCTCTTTGTACCTCAATACATCTCTCCATGAGCATTGATAGTGTGAAAATTGCATTTCTGGCACCTTTATCAGCAACGAAACTGTCGTGAAAACGAGTTGTGTGTAACCCCACTACTTTGTTAAATCCCTATGTCGAGAGCCCAGCCAATCAACGCACAGTTGCTGAGCCGGAATAAATTACCTGATGTTACGCCAGGAAAAAAACTTAAGCCCGCGGCCATCTTGTTCACGCAAGATGGCGGAGAAAAACTGAATAAAATTAGGCTGTACGAGCAAAAGACGAAACTGCAGGAAACCAATCAGCTTGCTCCGCCAGGAACCAACCAAAAGCTTTGCTTAAGCATTCACCTACCTATATAATCGGGCGAGATTTTATGCAAAGGCGCGCAACCAGACACGAAGCCAGAGATACCGACCGACTGAAGAGGAGAGAAGCTGTCACCCTTGATTTCTTGCTTACCTGAGGGCATTGGCCTGCAGCCTGCTTCACTAGTCGAGTCAAAATCTGGCCTGTTTAAATCTTGGAGGGTAAATATAAATTTACTATAAACTGGTAGGAAAATAGGCCTACTGCAGATACACCTGTATATATATATATATATATATATATATATATATATATATATATATATATATTATATATATATATATTATATATATATATATATATATATATATATATATATATATATATATATATATATATTTAACATATATTGTTTTAATATGAACGTACCAGTTTACTGATTGTATCTTGGGGGAATTAGGTATAATGATGGTATTTCCTAAAATTATTGAATAGACGAAGACTAATAGGACTCATACTTCAATCTATTGTCTCCTATAACTTCAGTCTATTGTCTCAGATAACTCCAAACTGAAATATAACCAAAACAGTCCTTGTTAGGACTCAACCTATTGTCTTCTATAACTTCAATCTATTATCTCAAACCAACTGCAATATAACCAAAACAGTCCTTGTTAGGACTCAATCTATTGTCTCACATAACTTCAGTCTATTATCTCAGATAAAACCAACTGAAATATAACTAAAACAGTCCTTGTTAGGACTCAATCTATTGTCTCATCTAACTCCAATCTATTGTCCCATATAACTCCCACCTGATATATATCACCAAACAGTCCTCGTCTCATATACTCCTATCATAAGAACATAACAATATTGTTAGGATATACCTTGTATGTTACCAGCTAGTATAGCACTTGTCAGAGAGGGCCTGGTATATTATAGGTGGAAGAAAATGGTTGTATCACACCTAGGTGTACATATTATTGGATGTATTCATGTATTGAATATATATTATGGGATATATTCATGTATTGACTTTATTGGATGTATTCATGTATTGAATTTATATTATTGAATGTATCCATGTATTAATTTATCAGAAAGAAGGTTTTGCAAGTAGACACCTGTCTTGTCTCGCTATTGCTGAATTATACTGAGCCATGTTGTCATTCATCCTACATTCAGACACCCGAGGCACACGCTCATTTCATCAACATTAGAAATAGGTGGGCTTGATGACAGAAATTAGCCCCTATTTTTCCTTGTTACAGGTTTTATTCGTGTCATAAAAACTGAGATCGTGGGTCGTCAGTCCAGCTGCCTGGAACTCCGCAGGAGCATAGAGATTGCACAGAATCTACATCTTTAGTCCCCCTCAGTCTTGGGTGGGCTAAAGGAACGATCTTCAGCCGGTTTCGTGTCAACCAAACCAAGAACTTCTAAGAGATGAGTACACATTAGTACCATTTCTGTCAGCATTGTGAGCAAAAAATAGTGTCAGTGACGAGAAAGTGATTTAGCGTAGAAAGAGACAATAATAACAGCATAGCTGATAAATGTTATATACTTAATTAACAGCACAGCTGATACATTTACTATAAGTGATTAACAGCACAGCTGATATAAATTTGTTTCCTATAAGTGGAAGACTTGTAATATATATATAAATATATGTGAATCATATGTAAACTTACAAATCCATTACATTCCATTTTTCAACATTCACCCTTCAGCACAAGAGTAGATAGTGTATATACTAAATAAATAATAAGGAAATTGTATTTGAAGACTTGTCAAGTTTATCATTGTTAAGTAAAATCTGTTTCCTTGTTTTTTTTTTAAATATCACAGTTAGTTACACAGCGGAGGTGGCACTTTATGTCGGTCTCCTCTTTACTATTGTTTCGAGATCAGATCATTCACAGCCGTAACTAAGTTGTGATACCAGTTGTCCTCTAAGACACTGGGACTTCACCATTTTCTGCAGAAATTCTATTTCTGTAATTGTCAGTACTATACTGATCATAAAGCCAAATAAAACCTCACGCCACAGAAACCGAATTGAGTTTCATAAATTTCTGGTCTGTTAAGGTCAAAAGGGAAGTGATCCGTACTATG
The DNA here is from genome assembly GCA_024509875.1 of Oreohelix idahoensis. Taxonomy (NCBI): domain Eukaryota; kingdom Metazoa; phylum Mollusca; class Gastropoda; order Stylommatophora; family Oreohelicidae; genus Oreohelix; species Oreohelix idahoensis. Next base: position 156,361 of record JAMPIV010005543.1, read on the forward strand.
CTGATTGTACAGTGTGAATTCAGGGTTGTGGCACTTGTTGGCTTGTTTAATTGTGAGTTGTTTAAACATTTATATGTTAGAAAACAGAGTGTACAGAAAGCGTGTGAGCGCTAGTCAGTTAGTTATTCTGTACTGGTTTCGGCCGGCTGTGAATAGCTCACGGGTAGTCCGTGAACAGCCGAGTCCGGTGCCTGTTTTAGCAGGAGATGTATGTTCCCGTGGCAGTCTGAGAGGAGTCGAAGTTTGGGCGTTGACTGGATAGTCAGCCCTGTGTCTTGTGTGTGTTCCCAGGGTAGTGTTCGGGAAAGATGTTGATTATTTAGGTGTACCTGTGGATTTCGGTACAGGCATCATTGCCTATTATTTGCCTATTTATGAGTGATTATCTGCAGATAAGAGAAGATAGGAAAAGCTAAGATGTAATGTATTTGGAGGTCTTATAACTATCAGTACTGCGATTGAAAGCAGTCTTCTTGATTGATTAACTAGCGCTAAGATGTAATGTATTTGGAGGTCTTATAACTATCAGTACTGCGATTGAAAGCAGTCTTCTTGATGGATTAACTAGCGCTAAGATGTAATGTATTTGGAGGTCTTATAACTATCAGTACTGCGATTGAAAGCAGTCTTCTTGATTGATTAACTAGCGCTAAGATGTAATGTATTTGGAGGTCTTATAACTATCAGTACTGCGATTGAAAGCAGTCTTCTTGATGGATTAACTAGCGCTAAGATGTAATGTATTTGGAGGTCTTATAACTATCAGTACTGCGATTGAAAGCAGTCTTCTTGATGCATTAACTAGCGCTAAGATGTAATGTATTTGAAGGTCTTATAACTATCAGTACTGCGATTGAAAGCAGTCTTCTTGATGGATTAACTAGCGCTAAGATGTAATGTATTTGGAGGTCTTATAACTATCAGTTCTGCGATTGCCAGCAGCTTCTTGATGGATCAACTAGCGCTAAGATGTAATGTATTTTTGAGGCCAAATAACTATTAGTACTGCGATTGTCAGCAGTCGTTCTGGTGGATTTACTGATGTAACATTAGAACTGTGATGTAAACAGGGTTTACATCATACTGGAGAGTTATGACATTCTGCGCAATTGATTCTTATTGGATTTGTGTATGCTGTTGTACCTGTGTAGTGTATCGTACCTGATTGATGTTACTGTGTGAATAAATTATGTGCTGTCAATTAGAAATGAACACCAGTCTGATTCGTTGGTCAATGCTTGACAGTACAGTGTGAGTGACTGTACCCTCCATACCACTCACCACAGACTTTATACACAGTGACAATACAGTGCTAGCCCATTTATCATCTGCTCTGTGTGGGCGCATGTACTACAACAGGTTAATCACTTCAACAGAGATATACTCTTGTCGTGAAACATTCTAAATCCACATATCTAAATTAAAAAGTAAAGGTAAAGCCTAACGAATTAATTCAATAAAAGGAAAGAAGAATGGTAAAAGACCAGTGCTGTCACAATGGCTTACAAAAATCCCCCTTTTTCTACTTCGTCTGCATAGTGTAGCGCTTTCACGTTTGATAGTAAAGCCTACAGCAGCATACACGAGTTTCAAAAAAAAAAAATAAAACCAGTACTGTGTTTCTTAGAAAACCTTGAGATACGCACACTGCCTAATGACCTAGATAAAATACTAGCATTAATTTCATTTTATACACTGCGTAATGAAAAGACAGACGAGCTTAGAAGAGAGAGAGAGAGAAGGAGGAACGCATTCAATACTACCACAGTCTCGCGATTAATATTAATGCCACCCCCAACGCGAAAGGCATGAAGCACTAACTTTTTTTCAAATAGACAGTGATAAAAAACACTACCAATACACGGTTAGGTGTTAAAAAACATGTTTAATGCTTATTAGAAAACATGACATTATACTGTTTTACGTCTGAAATCCTGACAGTACAGATGACACCCCATCGTATCGAAGTAAACAGGAGGTAGAAGAAAATACATATTTTGAACGCAGCCACTTAGCTCCATTAAATTTATATATTTGGGTTCCTTAGGACTTGCTGACAAAGAATATGTTAAGGGTTACGCAAATAGTCTAGGAATTAACAAATTATAGCCAACATTTGTCTGACAGCACCAAATCATAATTGCTCAGTGGCATGTTTTGAAACCACTATTTTACGGGAAATAGGCCAACAAGTTAAATCCGATTTCATTGGCTAGAAGAATATGTAAGCCTAAACCTGATTAGTCGATTGCAGATACTATTTTTGGTTGTTACGGGAAACGGTAGGAAGGGTACTTTTTTCAAAAGCTTTTGTAAACATGGTCTCATTGGCTAGACCATGTAATATAGTCAATTAGGAGCGTTAGTTAAGTGCTACTTTTTGAAAATCCAATTTGTAAAAGCAAGTGCGTTGAGATCCAGCTCATATTTTTCTAATAAAAGCCTGGGACAGAGGCAGATCGGAATTGTGCCATAACTCATCGCCAGTCAACGTATTTGTTTAATATTTCCGTGAATTGTGGTAAGCTAGACATATTTGATATCTTTTTGATGAAAATTGAATGTGAATTGAAAAATTTATGTCTGTATGTGTGTGGTTCAGTAACAAACATGAGGCAAAGCCTAGATATTGCTCTATGTCGTGAAACATTCTAAATTCACATATATAAATTAAAAGGTAAATGTAAAGCCTAACACATAAATTCAATAAAAGGAAAGAGAAATGGTAAAAGTACAGTGCTGTCCCAATGGCGTACAAAAATCCCCCTTGTTTTTCTGCTTCGTCTGCAAATTGTAACGTTTCACGTTGATAGTAAAGCCTACTGCATCACTACACGCTTTCTACAATAAAACGTGTACTGTATTTCTAAGAAAACCTTGAGCTAGGTACACTGCGTAATGACCTAAATTAATACTTCCATTAATTTCATTTTATACACTACGTTAACATAAACGGAAGGACAGATGGAATTAGGATAGAGAGAGGGAGGGCTGATAGCAGGAACGCATACAACACTAACACGCGTCTCGCGATATACAATTAATGCCACCCTCAACGCGCGAAAGGCCAGAAGCACTAACTTTTTTTCAAATAAACCGTGATAAAAAACACTACTCATACGAGAGTTAGGTTTAAAAACCTGAAAAATGCTTATTAGGAAATATGACATTATACTGGTTTACGTTTGAAAGCCTGACAGTACCCAGACACCACATCGTATCGAAGTGAACGGGAGGTAGAAGAAAATGCATATTTTGAACGCAGCCCCTTAGCCCCATTAAACTTATATATTTGGGTTCCTTAGGACTTGCTGACAAAGAATATGTTAAGTGTTATGCAAATAGTCTAGGAATTAACAAATTATAGCCAAAAGAAAATAGTGAGAGTGTCAGACAACACCAAATAATAATCGCACAGTGGCATGTTTTGAAACCACCATTTTACGGGAAATAGGCCACCATGTTAAATCCTATTTGATTGGATAGAAGTAAATGTAAGGCGAAACACGATTAGTCGGACTACAAATACTAATTTTTTGTTGTTAGGGGAAACGGTAGTAGGGGTACTTTTTTTGAAAAGCTGTGTAAACATGGCCCGATTGGTTAGACCCGCCAATATAGTCAATTAGGAGCGTCAGTTCAGTGCCACATTTTAAAATAAACTTACTAAGAAACAGTGCGTTGAGATCCAGATCATATTTTTCTAAATAAAAGTCTGCGACAGAGGCAGATCGGAATTTGTGCCATTATTCATCGCCAGTCAACGTATTTGTGTATTATTTCCATGAATTGTGGTAAGCTTGACATATTCGATATCTTTTTAATGAAAATTGAATGTAAATTGATAATTTATGTCTGTATATGTGCGTGGTTCAGTAGCGAACATGAGGCAAGGCCTAGATAGTGCTCCAACCTGAACAGAACGTGTCGGAGAAAAGAAAACTGCATGGAATTGCCAAATAGTACACTGACACCTATCTTATTGACTAGAAGGAAATAATGCTGGAATTGCAGAGGCGTAGTAACCATTAGGGAGGAGTATACTGGTGTAAATTGTTTCAGATGAAGCTAGCAGTTGGCCTACCGCTCTGAACTCAGTGTTTGTTATGTATTGTGTTCAGTGTGGAAATAGATTATAAATTAGATCTGAAGTAGGAGGTACAACCTTCTTGTTTCAGGGACCGTGGTCCTAAGTTATTGAAGCAGCACCTGGTCTGAGTTTTGCTGAATCCAGAGGCTGACAGCATACTCCTTGGTCCAGATAGCGACCAGTGAGGTGTCTCCAGAACACAGTGAAGCAATCGAGCAGAGGAGTCTTTTCCTGCCGCCATCACGAAAGATAAGCTTCTGTGGCCAGAGTAGCTCAACATTATGTGACCCCCCCCCCTCAAAAATTGACATTATATTAAACACAGAGGGACAATAAATTGGTTCAAATGACAGGAACTGTGAACTTTTCCCAATACTATTTCCACGATAATCAAACACTTAAAGTCATGATGAAAAACAACAACAAAGCTTGAACAAAACCAGTATTACCTCATATTACTACTTCACAAATTACACACATAGAATAATAATAATAAAATATGTCAATACAAAGTTCATATATATAAACTGTGTACATATTACTTGTAATTACATTTGATTGTGATTCCTGGTTCACTGTGTAGTTGAATCAGGATACCCATTATTGAAAGAATTAATACATATATTTTTAAACTTAAACACTTGACTCATTTAAGATAGTCTTATAGAGTGTTATATGTGTGTGAGTGTCACAGTGTTGTAAAGGGTTGTGGAATAAATTAAATTGTTTATCTGTCTGTTGTTGTTGTGACTTACACTTCATCATTTTCATAACCCTAGACATTTAACGTAGTCATCACAATATTCCAGAATAATTCTGACTGAGGTATAAATGTGGTAGCAAGTAAGGTCATCTGTAATACACCACACTTATTAGATACAGATACCTTCACAGCTGATCTCAGTCAGTACACTAAGTCCCCTATAAATATTTATAACATCCCACTTTACCACATATATTGGGGGCTCGTCCGGGATATTGAACTTTCTCCTATAATATATATTGGGAATAATAAAAATTTAAAAGGTATCCTTGGGTGGAATTAAATAAGGTTGAGCTCTCAGTGCCTGTGGTTGTCCTTGGATAATTAATTACAGATTGTATTGTTTAGTTAGACATTATATACATTTACCTGTTAGAAAATGGCGGACCTGGCCAAATTTCGATCTGCTGCTGTGCAGACTGCTAAAGAGTTAGGAATGGACGGGCAAGTTATGATTGCTTATGTCACTACTGAATGTGACAAATATATTGAACGTGAGGAAAGAAAATTTGAAGCCGAAAGAAGATTAGAATCTGAAAGATTAGAAAAAGAGGCTGAAAGAAAGTTAGAGGCTGAAAAAGAAATTAAGAAGTTACAATTAGAGGCTGAGGCTAAGAAATTGGAAGCAGAAGAAAGAAGATTGACTGCAGAAAGATAAGAGAAGAAATTGGCTGCAGAAAGAGAGGAAAGAAGATTGGCTGCAGAGAGGGAAGCAGAAAAGGAGGTGAAGAGATTACAAAGGGAACATGAGTTACGACTAAGGGAGTTTGAGTTTCAAGGCCATGCTCCTGAAAATGGTGCCAGTCCCTTTACCTCCGATGCCACTGCTAGTCAGGGAGCCTCAACCTCAGCTATGAACTTTCATTTAGATCATTTTGTTGAGAAAGAAGATGATATCAAGAGCTATCTAAATAGATATGAACTATTAGCTACCACGTATGGGTTAGAGAGAGAAAGGTGGAGCTTAAAGTTATCTCAAGGGCTTCGTGGGGCAGCTTATGAAGTTTTTGCCAAAATGAGCAGAGGTGATCAAGAAAATTATGACATGCTAAAGCAGGCTCTTTTGTTAAGATATGAAAAGAACGCAGAATTTTATAGGAAAAAATTTAGGAATGCTAAACTACTGTCAGGTGAAACCTATCACCAGTTCTCTGCACGGTTAGAGACATACTTGGAGAAATGGACTTCTCTGGGGAAAACCCAAGATCTTAAGGAAATGATCCTTATAGAACAATTAAGAGAGTCCATGGCTCCAGACCTGAGAAAGTTTCTCATGGAACAAGGTGCAGAGAGACTGGGTGAGTTACTAAATGTTGCAGAAAGGTATCAAGCGGCTCAGGCAGAGGTATCAGGTAATAAAAAGAAACAGGTAGATAATTTTAAGACACCACAGAACTTTAATAAATTTGATCCTAGAGATCAAAACAAAGGTAAGCACCAGTTTGATAGGCCACGGTATGACAATAAAAATAAAACCCCACAATTCGATGAAAGGAAATATGATGAAAGAAAATCTTTCAACCGAGGAACGAGATGGTGTAAAAATTGTAAGATGAACAATCATGACACTGACCATTGTAGAAGGAAACCTCCTCATTGTGCTGCTATGACATCTGGAAAAAAGGGAAAAAAGGTCAAACCTGCGGAACTACAGGAACCATATTACCCCCAGTGTGTGAAGATGTAATCCGTAATGGTGTCACCATAAGGTGTTTATATGATACCGGTTTAGATTATGATTCCGTTGTGAGTTCTCACCTGGTGCAGGCAGATCAATACACCACAGAAACAGTGGAGATTCAAACTGCAACCAAGGATGTAGCTACCATGACACTTCCCGTCGCCCGGATAAAGGTGAAAACGCGATATGTGGAAGGAATCATAAAAGCAGCAGTGATAAATGAGCCAATCTACCCTCTGATATTGGGGTGTAGATATGTCTTCTTGGGGAATCCCAAGAGACCTGTGATATTGGCAACAGTGCAGACCAGATCACAGTCTAAAAAGGAGGAGGATAATCCAATAAATACTCATCCAGATGAGATGAGGAAGGCACAGGCGGAGGACAAAACACTCAAGCCGTGTTTCAAGAAGTTGCCCAAATCTCATACACCTCCAGGCAAGGGAGAATTTTATATGAAGAACAAACTGATTTATAGGAAGGCTGGATCTGAATCCAATGGTCACGGACAGCTGGTCCTTCCCACTTCATATAGGACTAAAGTGTTGGAACTAGGGCATGCGATTCCCTTCAGTGGTCATATGGGGATCAGCGCAACAGGACAGCGAATAGCTTGTCACTGTTTCTGGCCAGGGATAACTGAAGATATCAAACGATATGTAAAATCCTGTCCAGAGTGCCAACGAGTAGCACCTAAGCATTGGACTGCACCAGCAACTCTGGGGGAAATGCCCATAGTGGGAACACCCTTTGAGAGAGTTGCCGTGGATCTTGTGGGACCTCTCACTCGAACTAAGAGAAGGAACAGCTACATTCTGTCTCTGGTGGACACTTGTTCTATGTGGGGAGAGGTGGTAGCCCTGTCATCGATTGATTCTAAGCATGTGGCAGAGGCATTACTCACAATTTTCACAAGGTTAGGCTTTCCCAATCAAATCTTGACTGATAATGGCTCTCAGTTCAAGGGGAAACTAACAGAAGAAGTTTTCAGGATCTTCTAGGCCAAACACTTCCATTGTAGTGTGTACCACCCCCAAGAGAACGGCCAAGTGGAAAGATTTAATGGCACGTTGATGTCAATCCTGAGAAAGTTGGCACACGAAAAACCAGATACGTGGGACCAGTATCTTCACGCCGCCCTCTTTGCTTATCGGGAGGTACCCCATAGTTCAACCGGAATGGCCCCGGCAACATTATTATTTGGAAGGCCAATAAAAGGTCCACTTGAAGCGCTGTTAAGAACGTGGACTGATGAAAAGGCAGAGGAAAATATTACATCCTCATACCAATATGTGAATGAGCTGACCACTCGTTTAAAAACTGGCTGGAAACTTGCCAATGAAAATTTGAGACAAGCCAGGAAGAAACATGCTGCCTATTTTAACAGGAAAGCTAAAGACAGAGATTTAGCTGTGGGAGAGAAGGTACTGCTTCTTCTACCCGGTAGTCAGAATAAGTTACAAATTGGATGGCAAGGTCCATATACAGTTCTAGAGAAGGTGTCTAGAACCAATTATAAGATAGATAAGAAGGAGAAAGAAAAAATCTATCATGTGAATCTCCTGAAGAAATATTTGGAAAGAGAAAATCAGGAAGAGACACACTTGTTGACCTTGTCCATTGCAATGGAGATGAAAAAGGAACCACTTTCATCATTTGAATATCCATTACACCCCTGTGAGACAGCGGCACAGGTGAAAATCAGTACACATTTAACGAAAAATCAGAAAGAGAGAGTGCAACAGGTTCTAGATAATCATACAGAGGTGTTAACAGACCGACCGGGGCATACAAACTTATTGGAATATGATATGAAACTGATAGACCCCACACCTGTCTGTATGAAACCCTATTCGATTCCTTTTGCTAAGGAGAAAGCTTTGAAGGAAGAGATAGACTATTTGTTGAAGGAAGGAATTATTTCACACAGTGAATCTTCGTATAGTTCCAGTGTGGTGCTCTTAAGGAAACCCTCTGGAGAACATAGACTCTGTATAGATTACAGGAGACTGAATGCTATCACAGAAGGACAGGTGGATCCATTGCCGGATACAAATCAGTTGTTTGCCAGGCTAAATAAAGCTAAATATTTCTCAAAAGTGGATCTGAGTAAAGGATACTATCAGATTCCAGTAAAGCCTGAGGTTAGACCATACCTAGCTTTTAGTACCTCAGAGGGACACTATGAGTTTAACAGATTGCCATTTGGATTGAAGAATGCACCTAGTGTCTTCTCTAGAATGATGAGAAAATTATTGGACCCTCTGAATAATCCATGCATCACAAATTTCATGGATGATATCCTTAAAGCAACAGAAACATTTGAGGAACTCATTGACTCTCTGAATATGCTGTTTAATCGACTTAGAGAAGCGAATTTAACAGCCCGACCAACCAAATGTTGCGTTGGATGTAAAGAATTAGAATTCTTGGGACACACAGTCCATCAGGGAAACATGACCCCTGATCCCAAGAATTTAGAGAAACTAAAGAAAGCCCCGAGACCACAAACCAAGAAAGACGTGAGATCCTTTGTCTCATTATGTGGTTTCTACCAAAAGTATATCAAAAACTTTAATTCCATATGTGCACCGTTAACTGATTTGACACGTAAAGGAAATCCAGATCGAATTACATGGACACCACAATGTGAATTGGCTTACCAGGAATTGAAGGAAAAGCTTACAAGCAAACCTATTTTGAAACTACCTGACTTAAGTCAAGAATTCATTGTAAGGACGGATGCCAGTAATATCGGGTAAGGTGCGATCCTGTTACAGAAATCAGATGCATTGGATGGGGAATTGAGCCCAGTGGCATATGCTAGCAGAAAGTTGAACAAAGCTGAAACCAACTACTCAACTAGCGAAAAAGAATGTCTTGCAGTAATATGGGCGATAAAGAAATTCAATATTTATCTGTATGGGAAGGCATTTAAGTTGCAAACGGATCACAAACCCTTGTCGTTTCTAGCGCAGGCTAGGCATGAAAATTCTAGGTTACTCAGATGGTCCTTACTTATGCAGCCATTTGAGTTTAGCATAGAGTATATTTCTGGAAAAACAAATCTGGGAGCGGATTTTTTAAGCCGCCATCCGTGTGATGAGAATCACCGTAAGCCCCAGAAATAATAATAAATTTCTCTATGTGTATATAAAATTATAGACTGACATATAACGTCTGTTTTAAGAGGGGAGAATTTGTCGTGAAACATTCTAAATCCACATATATAAATTAAAAGGTAAATGTAAAGCCTAACACATAAATTCAATAAAAGGAAAGAGAAATGGTAAAAGTACAGTGCTGTCACAATGGCGTACAAAAATCCCCCTTGTTTTTCTGCTTCGTCTGCAAATTGTAACGTTTCACGTTGATAGTAAAGCCTACTGCATCACTACACGCTTTCTACAATAAAACGTGTACTGTATTTCTAAGAAAACCTTGAGCTAGGTACACAGCGTAATGACCTAAATTAATACTTCCATTAATTTCATTTTATACACTACGTTAACATAAACGGAAGGACAGATGGAATTAGGATAGAGAGAGGGAGGGGTGACAGCAGGAATGCATGCAACACTAACACGCGTCTCGCGATATACAATTAATGCCACCCTCCCCGCGCGAAAGGCCAGAAGCACTATTTTTTTTCTCAAATAGACCGTGATAAAAAACACTACCCATACGAGAGTTAGGTTTAAAAACCTGAAAAATGCTTATTAGGAAATATGACATTATACTGGTTTACGTTTGAAAGCCTGACAGTACCCAGACACCACATCGTATCGAAGTGAACGGGAGGTAGAAGAAAATGCATATTTTGAACGCAGCCCCTTAGCCCCATTAAACTTATATATTTGGGTTCCTTGGGACTTGCTGACAAAGAATATGTTAAGTGTTATGCAAATAGTCTAGGAATTAACAAATTATAGCCAAAAGAAAATAGTGAGGGTGTCAGACAACACCAAATAATAATCGCACAGTGGCATGTTTTGAAACCACCATTTTACGGGAAATAGGCCACCATGTTAAATCCTATTTGATTGGATAGAAGTAAATGTAAGGCGAAACACGATTAGTCGGACTACAAATACTAATTTTTTGTTGTTAGGGGAAACGGTAGTAGGGGTACTTTTTTGAAAAGCTGTGTAAACATGGTACGATTGATTAGACCCGCCAATATAGTCAATCAGGAGCGTCAGTTCAGTGCCACATTTTAAAATAAACTTACTAAGAAACAGTGCGTTGAGATCCAGATCATATTTTTCTAAATAAAAGTCTGGGACAGAGGCAGATCGGAATTTGTGCCATTATTCATCGCCAGTCAACGTATTTGTGTATTATTTCCATGAATTGTGGTAAGCTTGACATATTCGATATCTTTTTAATGAAAATTGAATGTAAATTGATAATTTATGTCTGTATATGTGCGTGGTTCAGTAGCGAACATGAGGCAAGGCCTAGATAGTGCTCCAACCTGAACAGAACGTGTCGGAGAAAAGAAAACTGCATGGAATTGCCAAATAGTACACTGACACCTATCTTATTGACTAGAAGGAAATAATGCTGGAATTGCAGAGGCGTAGTAACCATTAGGGAGGAGTATACTGGTGTAAATTGTTTCAGATGAAGCTAGCAGTTGGCCTACCGCTCTGAACTCAGTGTTTGTTATGTATTGTGTTCAGTGTGGAAATAGATTATAAATTAGATCTGAAGTAGGAGGTACAACCTTCTTGTTTCAGGGACCGTGGTCCTAAGTTATTGAAGCAGCACCTGGTCTGAGTTTTGCTGAATCCAGAGGCTGACAGCATACTCCTTGGTCCAGATAGCGACCAGTGAGGTGTCTCCAGAACACAGTGAAGCAATCGAGCAGAGGAGTCTTTTCCTGCCGCCATCACGAAAGATAAGCTTCTGTGGCCAGAGTAGCTCAACATTATGTGCCCCCCCCCCCCCCCCCCCTCAAAAATTGACATTATATTAAACACAGAGGGACAATAAATTGGTTCAAATGACAGATAATGTGAACTTTTCCCAATACTATTTCCACGATAATCAAACACTTGAAGTCATGATGAAAAACAACAACCAAGCTTGAACAAAACCAGTATTACCTCATATTACTACTTCACAAATTACACACATAGAATAATAATAATAAAATATGTCAATACAAAGTTCATATATATATAAACTGTGTACATATTACTTGTAATTACATTTGATTGTGATTCCTGGTTCACTGTGTAGTTGAATCAGGATACCCATTATTGAAAGAATTAATACATATATTTTTAAACTTAAACACTTGACTCATTTAAGATAGTCTTATAGAGTGTTATATGTGTGTGAGTGTCACAGTGTTGTAAAGGGTTGTGGAATAAATTAAATTGTTTATCTGTCTGTTGTTGTTGTGACTTACACTTCATCATTTTCATAACCCTAGACATTTAACGTAGTCATCACAATATTCCAGAATAATTCTGACTGAGGTATAAATGTGGTAGCAAGTAAGGTCATCTGTAATACACCACACTTATTAGATACAGATACCTTCACAGCTGATCTCAGTCAGTACACTAAGTCCCCTATAAATATTTATAACATCCCACTTTACCACACTCTATCATGAGAAAAACTTGTCGGAGAGGAATATAACTGCATGGGATTGCCAAATAGTACTATGACACCTATCTTATTGAATAGAAGGAATTAATGCTGGAATTGCAGAGGCGTTGTAACCATTAGGGAGAGGAGTACTGGTGTATGTTGTTACATGAGAAGCTAGCAGTTGGCCTACCGCACTGAACTCAGTGTTTGTTATGTATTGTGCTTCAGTGTGGAAATAGATTATAAATTAGTTCTGAAGTAGGAGGTACAACCTTCTTGTTTCAGGGACCGTGGTACTAAAGTATTAAAGCAGCACCTGGTCTGAGTTTTGCTGAATCCAGAGGCTGATAGCATACTCCTTGGTCAAGATATCGACCAGTGTGGTTTCTCAAGAAAACTGTGAAGCAAGCGAGCATAGGAGACTGTTTCCTGCCGCCCACACAGAAGTTAAGATTACGTTGGCCAGAGCAGCTCAATCTTGTGTATACCCCTCTAAAAGTGACTTTACCTTAAATCAAGAGGGACATTTATTTGTTTCAAATAAAAAGAAACTGTGAACCTTTCCAATATTATTTCCACCAGAAACAAACACTTGAAGTCATGATGACAAACAACAACATAGCTTGAATAGCCAGTATTACCTCATAGTACTACAGCACAACTTACACACATATTGCAATAATAATATATGTCAATACAAAGATCCTATCTATAAATTGTGTACATACAACTTGTGATTACATTTGATTGTGATTCCTGGTTCACTTTGTAGCTGAATCAGGATATCTATTATTGACAGGAATTAATACATATTTTTAAAAGTTACACTTGACTTATTAAGATAGTCTTATAGAGTGTTCTATGTATGTGAGTGTCACAGTGTTGTAAAGTATTGTGGATTAAATTAAATTGTTTATCTGTCTGTTGGTTGTTGTGAACATACACTTCATCACTATCATAACCCTAGACATTCAACGTAGTCATCACAGTATTCCAGAATAAGTCTGACTGAGGTATAAATGTGGTAGCAAAGTAAGGTCATCTGTAATACACCACACTTATTAGATACAGATACCTTCACAGCTGATCTCAGTCAGTACACTAAGTCCCCTATAAATATTTATATCATCCCACTTTACCACACTGCTACAGAAGTGCGTAAAAAAGTGTTACTATTATTATTCTTATTTCATTTTTCACAAAGAATGTATGGATATAAGCGAGAATGTGTTTATGTAATTTTTGTATTGATGATTGATGACACATTAAAAAATACAGATTACTTGTAGACGTTTTGACCGCATGAGTGAGTGTCGGTATACAGAATTTATTTATTTATTGTTTTTTTTTCATATTCTTTTATTTTATTTTTTATTTATTTATTTTATTATTATTTTTTGTCTTCAGTCACTATCTTGCTTGTTTAAAAAAACCTACTCATTTTTTATTATGATTGCATACTGTAAATGAATGTTGTTATGTTAACTTTATAATGTTGCATGCCTTTACATTAATGCTTAAAGTAACATGTGGGAATAAAAGGATATAGTATGCAAGATTAATGAGAGTGAAAGGGCAGAATGTTAGACGGGCCTGCGCGCCCAATTCTTAACCCTTCGAAAATAAATTTCGTTCGTTCTCTCTATGTTATTCTGCGCATGAGCTAAGGAGGGCAAAGAAAAACACAAAGTCTGAACTCATTCAATGGCAGACTGTTCAAATATTTCATAAGTTTATATTCCATGCCACCTAATCTGATTATTTTCAAATTATTGTTTGATTCACTGTACGAATATTTTGGATTGGTTTTTGTTTTTCGTTATTTCATTTTTGTTTGTTAGTTTTGATTTTATTTTGGGATGGGAGCGGGGGGGGGGGGGGGGGGGGGGGGGGGGAAGGGGGGAAGGGGGGGGGGGGTGGTTGGTTGTTTGTGTTTTTGATTTTGTTGTTATTTCTTTTCTCTTGTCATTACTTTCTTGTTTGTTGGTTCGTTTGTTACTTGTAAAAGTAACGACCCCCATGAACACGTATAAGAGGCCGATTCAAGTGCCTTAACTTTACTCATCTGAGCAAAACGTCTGTGAGCCAGGATTGGCGTAAGTTGTCATTTTACATTCTACATTTTTCATTACTAACATGTGAACTAATATGGATATATTGTCATGTGAATATTAATATGTGAAAATCGCTAGTGGATGTCCAAGTCATTTGAGGCTGACAACCTCAGCGTGTAGAATGATGATTTCATGAACCACCACTGTAAGGGCTACTGACTGCTTTATTGCTAGTTTCTTAAAAATAACTAAAAGCATAGGTAGTCCCAGGTTCCATATGGAGCAGGGAGGGAACGATGAAAGAAATGATGTACATTCTAAGTATAATATTTACATTTTCAAACCAGTGTAAATATCTACGTAAATACATGCACTTTAAAATTAATGAAAGTTTCAAACTTTTCAACAAGTGTAGATAACAATGAAAACATATTCAATTTATGTTGTGAACACTTTTCAATCAGTGAAGATGTAAATGCAAATATATTTTATCGGTACTATTAACCTTTCCATTTAAATGTAAAATAAAGATAAAGCTATTCAATTTAAATGTAAAGAATGTTTTCTCTCGAGGGATTAAGTTTAATTCTCATCGAGGGTCAATTCTGAGATAGATGGGATGGTGGAATAGGAGAAAGGGGACACAAAAGTATGTGTCGGGAAACGCAATACTCAGGAAAGCGTTCGTTTCTATTCTTTTACCATAGTTGTTGGTGGTGGTACGAGTTGAAGGTATTATCTCAAGAACAAGAAGAGAAAAGTGGCCTGAGCTTTAAGACGAAGGACCAACTTTGTAGACAATCTCTGACACTTATGGCAACGTGCTACGCCCTAAATCTTTGACCAGCGACGGGCTTTATCAGTGATCAATCTACAGAGAACCAACCCATCAGCGGAAGCAGAACCTACCAGTGGCAGATAAGTGAAACATATATGCTGCCACGTGAACTCCTTTATAAAGTTTTATCCCATCACAACCGTGATGATACCTTTCTGAAAAACATTGTTCATTCTTTTAAACCCTTGTTAAAACTAAATGATTATTAAATTTGTTATTTGTAATTATACAAATTTAACTTCGATTTAATCATTTTAAATGTACTGCATGTTTGTCTCAGTTAATTTACTTATACACTCTAAACAGAGTTATACCATAGTAAGAAGAATTCCACTGAGGAAATCAGGGTGAGGGCTTGACGAGCTAAAATTAATAATTGCTTAATCCTTCACAAAAGTTGTCGGCAGATCATAGAGTTAACGTGCTCAGCAAATGCAGTATTGTTCTCGCTTTTCTGAATATCTTGTGAAAACTACCTTGAGATAGAAGCATCATTATCCTTCTATCTACCACTCTGCCAAGAGTAATCTTGTGCGAAGGTAGACACCTTTGAAGGCCCATATTAGATACTCTTGAGTTTTGGCCACTGTTGGACCACTACTAAAAAGCAGGGAGGCAACCCGTGACAATTGGAACAAGTCAATAGATTCAAACACTTAGATAAAAAAAATAGTTTTCTACTTCTTTATTGCTTAAGATTGCCTGCAACATTAACCCTTTATGAGTATTATATATTTGTTGTTTACAGACCTTGGGTTTCCCTCTTTGTTTATTTAAATGTTCATACCATACAAACTGACCGGCTATTATGTACTGTTCTCATTCTTATATACGTTTCTAGACCTAGTGTTACGATCTTTGTCTAGTGTTATCTGGCCTTCACTGGTTAATTGACAGGCGATATAAATATTGCGTCTATAATTAGTCTGGGTCGTTCCTCGGTCCGAAATTCCGTAGTTACGTTGGACGGTCGTACTAATGTCCACTCTCAACGAAGCACTATTTTTGTCGTGCCTATTTGGCAGTGGGGTTAGTCACAAAATTGTGCCCGTAGCGAGGTGGTGGTGCCTTTCAACGGGTCCTGGGTTCGAGTCCACGGTAAGCCCAGCACTTCTGTTGTTTTTCGGTTGTCTAGTTTTCTACATCTTTATTTCTCACGAGTGCCAGAAATATAGACCTTTAAATGTATTATTTATTCAAATACCTAGGCACGCCAGGAACATCTGATGAAAGATGTATCTTAGAGATGAGAAGACCAAGAAAATCAGATGGAAGATGTATCTCAGAGAAAAGAAGACCAAGAAAATCAGATAAAAGATGTATCTCAGAGATAAGAAGGCCAAGAAAATCAGATGGAAGATGTACCTCAGATATAAGAAGACCAAGAACATCAGATGGAAGATGTATCTCAGAGATGAGAAGACCAAGAACATCAGATGGAAGATGTATCTCAGAGATGAGTGTCACATAACGGTTTGTGCATGTACTTTTGGGCTCTCTCACACCTTCAGCCTGTGATGCAGTACTGTGGTTTTATTTTTCAACAGGCCCATTCTTTCTCTATCTGTACTTTTGTCCTGTAATTACTTGAGTTTAGTCTTCTTCTCTTGGTAATTAATTGCGTTTTCAGGAGGGATGACGGTAGGGTTAAATTTAAGATTTGCACCAGTCTTCTCTCTATAACGTAATTTGTGATCACGTAGTCTCATTTTCTTTGTTAACATAATCGCGGTCATTTTATTGTATATCAGCGCGTGAGTATTAATTGGGCTGGGTGAAAATTTTCCGACGTTTAATAACCCCTACCCGGTAAATCGAGGGGTGGGTGCGTAGAAGCACTATCCATGTAAAACCGGGCGCTTCATCGAATCAAATGTTATTTTGCTCACGCGGTCGATGTAACATGACGCAATCTTGGACATGTGCGGCAGTAACAAATATGACTCACGAGTTGCTTGCAAATCTATTGGCAGAGGTCACCGTTATTAATTTTGTAGTAATTCCATTGGTTTAAAAGCGACGCCAAGCGATGACGTAGGGCGTAGGTCAGCGTGAGTTTTTTGGCGTGGGTTTTCAATTTTAAATAACATAATATTTTAATTAGCGCTCTCTTTGTCTGCAGAATTTTCAGCCGTGGAAATCGAAGTCATATCGCTTGCTAAAAGTTTAGATATTCGGTATTGGGTATGTAAAGCAATTTAATTAGCTTAGCAGATAACTCCGTAAGATCTCTACACGTTAAAGTATAGTTTCTTTTGAGAAATTCATTAAAGTAATTTAACGTAAGCGCCATCAATTACTATCTTAGAGAAAGTATTAATTATAAGTGTGCATATAAGTTTTTTATGATAAGCGAGTGCTGTCTAGGATTTGTGTACAGGAATTTTGAGATATTCATTGTGTAAGGTTAAGCGCTAAGATAAACCCACTCGGTAATATGTAGTAAGTAGTTGCGACAAACGCAATTCACATTCTGATAATTTACAAGTGTGTATATCCGAGAGCGTATTTTTGTATTGAGTATTTAATTCTGATAATTTACAAGTGTATATACGCGAACTTAGTTGTGTATTTTATTTAGGGGGTTTGATTTAGTTGTGCTATTTTGGTAATGCAGTCGGATGGTAAGAGATGTAAAATATAAGTGAATCTTATATTAAATAGAGGAGTAATTCATTTTATGGAGATGGGAGTAAATTATCCCTAAGAGACGTTTAATTTAATTTGGCGTTAAGCGAGGAAACAATCACGGGTCAGTATAGAAAGTAGACCGAAGTATTTTAGCACAGGAGTTTATCCCACAGTGTATGCAATGTTGTGACGCAGAGATTAGATTTGCGTAACAGATTAGATAAGCACGTGTCTGGGAGGTTATTACCAAACCGATGTTTACTTTGATACGGGGTAGAAGTAGAGAGAAGGGAAGCGTAGGGGAGGCTGACTTCTGGGGGATAAATAAATTGTTTATCGTGTGTGTAGCTTGGGGAGGGGAGCTGTATTATTTAAGGGAGTTAGGTGTTAAAGATGAGTATAGTGACATGTTGTATATCTGTTGTA
Organism: Oreohelix idahoensis; assembly: GCA_024509875.1. NCBI lineage: Eukaryota > Metazoa > Mollusca > Gastropoda > Stylommatophora > Oreohelicidae > Oreohelix > Oreohelix idahoensis. The sequence goes on from JAMPIV010005543.1 coordinate 174,451, forward strand.
TTATTTGTTCCACAGCAGTCATTTTCACTGCACAAATTGGGAGGGTGTAACCGGCTTTCCAATTTACAACGGAAAGTTGGCGTCTCAGGAGCCGAAGGCTCGAGATATCGGCATAAGTGAAGAGCACTGGTGACGCGGTGGTTACCGGCGCCAAGTACGTCTACCACAGAAAAAAGAATCAGTTCCATTTGCAGCGAAGCATTCTTTAGTGAACGGATTTCATAAAATCCTGGGCTCTAAGCTCATATACACACACCAAACCAAGTAGTTTAAATAAATCGGTCATAATAAAACCGACGGCCCTAAACCCAATGAGGGGTAACCGGGCAGGTGAATTAAGGTGTCGTCAACAGTGAAGCCTCTACATCCTAAGTCAAGTACTTAGTCATTATTTCATAAGTCATCAGCAGTAGGAGTCCGAGAGGGGGGGGGGGAAGAAAGGGTCAACATTCCTTTCCCGAACACAAACGAGAGGAGGTGCATAACGGAGACGCCACTTTAGCAGAAGACGGCAGTGTCAGAGTAGACACTGAGCAGAAACAGAGGGGAGATTGAGGTGTTAGAGGAAAATAGAAAGTCGTGTTAGAACAGCCTCTGAGATAGCCATGAAAAAAGTCATTTAGTGGATCAGTGCTTGTGAAGCAGTGGTTAGCATTGTAGGACATCAGATAATGCAATTATAGAGTGTAAACACTTAGTACGTCTGCAGCCAGACCGTGGTGTTAAAGTTATAGTATATTAGGTTAGTTAGGAGTGGTGGTTCTTAAGAGAGACCCCCACCGTGTAGTTTGTTCCGTTAATCATTAACTTCCTTTCATACAGGTTGCAAAAGAGTGTGAAGGTGGTGGGGATATATTATCATTCATTTTAAACTGTTGTGTTTTTTTCCAGGTGTGTGACCTTCTCAGTCTTTTTTCATACTAGGGTCTTGTCTTACACTCAGACATAACTCTATTCTTAAATCCACTTCGTGACACAGCCCCTCCGGCAGTATCATCTCTTTTTCTTCATTTTCCTCACCGATCATCTTATTATTTGGATTACTTGATATATTTTACGCCCCACATTCTTTATGTCACCACTACCAGACTGTTTACGTTACGCCAGGTGACTCGTGATAATACCAGGTTTAGATGTATCTCAGAGATGAGAAAACCAAGAACATCAGAAGAAAGATGTATCTTAGAGATGAGAAGACCAAGAACATAAGATAGAAGATGTATCTCAGAGATAAGAAGACCAAGAACATCAGATGGAAGATGTATCTCAGAGATAAGAAGACCAAGAACATCAGATGGAAGATGTATCTCAGAGATAAGAAGACCAAGAACATCAGATGGAAGATATATCTCAGGGATAAAAAGACCAAGAACATCAAATAGAAGATGAAGCTCAAAGATAAGAAGTGGAACATCACAAACAAAAACAGAGTTCCTTAACGTATGTTGTGCAACAAATCGTTATCAATAGAAGCAAAAAATGAATTCTTAACTAATAAATAGAGCCTGTTATGTCACACGAAAGCTAGTCATGGAAAATATATATAAAAAAAAAGAAGCAGAGTGCACAGAGATGCGGTTTTACGGTACAATATATTGAAAAGTGTTCAGGGAAACTAAAACAGCTAACAGATTACTTAGGATGTCTAGAAAGATGCCAGTGCACAATTGACGCTTATTAATCATATTGAAAGAAAATAATTCACTTTCATCATATGTATTGTGAGGAGACGAAAATTAGAATATGTTGTGACAACGTAAATGATTAATGGACAAAGAGATCGAGGAATTGGTCGCAAAATCATTCGCATTCGTCCCTCATTTTCTCTCCCTTTTTACATTCTTGTCTCAACTCTCTCTCAAAGTTTACCTAACACTACCGGGTGATTGAAAAGTCAATACTTATTTTTACAGATTGTGTATCGTACCTTGTATCTAATGAATATACGTGAAACAATTGTCAAAACAATGAACAATAACTGCCATTTGAGAAATACGTTTTTTCTTAAAATTCAGTAATCAAGGTTTTCGGGTTTTCATTCCACGCATAAATTTAGAGCCACGCGATACCAGCCTTCCTTTCATTTTGAGAAGTGATGAGTTTCCAGTGATTGTAGCTTTTGCCTTGGATATTAGCAAAGACATGGCCAATCACTGAATGAACTGGCTAAAAGCCACGGAACAACCCGTTAAAAATGACGGGAGGAGAAGTGAAAAAAATTGTAAAAAGAGTAATTTGATCAATTAGTTAACAGCTCTTTTATCACATTGTGTTTTATTTGGTAAAATTACAGATATCTTTAAAATATTGTGCCATGGTGACATGTGCCTTGAATATCTACATAAAGGTTGTCTAGGTTCCTTCCTTGAATGAGCGCTATGTAAAACTGACCATGAGCAAAGACCGCTTCTGGTGGACATCCCAGATGGACAATACGGATTCAACAATTCAGCAAGGAAATTATAGGGTCGTCAGTAACCATCGAGTTAAGCTTCAAAATAAAAGAAAAAACTGAACAGAAGAGGAATGGACATTATGAGAAAATCGCACACCATTGTTGTCCTGTCATTTCTTACATCGCCGTAAGAACGAAAATTGCTTTGTATTTAAAAAACCAAAATTCTGTTTTCTGTCTTTAATTTTAACAAAGTATTAAAGAAACAAACTGCATGAAAAATTATTAGATGGCTCTTTTATGATGAAACTAAATTATTGTATTAAATTCTCCGTCACGTCTTGATTGGTTGCTTGAGAAAAAAAAAAAAATCTTATTCTCAGCGTGGAATGTTTCTAACGCGTGTTCAAGATAGCTTTCACTCTAAGCAGGGGGCAGTGCGCACCGTTTCCTTGTTTTCACGAATCTCTGATGGGTTGTTTCTTTCAGATGGACGTATCAAGCAAACTTTAATTGAAACCATAATAAAGTATACCCGTCAAAACAACGACGGAAGAAGAATTAAAGCTAACAACTGAAACGATCAAAATCTATAGCACATTTAGAAGATTGAAAAGTTTGAATAGTTAAATAGAGTGTAACTGACTAATTAATTAACTCTCTCTATTTAACAGCTTTTTAGTCATAGTTTTGTTGTTGACGTAAACGGACGGTTATCTTTAAAATTGTTGATCTTATAGCCTGTGTCAGGAATATTTTAAGATGGACTGGGTTCTGTCCTCTCGTGAGTGATTACATAATGTTGACTATGAACATAGACTGCTTCAGGTATATATATATATATATATATATATATATATATATATATATATATATATATATATATATATATATATATATATATATATATATATATATATATATATATATATATATATATATATATATACAAATGATCAAATAATTGTCTCTGCAAAATGTTGATAGTCATCATGACCTGTCGAGTCCCTAAGAAGCATTGACCTTGAACAGACCTATGCCAGGTCTTCCTGTTCGTGCTGTCACCTCAGGGTCTTCCATGCCTTCTTCGTCCAATTCATGTTGGAAGTCCTGGCAAAAGCTAAATTCACCGAAAACTGAAGAAATCTCAAGATGACAGGAAAACTGGTATCGCTTGGCTATGTGGCCGGGGGAGTGGATGGGAACGGCAACAAATATGTTAGATGTGACCGGGCTTGGTCACGGTGACAAATCAAGTCTAGTGTGACAGGGTGAGAATGGGGTGGAATCTTTTATCAATGTTCATCTGTTGTTTTACTGGCGACTGCCAGAGATGGTGATTACAGAATAGGAACATAACCCAGGTGGTTCTTTTGGAGACTCGTAACTGTGTTTATGTTTTTAGGCTGCATGATCGTCGAAAATATGGTAACATTCTTTTCTCTATTACCTGATGTAAACAAACGACACTTCCTACTGACGTTCAGGAAATAAGTTCAAGCTGGATTAAATATGAGCGAACACCTTTATTAAGTGTCTGTAACCTCTGACAACTTCATAATAGTTCATAAATACATGTGCTTCTGTGGTATACAAACCAGTCATCCCAAGAAATAACACACAGCCATCGAACTTACAAGATGGTCCAAAACCCCAAAATCACTGTCTCGCTCGTCTCGTGCCTAAAAAAAACTCACTTAACCCCCTTCTCTCAAACCATCACTTCCTTCCTAGCTACTGAGCAATTCTACCCCAAGTTCGATGACGTCATTCCTGAACACTTTAATTAAATCACTCATAGGATATGTGACTAGTGTTATTACACTAACTAGACACGTTCAAATACTTAGTGTTAAATCTTGCTAAGTATTCTTACCATAACTATAATTAAGTGGCAGCACCTAAGTGTTAATCCGACGTAACAGTCCGTACTGTCACATACGCCCGGGGCTACTAAAGTGTATCCCGTAGGAGACACTTTATTCCCAAGAAAAAAATTTACTAACTCTAAAAAAAATTATTGGGATTCATGTATCCCACCATAAATCTTGTCAGAAGGACTACAATAAACAATAGATGGGAATAATGGATGAAATAACACCATTAACGTTTCACACAAAAAAAATCGATCATGAAGGGGTAGGGACTGATGGACATAACATAAACGAGGGACACATGGAAAAAAAAACTATGGAGGTTATGGTAGCTACAAATAGTACTAATAAGTGGCAAAAAAATATATTGGCAAAATAGAACAGTAACAAACAATCATCAACGAACTAACAAAACGCTTTATGGGTTTATAGTCATCAATATCTCTCACACTTGTGCGAATCATAAAACATAAAATAACATGACAAGCGAGTTAACGTCGCAAGGAAAAAAAAAATTGGCAAAAAAAAAAAATATGTCGGGTGCACATAAAATATAGCGGATGCCCAAAATGGCTGTTACCCTACACTTCACTGAAGTGGGTGATGAAAAAAAATATGAATGGAACAAATGGACATAGAACCACAAAACTTGGTGGCAAAGTGTGGGAAAAATGGGTAAGTCTCATTTAAAAAAATGACTACGCCGGTATAAACAATAACCGGAAACAATGAATGGAATGGAAACATGGTAATCAATGGACAATGGTATAGAATATATAAATGAGCAAATAGTTAAATCACATGTATGAGTGTCGGTGTAACAATAACCGAAAATTCAAACAATCATAATGCAATATGGTGTCATCATCATAATGAATCGTGAATGAAGCCAACATTAGTGGCGGGTGAAGATGTACATTAGTTAATCACTTTTATTTAGTACAACAGAACGATGTAAACCTTAAAAAAAATCTGGGTAAAATCTTACGTCAGAAACATGGCAAAAAGAAAAACACAAAAAAAACAAAAAAAAATCATAGGGGCATACAAGATGGTCAAATATTACATTAGTCAAAATAATGTGACATAATGACGCTAACGCGTGTAAAAGGAAACTACATCAACTACAATATATCAGGACTGCAGAGATCGTCTGAGTTCGTGGATCTCCATCAGCAGTAGTCGAAAGGATGTTGTAAGGGAAATGTTCATGTACTGGCAGATTCGGCAATGTCTTTCTTGCTGACGAAAATGTAACAGCTCTCCATAAATAACGGCTGTTGGACTTTCCTATCTGAACTGGAAATGTGCGTAAAGTGTGTAACCCAGATGTTCAAGGATGCGTAACGATTGGTCTTCACGGTAGCATCAGGATCAAGCAATTCAGCAGGAGGGTATTGTGTAGGAGACCTGCATCGGAAGACACGAGAAGCAGGGTCGACTTCATGCTAAAAATAATAGCAGGGCAGGAAATGTCAACCTGACCGGAGACGGCATCTGGAGGTAAGTGCAGTTCAATTTGTAAACATCTTTGCAAAAATGTTCATTGCTTCCTATCTTTCAATGGCTTCAATAACAGGCGAGGATCGTACTGTGTAGGTTGGGATGTAGGAACAATGGCATGGACTACGGGAGTGACGAAAACGGGTTCGTACATGGGCGGCCCGCTGGTGAAGGTGCTTAGGAAGGGGAGCAGAATCGCTAGATGAGGTCGAATGACGACGTTTGAGGGGAAAACGAGCTGGGGGGAGGAAGAACATCAGGTTCAATATCAGAAGAAGCAGAATCGGGTGAAGAGTCAAGATCGGAGGGAGGGGGAGGAAAGCAATCAGAGCTAGGAAGAGGAGGTTCAACATCCGAAGAGTCGGACTCAGGGGCTGTATCAAGGTCGGAGGGAGGTGGAGGAAAATAACCAGAGGGAGGAAAAGCGGGGTCAGAAGAGAGTTGAACAGAGGGAGGAAGGGAGGTATGGACAGGAGTTGCGGCAGTAATAGGAGGTACAATAATATCATGTTGAGGCGAAGCATGAGAGGGGCCTGGAGTAACGGAGGGTAACTCAGCCAAGCGAGCATCACGGGAGTGGATACGTGAGTACAGCTCTCTGGAAGAGAGGGATAGGACCCTCGGAGGTGGAACAGGAACGATAACGTCTGGTACGATCAACCATATGGAAGGGGGAAGAAGGAGAGGGCACCGAGGAGGCGGAAGGAACAGCAGCTCGACGGACTACTCTAGACCGGAGTCTGTGTAAAACATCATCACTGGGAGGACTATCAGATTCTGATGAGGAAGCATCGTAAGCATAGGGCTGAACAGATGTAAGTGGAGCAGGAGGAGGGATAAAGGAGACAGGGGCAGAACTAATGGGGTCTGAAGGAGGACAAGATGCAAGTTCAGACATGGAGGGAGAGGAAGAGGAGGAAGGGTTATACTGGAGGGTAGCCTGTCGCACGGGGCGGCCAGACGGAAGAGCATGAGGAGGGACAGTGTAGGGGCGTTGCACATCTAGTCGCAACTGGGTAGCATGAGCTTTAGTTTCGTGGTGTCGCTCTTCATTCCATATCACGAAGGTAACCGGTGTTGTCTGTTTCACTATCTTGTACCCTGAAAGCCAGCGATGATCAAATTTATCGCTACGGGCATTCTTTTTAAACCAGACTAAGTCACCAACATGGAATGATGGCAAGCGAGTGCCCTTATCAAGCAAACGCTGTCGTTTCTTAAACGCCTTGAGAGCGTTATGGTGAACTTGCTGGTGGGCGGTACGTTTTTGTCGCAGGATAATCTCAATGGGATTATCGCCCATATATTTCCTTTGAGGAGTAAGGAGATTATCCAAAGGTAGACGTGGTTCCCTGCCATACAAGAGGTAGAATGGCGAGAAACCAGTTGTATCATTCACATTGACACGCAGAGCCTCAAGTGCTTGGGGTATATAAACATCCCAATACTGCGGATTATCAGCTGTGAATTTGGAGAGAATGTCATGAAGAGTCTTATGCATTCTTTCATTGCGACCATTTGACTGAGGCCTATAGAAGCTGGTCATCTTATGTCTGATATTAAAGGCTGCAAGAGTAGAATGGAAAGGGCGACCTGTAAATTGCTTCCCATTATCCGAAAGAATAGTCTTAGGATAACCGTGGCAAGGCACAAAAGAAATAAGGAAGATTTCAGTAACATCTTCAGAGGAAGAGCCACGGAGTGGAAAACATTCGGGCCAGACAGAGTACTGGTCTACAAAATGCAAGACATGGGTATTACCGGACTGAGAAAGGGGGTAGGGACCAGAGAGATCAACGCTGACGCATTCCATGGGAAAATGTGTCAGAGACATCATTTGGGTAGGGATACGCAGAGGACGCATGTTGCGCTGCTTGCATGTTCTACAGGAGTCAACATACTCGGCAACGTCCTTATAGAGAGAAGACCAGTAATATCGTTTAGAAATAATGTCTCGTGTTTTATCTCGCCCCATGTGGCCATTAGAATCGTGAAAATCATGGAGAACACGAGGGATAAGATGTTTAGGAAGACAGATGAGGAGTTTATCTGGACATTTAGGGTTAATCCAGTAAAGAACGTTATCAGAGGACTGAATAGTGTAATTAGAAACAGATTTTGGGTCACGCTGAAACTGAGATCGAATTTGCAGGAGTGCAGGATCTCGAAGTTGTTCCTTCGCAGTGAAAGAAGGAAAGAGGAGCTCATCAGGAGAGCTAGAGAGATTTTCATGATCAGAAATGACAGGACAGTCAGCATGTATGACATGTATTTCTTTGGCGTTATCATCAAGGTCTGATGACGCCTTAGGATCCGGTTTAGAAGAATAGAAGGGGTCTGCACAAGTATCATATGGAATCCGAGACAGAAGGTCAGCTACAGTGTTATGTTCTCCTGGGATATGCTCAATGGTAGCATCATAACTCTGTAAATTCAGAGCCCAAGTTTGTAGCTTACGGGGTTGCTCAGACGTCTTGGTTAACCAAGTAAGCAAAGGCTTGTGGTCAGTACGGATTAAAATCTTTGTACCACGTAGATAGAAGTCTAACTTTTGCAATGCATAGTGTATGGCAAAAGCTTCCTTCTCAGTAACGGTCCATCGTTGTTGAGACCGACTGAGTGCGTGAGAGAGGAACGCAATAGGCATCTCGTTTGGGACTTCGGCAATAATCGGAGGAGAGTCCGTGATGTTGGCCTGGACAAGATAAGCACCAACAGCCCGAAGAGATGCGTCCGTATACAAGATCATAGGACGTCTAATGTCTGGATATGCCAAACGAGGAATCTTAGTAAGTGAAGACTTAAGATAATTGAAAGCATCCTGGCAGACGTCAGTCCATCGGAATCGAGCATACTTTTTTTGTTAGAGCAATAAGAGGCTCAGCAGCTCGAGAGAAATTGACTATGTGCTTTCTATAGTAGGAACAACTGCCTAAGAAACCGCGAACGTGGCGAACAGAAGTAGGAGAGGGCATATCACGGATGGCCTGCACTTTAGCATCATCCGGACGGACACCATCTTGGTTGATTATGAAGCCAAGATATCTGGCTTCGGTCTGTAAGAAAGCACATTTGCTTAATTTGAGCATAATATGATGTGCCCTCAGTCGGTTAAAGACTTTCTCAACATGGAGTAAATGATCCTCAAGGGTTCCTGGAGTGTGGATCAAGATGTCATCAACATAAGCCAAGGCGTAAGATTGCATGCCCTTCAGTACTTCATCCATGAGGGACATATACGTAGCTGGGCTGCTCTTTAGGCCGAAAGGCATGACATTCCACTGGTAACTCCCAATATGTGTACAAAAAGAGGACTTCACTTTGGCTTCCGGTGACATCGGTGGTATGGATTTCCATTGTTACAGTATTGGTTCTCTTCAGTTCCATGTCTGAGAGAGCAAAGATATCATGATTATTCTTGATGAACTGACAAATGCGACTGGCATGTGGGGAGTCAGTTGTCACTTGCTCCATTAATTGAGCAAGGCGTGTAGGTGGCACATTCAAGGAAGAGGAGGGAGAAGGAGAAAGTTGTGGGAAGAGAGGCTGAGGAGGAGAAGTACGATAACCGGAAGTACAGGGGAGAGTTGTAAAGGTAGGAGAGGAAAGTGAACGGCGCTGAGGAGGGTAGTTACTAAACGATACACGCGCATTAGTAACAGCACCAATGGTAGAGGGGTGTGAGGAGGGAGGGTGAGTAACCAAATGGGAAGGAATAGTGGGGGGGTGGATATCATGCTCTGTGGAGGGAGGAACAGAAGTACGATGAGGCAGAGAATGTGATGCTAAGTGAGCAATCACTGTACCACGTTTGACAGTTACAGGCTTCCCAGAAGTATTTAACAGCATGACGGGAAAATCACGCTTAATGGAAACCTGAACAATGCCATCAACAACATTGATGCAGGGGTCATCAATGATGTCAATACCCGGTAATGGTTCCACTGTGACAGAATGGCCAGATGAGACATAGTCGGATCGTTTGACCCTACCAGTAGCGATAGTCAAAGAGTGAGGCTTTAAGGTAATAGGAGCAGTGAGGCGGACAAAGGATGCAATGTGAATATCATCCTGAAGAGGGATGTATTCACCATTGACGCGAATCTGTCGCAAGTCAAAATAGATTCGGGCGTGATGACGAAGAAGAAAGTCACGGCCGAGAATAAAGTTACGGGACATGCCTCTTGTAATAATGAATGGATGGACAACAGATTGAGAACCAATCTTGAGGCTTATCATAGCAGTTCCAATGGAACGTAAAGGTTGGCCAGTAACGGAGGCCAAAGGAGTAGAGGAAGGAAAAAATGTTACGTGCCGACGAGTCTGACGAAACAACTGTTCACGGATGAGGCTAACAGTTGCGCCAGTATCAACAAGAGCACGGTAGCTTTTCGTGTTGAATAAGATAAGACATGATGAAGGATCCGGAGTGACAAAAGGAGGAGAGACATAAGAAAGAGAGAAGGAAGACACCGAAGGTGGGGAGGAAAGTAAACATTTAGTCTGTAAAGACCGATGTGAGGATGTGTTCAAGTTACCTGGTATGGTCTTAACTACTGGGCAACCCAAGGGTTTCCCTGATTCATTAGGGGTGCAGGACGGGACTGTCCACGTAAAAAGGAACGCGGAGAACCTTGGGGGGAGGGCACAGGATTGGTAGGAAGCCAAGAAGGTTGGCGTGGTCGCTGCTGTCTGTTCTGATAATGTAATGGTTGTGGCACGGGATTACTGTGAGGCTGTGGACTGCTTTGTAGCCGCTGAAAACAGCTGCGCGAGACGTGTCTCCTTTGCCCACAAGTGTAACATATTATTGAAGCTATTTGATGGACCTGTGGCGCTGGTGGATGGTGAAGGCGTCGAGGCTGGTACTGATAATTGGAAGCATTATTATAAGGCATTGGTTACCTTGAAGGTTGCTGCCAAGTGTGGCGGCAATGGCTAACGTCCATCGGTTCGTCATCATATTGGTGTTCAAGACGAGGCTCGCGACCAAGACGGTTGGTAAAGCGTTTCTTCACGTTGTCCTCTGTGATGGCCTGTTGTATTGCATCTGTGACTGTCTGAGGATCCTTGCGGATCAGACGCAACTTAAGTGCGTCGGATGACAAACCATCAATGAAAATACCAACAAGCTGCCGATCAATATCTGCACATGTGGAAGACGAATCAATGAAGGCATCTTCAGCCAAGTTTAACAGTCTGTCTGCATAAAATTGTACAGGTTCCTGTCTGTCCTGGTGTACCCTACGAAGAAGAGTCCACGCGTGCTGACAATCCGTTATGGATGAATAGCGACTGACCATTGCCTTCTTCAGTGAAGCATAAGTTTCTGTAGGGAAAAGTTGTGCACGACGGCGTAAGAAATCAGTTACCAATGACTGGGAGGAGAAGAATGCAACACGCTTTCGGTCCTCATCGGTTGCCGAGGGGATCAAAGACACACACTTGTCAATATCAACAAGCCATTGTCTAAAGTGAGAAGCATCACCGTGAAACGGCTTGACAATGTTATTAATGTTTTGGTAATTGGCACTCTGTGTTACGGAGCTGAGCGTATTTGCAATGGACTGTAATGTGTTGGACGAAGTATCCGGAGAATCAGGTAAAGTTTTACTCGCTGCCTGTTGTTGTGACAATTGCTGTTGAAGCAGTTGATTTTGCTGTTGTAACAAGTATACCTGATGCTCTAGCTGTTGAATGGGTGAATCCATCATAAAAAAACAGTTACGAGCTGGTCACGGGCATCAAATCAAGTTATGTGGCCGGGGGAGTGGACGGGAACGGCAACAAATCAAGTTAGATGTGACCGGGCTTGGTCACGGTGACAAATCAAGTCTAGTGTGACAGGGTGAGAATGGGGTGGAATCTTTTATCAATGTTTATCTGTTGTTTTACTGGCGACTGCCAGAGATGGTGATTACAGAATAGGAACATAACCCAGGTGGTTCTTTTGGAGACTCGTAACTGTGTTTATGTTTTTAGGCTGCATGATCGTCGAAAATATGGTAACATTCTTTTCTCTATTACCTGATGTAAACAAACGACACTTCCTACTGACGTTCAGGAAATAAGTTCAAGCTGGATTAAATATGAACGAACACCTTTATTAAGTGTCTGTAACCTCTGACAACTTCATAATAGTTCATAAATACATGTGCTTCTGTGGTATACAAACCAGTCATCCCAAGAAATAACACACAGCCATCGAACTTACAAGATGGTCCAAAACCCCAAAATCACTGTCTCGCTCGTCTCGTGCCTAAAACCAACTCACTTAACCCCCTTCTCTCAAACCATCACTTCCGTCCTAGCTACTGAGCAATTCTACCCCAAGTTCGATGACGTCATTCCTGAACACTTTAATTAAATCACTCATAGGATTTGTGACTAGAGTGTTATTACACTAACTAGACACGTTCAAATACTTAGTGTTAAATCTTGCTAAGTATTCTTACCATAACTATAATTAAGTGGCAGCACCTAAGTGTTAATCCGACGTAACAGTCCGTACTGTCACAGCTATACATGCATACATGGAATGAAAAAAGACCACCTTCATAGCTGCATGTGATGGTTTTTTTAATTAAAAAAAAACCCCCCAAAAAACCAACCTCTCTCTTTAGGTGAAACAGAATCTTAAAGTAAATAAAAAATAAATATAAAAAGATACTACGTGGATCTTTATAATGAAACTAAATTATTAATCGTATCCGTTATTTCTTGCAAAGAGATCTTTGAAATCTTAATAAAATGGATTGTTGGCCTCTCTGTGAGATGATTCTAATCGGTGTTCATGATAGCTATCATTCACAGCACAGTGCTTTTCGCGCCGTTTCTATATTTTCCCGACAAGCTAATGCGAATGTTTATAACACAATGACCAGTGCACCTTGACAAAAATAAAAGGTTTGTGTGTTCTTTTAAGTGGGTGATCAAGATGGCTTTCATTTAAAGCACTCTGCAATGTGCGCTGTTTCCGTATTTTTCGGGGGGAAAAAATGCGATAGTTTCAGACGAACGTGACCAAGACAACTCATATTGGGACGATAAACCCCATGAGAACTGTTATTCATACTAATTGCTGTGAAGGATATTAAACCCTGATACGATAATACACAATGTATTATATCTGTGCCATTTGTACTTGTTGGATATAGAGCTATCTTGGTTCCAACGGTATGAAAGCCTTGTTCGATCATGGAACAAGTTGAGGAGTAGTCAGACAGTCTAACACCTATACATATATTAATATATATTACCACTCACGTGCACACCCACAATTGACGACAGTGAGACACACAAGCGGGGGAAAACTATAACAATGATTATATAGATATTTTGGAACGAAACTGACCGACACGCTGGAATAATTATTGAGTAGTTTAATTATCATAACAAACTTCTCTCACAACATATAAAATTACATCAAAGCATATACAGAAAATCATTAAAAAAAATCAAGGAATGCTACAAGAATGATAGACCCGTTGGTATGATACTTCCCCTCGATGTATAGCTCACAGTCCCGTTAGAAGACAGTGATAGCCCCAAAGAGACACAGATACATATGATTGGGTCTAATATTTCCTCTGTTTTAAAAAAATATGAACAGACTTTGATAGTAGTATGGTCTATCCTAAGGAAAATATAGTTAGCAACAAATCTTGCATAAGGAAAATTATAAAGTGGGTGAATGAACAAAGAACATCCCTCCGTCTACTTTCACTCGGTTCTTTCATCAGGGCCCTGACTCACACAACCTTACCTACAAATCGTGCTGTAGTTCGCGGTCTGGCGCAAACTTTAGGACACTTCTCTACAGTGAATCTGTATTCTTTGGATAAAGAGAATCCCAGCTCTGCAGATACAGGTTTCTTCCACTGCATCCGGGGAGCATTCACTTCACCAGTTTAATTTTAAGATTGCTGTTAAGGTCACTTGAATCAGTTTGGGTAAGAAAGTTAAACGGGTACACAGTGTTAGATACAAGAGGTTTCCCTTAATTAGGAAAATAACCGGTGTACGACTTCTCTCAACAAATACTCTTGGTTCACCACACACGTGGACAAATAATGCCGGAAAAGTTAATGTTTTTGTTCTGTAATATTCTCGCCACAAGGCAGCATGTACATTAGAGTTTGTGAAGAAATATGATCTGGCTCAAAGGCCCAGTATAAGCATTTATTCTTTAAAAAAAACCGTTAGTGGGATTGGTGTTCTGTCTTTCTCTGAAGGCACACGCCCTGTCAGACAGATGTTACTTGAGAAACCCACGTGGTTAAAGATATAAAATGTTTATATTTCTCACAGGTATGTCTCTGTACTAAACGCCGGCAAAGTTGGGTTACCCCAATATTCACTGAATAAAGAAAAAAACACATATGAAATATTTTTACATATTATGTACTCGATATAACTTACATTTTGAACTGCCAGCGTAGAGCTTGACTTGACGTTTAAATTTTCCCGTGAAATAAGTTATATATAAAATCAATCATCATGAATTAGGAATACATACGTATTCCATCAACACTCAATGATGAACCGTTATAAGTTTGTTTTAAAATATTCTCGACTGAGTATTTAGTAGTTAAATTAAATTCATCTATAGCCGACTGAGTTTAAGCTAGAAATTATAATTTTCTGTCTTCCACTGTAACTCGTCACTATAAAATAATACAGACTATATAAATTAAGCATTCTGCACAAAATCTAACTAGTTAAAATGAAATAGGTGATTTAACACTTTAAACACTCACAAAATACTAGATATATAATATAATATTTACCTCAACACAGAACTACGGTATCACAACGAAACTAAGAGATTTCACTTATAAGTTTAAGTATCTAGAACGAAGTGACCACGTCTACTGCAAATGGAGAATTAGTGCAATCAAGTTTCGAACTCTGGTTAATATCTTAAACCAGACAAAGGCTCCTACTATTTCCAAAAACCCGATCTCTCCCCTCTCCTAACACCTACGTTAGCTTAGACGCATGCCGTAACTGCCAAAACGTGCGTCTTCGCACCTTACGCCAAAAACTGGCCGTGGAGCGTGAGTGTCATATGAGAAATGCTAGACACTCTGTCTGCTCTGAGCGAGTATGTCTGGCGCGATTCACACCTCACCGAGCAACTCAGCCAAGGAAGCTCGCGTGACAGGTGCAAATGTAGACAATTTGTCTGCTCTCATGTCTGATAGACTGAATTCCCACCTAAAATCATCTCGTGCAAGGGACTGACACGTTAGGTAATCTACTGCGTTTCTAAATGAGAAAACGAAAACGGCAAAGTCAGGATGGGAAAGAAATTTTTTTTCGCAAACGAACGAATGCGAAAAATACAGGAAAAGGATAAAGAGTGATAATAAAATAGAGGACACGGGTGGAAGAAAGAAAGAATATATAGAAAATGTATTGGTCATAATTCCTATGCGACAGAACGTCCCCCCTTTAAGATATGGAAGCACTCCATGTCTACGTTATGGAAATAAATTTCCTATATCCGTAGCTTCAGGGTGTCTGTCCTCTTCCCTCTCATCTTCCCCCTCCATCTCGCTCCAATTCCTACTCAAGTCTACTCCCAAAGTTTCCTTTCTCTGGAATGTCTCCCATGCGCGCTTGAAAGAGCGTCGCCGCTTTTGACATTTTTGAAAGATTACGTGTGCTTTCAGTGAAATTTCCCTGCCACTAACGTCATCTTCGTCAATTTTGGCGATCGTCAGGAGATGTTCGGAGGTCGGCACCGGTCTTTCCAAGTATCTCTTTAACAGATTTAAATGGAAAACCTTCTCCTTTCCTTCAATAGAGATCTGGTAGTTAGCCTTAGAAATCTTCTTCAGGACGGTAAACGGCCCTTGCCATCCAATTCTCAGTTGGTTGTTCCCGGTAGGGAGTAACACCAAAACTTTCTCTCCTGCTTCCAGTTCTCTCTCTTTCGCGACTTTCCTGTATCGGTTAGCGTGCTTTGTGCGTGCTCGCTTAAAGTTAGTCGTTGCTAGGTCCCATCCTAGTTTCAACCTTTCCTTTAAATCCGACACATATTTACTTGCTGAGACAACTGTCTCATCAGCCTAAGGGTCCTAAAATGTCGATCACAACCCGTTCGAATGGTGTTCCCACTATTGGCATTTCACCCAAAGAGACTGGGGGTGCCCGTTGCTTGGGTGGCACACGTTGGCACTGGGCACAGGATTTGACATACCTGATAATCTCAGTATTTACTCCTGGCCACCAATAATGAGTGGTTATCCGTTGGTTTGTGGCGTTCTGTCCCATATGTCCGCTGAAGGGAAGAGAGTGCCCCATTTCTAGGATTTGGCTTCTGTCCTGTTTCGGTACTAGGAGCTGGTTGTAACCTTGGTCAGGCTTGCCCGTTCTGCGATAAAGTACGCCATCGTTAGAAAAAATGACCCCGTGCTGTCTGGGTTCCTTAGTAAATTAATATTAGACAAACATAAAGGTATGTTTTCAGGCACTCGTAAGAAATAAAGAAGTAGAACACTTGGACAACAGAAAAACAACAGACGTGAGTGGCTTACCCAGGGTTCGAACCCCGTATCTTCCGTACGACAACTCCGCCTAGCTATCAAGCGAATCACACTGACCCCACGGCCAGCTAGGCATCCCCAAAAAAGATGCTTTACTGGCTATTTATCAGTAAGAAACACAAGATAACACCGGAAGTATACAGTGGGCAACTCAGCTCCTTAATGACGCAATCACTTCTGTTGTTCCTCTATTAACAGTATGTGTCAGTCCAAACAAGAGAAAGACCTTGATACTGGGTCCAGTAAATAGTAGAAGACTAAAGGACAATAGTATAGAACAGTGGGTAGGTTTCTGGTATTGTATGAACATAAATAACACATAAGGAAGGGACACCCGAGGCCTGTAAACAGTAAATTAATATTAGACAAACATAAAGGTATGTTTTCAGGCACTCGTAAGAAATAAAGAAGTAGAACACTTGGACAACAGAAAAACAACAGACGTGAGTGGCTTACCCAGGGTTCGAACCCCGTACGAACCCTGGGTAAGCCACTCACGTCTGTTGTTTTTCTGTTGTCCAAGTGTTCTACTTCTTTATTTCTTACGAGTGCCTGAAAACATACCTTTATGTTTGTCTAATATTAATTTACTGTTTACAGGCCTCGGGTTTCCCTTCCTTATGTGTTATTTATGTTCATACAATACCAGAAACCTACCCATTGTTCTATACTATTGTCCTTTAGTCTTCTACTATTTACTGGACCCAGTATCAAGGTCTTTGTCTTGTTTGGACTGACACATACTGTTAATAGAGGAACAACAGAAGTGATTGCGTCATTAAGGAGCTGAGTTGCCCACTGTATACTTCCGGTGTTATCTTGTGTTTCTTACTGATAAATAGCCAGTAAAGCATCTTTTTTTTGGGGATGCCTAGCTGGCCGTGGGGTCAGTGTGATTCGCTTGATAGCTAGGCGGAGTTGTCGTACGGAAGGTACGGGGTTCGAACCCTGGGTAAGCCACTCACGTCTGTTGTTTTTCTGTTGTCCAAGTGTTCTACTTCTTTATTTCTTACGAGTGCCTGAAAACATACCTTTATGTTTGTCTAATATTAATTTACTGTTTACAGGCCTCGGGTTTCCCTTCCTTATGTGTTATCTGGGTTCCTTAGCCATGGGCAGTTTCCTAAAGCAGGGTACCAAAGTAGGGTCCTTTTGTTGCGCTTCTTTAAGTTCCATGGGTAACAAATTTTGCGCAGGCTCCCGTTCCTTCTTGGTTTTCCCTCTTATAGTTACTGCTGCCACAATCGGCTCTTCCGGTTTCCCAATAAACACGTATCTACCGCCAAGTATGACTGGGTAGATGGGGTCATCCATCCACAAAACAGCCGCTTTGATCACACCTCTGACAAAACTCAAGTGGATCTCCAACCAAAAAGTTTGCGACCGTTCAAAATAACGCTCGCGTAGAGGTGCTCTCCCTCTACAGGTTGGGAATCACTATCAATAATTCCGCCTTGCGAGACTGTTAGCAAGCATCTTATGCGTTTAGGCTCATTGTGCTCGCCCTGATCATTAGTCCCGTGCTCAGGGGTTCTCCCTTTGCCACCTTGTCCTTTCTGGCTGCGCTGCCATGTAGGGCGGTCGGGTTGATCAGACTGTTTACTGTGGTTGGGGTACTTGGTTTTGTAGAACTTAGATTTTTCAGGAGGGGGGTTTTGAGGTCCAGTTTCTCTGTGGTTATTCTGATTAGAAACATGAGAAGCATGAGAAGATTGGTCTAGATTATTTTTCCGAAAATGCTCTTCTGTCGGTTTACGTTTTGTGGCCGGTAGTTCAGCCAGCGCATTGTGATATCGCTCAGACTTTTCCAAAATGTCTTCAAGCTTTTCTGCACCTTGCTCAGCTAGAAACCTCCGGGTATCTGCAGACAAAGTGTTCTTTATTTGTTCTGTGATAACAAATTCCTCAAGACCTTCATAGGTAGAGGGGAGCTGTGAAAGGTCAAGGCACTTTTTCAAGTATCCCTTTAACCGAGATGAGAACTGCTGAAAAGTTTCAGAGCTCTCCTTACTGCTGTTGCGAAACAGTTGCAAAAATTTGCGAGCATTCATTTCAAAACGCTCAATCAAAGCTTTCTTCAACAAGTCGTAATTGTCTTGTTGGCCACTTTCCAGTTTGGCGTAAGCATCATACGCACTGCTTTTCAGCGCCTGAGAAAGCTTCATATCCCAACGCGACCTGTCTAAACCGTACAGAGTTGCAATTTTCTCAAATTTTTCTAGATACGTTTCAATCTTCTCATTTGGACATGGAAAAGATTCTAGAGCGAAAGACATAGAGGTGAGATGAAGAGATTGAGTGTTAGAAGGATCAGTTAAGGAAGAATGAGGAGACGACTTTCCATTGCTGGATGTAGAGGCAGCACCACGGCTTTGGAACTCTAGAGCTTTAAGTGCCAGCTCATGCTGTCTCTCCTCCCTCTCCTTCTCCTGCTGTCTCTCCTCCCTCTCCTTCTCATGCTGTCTCTCCTTCTCCTTCTCTCCTTCCTCATGCTGCATCCTGCGAATTTCCATTTCCTCGTCCATTTTCTTCTGCAGTAATAGACGGTCTTCCGCTTCTTTCCTCTCCGCTGCTTCTTCTTTCCTCCTTAGTTCTTCTTTTTCCTCTTTAGCTTCAGCTGCTTTCCTCTTCACATCATATCTCTCAAGTTCGGCTCTGACAAAAGCTTTCGCTTCTTCTCCGTCCAACCCTTTTTCTCTCGCTTCATCTCTGAGCATCTGTCTAAGCATCGCCCTTTCTGCCATAATAAGTCAGTGACTGAGACTAGTCGAGAAAGAAAATAAGAAAAGGATACACTGGTTATTACCACTTACGAGAAAATACCAAAACAAAAGATGATATACTTTAACCTGGGATACCTCCTCCAAAATATATAGTGTCTAACTATCGCTGCTATTAATCGGCAATAAAGCACCTAATGCAGACGACTACGCCAAATAAATGGTAGTTAAGATTAATCACTGAAAAATAAGTTGCTACAGTAGAAACAAAATAATTACAAAATCAACCTGTAACTCAAATGTATATTACTCAAAATGCTGTGGAATAACCAATTATAAATTGTGGGGTCAGCACGCCCATAAACAGATCGATAGTCTAGGGGATAAATTTTTTTTAAAGGTATAAAAACTCACAAGACATGTGACGTACGTCTAGTTTGACTAGTGAATTTTCCCTGATATGATGGATGATTTAAAGGGACCTTTAGCTTTTCATAACATTAGAACCCCTGAACATTTGTTGTAACTTTTCGTTTGCCAGAACTCATTCCACCGGGACTCATTTAGTAGGCGGCACGAGATCTAAGAGACAGACCGAGGGATCTTAGGGGAGACTATCGGCGCTATCAAAGACAGTAGTTTTCCCTGATACGAGACGCAGTTGCTTGCCGCTAATTTCGCGTCTCGGTGTCAATCGAGGAACCGAGCGAACGGGGGAAAGCGAAACGGGCAGCAGCGAGCGGATACGAAGACCAGGGGGCGGCTTTTTCGCTTGATTTGGCGGTCAGATCCCCAAAAGTTCGTGAGATCAAATAAGTTGTCAAGTTTATCATGTCCCACTCAACTTACATTTCATTTTAGCTAAATAGACCATGAAGAACTAGACACGTTATCACTCGCTGGCCAGACCTTTACAGAAGCACTAGCTTTATTGAAATCTTGTTATAGATTTTCCCCTGGATTTTATATATATTTGCAGTGATTTCTAATTCTGTGCAAAGCGGTAATATATATTGTGTAAAGTGATCAGTGGTCTAGCTCAGTCATTCTATTTAAAGGGATTCTGTGTTAATTTAAATCTATTTAATTAAACCATCTCAAGAGTTCCAGTTTTAAATATAATGATCTATCTATTATATTATTTCAAAAGATAATAGATGCGTAAATTAACTTTTAAAGTCGCGAAGGAATTTATAATTAATAAATTCAGTTAAGTCCTAGTTTTATAGATGTGTGTTTTTAACCACTAGAACTCGCGCAGTGTTTATTAAATACATAATTAAATATGCGAGCATATATATAATAGGCTTAACGGGAAATTCATCGCGCTTTAGAAGGTTATTTGTTTTCGGTATATTACATGTCTTTTTTTTCTTTCATACAGAGTGATCGTAACCTGTGCGATCCCAGCATTAAGAAAGCAAAATAAGAAATCAATCTAAGCAAAGCAAAGCATAAACAGTGTGTAGAGTTCCCCTGACGCAGAACTTGTTGAGACTGTGTAAATTTTTAATCTTTGAGGCGATTCTATGTTTGGAATTCCGCTATCTAACTTATGGCAAAGAAAGCACACCCAAAGACAAATTTAACGCACCATCAAACAACTTAAGTCGTAACGGGAAGAAGAACACTGGCCCGAGCTTTGTTAGTTTACTGACACAGAGAGATAATTCATAATTTCCTGAACAGTGATGTGACTAGTTTTCTCACTGGACTTAAACCATACCTCACGGATAAAGTGTACCAGCACGCGTAAGAATTTTATTATCAGCGGCATAGTCAAATAGACCACACCATCCTCACCCCGGTATCAGAGACCGTGCCCTCCCATAGAAACTGTTATTAAGAAAAGAGACACAACTACAGATTCATTTTCCAGCGATTACGGGATCCTTTTATGTGCTGACCGCCTACCCGATAATCTGGGGCTAGAACTTGAACAAACACTCATACATTTAGTTGAGGTGTAACTGCTGTTGTGTTATTCTATGGAGTGCAAGATTTTTTTTCACAATCGGTAAGTGAGAGCAAGATGAGTGAAGGCCTTTGCTAGCGCGTGTATGAATGACAGGAAATTAATTCTTTTGTGTGACCATTTTGTTAACTTGCTTACCTGGTAACATATATCTTTTTCTGTATACCCTACATTGTTCCTTTAAGTGGGATAGTTGATAATTTGTTAACTCTGTTTAAAACCACCTCCTTTCCATTTGCTTAGTAAAGGGAAGAACAGCTGGGAAGAACAGGTTTTTTTTTTCTATCACTTATACCTAACTTGGTAACACCTCTTTCAGAGTAATTAACTTTACTGTTAGGTTAACGTACCCGTGTTCCTGATATTATCTATCTCTGGACTGGGTTTGTCTTTGTCTAATGAGCGGGAAGGGCTTAGTCGATACCAATCTTCTTCACCCCTCCCAAATCTGTTATTTGCATTTTTGTGTACTTATGATAATTTATGTAATATCTGATATTTTTAGTGATTGATGTTTAAAGTGAATAAAATCACCTAAACTCATTTAGTTCTGTGTGTTGGATATACCCAAAGCCCAACATGTCCCCTATTCGTTTAATATAGTTTGTATCAACGTCGTGTGTGTGTTTGAAAACACCGAATGGGTGTGCGCGCAGATGCGAGTCTGGAAAACTGGCAAATAATTGTTTGACCAGGAGAGTGAAAGAGAAGATTGAGAGACACGATTTGTCGTAAATAAGTCTGTCTTTACTCTCCTCCAGCACGCTGTGAAGCAACTATTAAATCTCTACATTTTCTATCACTGAGCTTTCCATCATCATTTTCCACTCTAAACCGGACCACTATTTCTACGACTCTTTTCTCTCAAAATAAATTTACGACAATATTTGGCCGGCTCGTCTGGGATAATTTTGAGATACATTTGATGCACACATATTTGTGGGCTGGTTCTGGGATCTTGAGCTACAATTGAGGCAATCGCATAGCCGGGTTAAAGATATTTTGAGTCTGATTTAGTTTGGGTCTAACTAGGTAGAGTGTGAATGATTTGTCTTTGTGAATTAGGGAAATAAATAAATAATTACACCCCTAGACAAACGTTCTTTAAGTATTTGGGTTGTCCACACAGCATATTTACAGGTTGTTTTCTCTCCACAGCAGTAGAAAGTACAGATAAACAAATATATCTGCTATTTTATTATCCTCTGGCGGAGATAATTATATTTCTTTCTTTATAAAAGTTGCTGGGATTGCGTGATTGTTTTACAGTCACTAAGGTTTTTGAAGTCAAAAAGAGTTGAGCTTAGCTAAAGACGGATTGTTCTGATTTTTAAAAATTAAGTTAACAACGTCTCATCTCAATAATTGACTTTAGGGACGGAGTTTGTTGTCAGAGATTAAAAATTTAGTGGAAAATTTTTTTTTCTTTTAAATTGTTTTAATATAAATTTTTCTCTACTGTTAGTAAAAGTAGATTCTTTTCCAGTGTAACTTACCATTTAGTGGCATAGTTGCTTGCGTTTAGAGCCTTAATTGCCAGATAATAGCAGCGATAAGTTTGCACAGTACAGGTAGGAGGTAACACAGGTAAATTTGTACTTGTGTTTTTTTTTCTCGTAGCGGTTCAGAGTTCCTCCCTTTCGCGTTTCTTCTTACTAGTTCTCTAAGCATACTTCATCTTATTCTTTAACAATGGCAGAGAGGATAAAGATGAGGTCCATCTTGAGGCTGGAAGCGAAAGAGGCAGGATTAGATGCAGAAGCTGCAAACGCGTTTATTAACCAGGAATTGGAAATATATGACGCGGAGCAACAGAGAGCCGAAGCTGAGAGGAAGGCGGAGCAACAGAGAGCAGAAGCTGAGAGCAAGGAAGAGAAAGAAAGAACAGAGAGGAGAGAAGCCCAGGAGAGGGCAGATAAGAAAGAAGCGGAAGAACGTCTTTTGGAACAGAAGAAAATTGAAGCAGAGATGGAAACTCGCAGAGAGAGAGAGAGAGAGACAAGGAAAGACAGCATCAACTGGCGCTTAAGGCTCTAGAGAGTCGGGGCGCCTCTACTTCGACTAACGGAGAGCCGTCTTCGCCCCAGTCTCAATCAATGGACCTCTCCAGTACTCAATCTGCCCAATTAACTGCTATGTCGTTTTCTTTAGAATCTTTTCCTAGCCCTAACGAAAAAATTGACAGCTACCTAGAAAAATTCGAGAGACTCGCGAATCTTTATGGGTTAGAGAGTACCCGCTGGGCGCTCAAACTTTCAACGTCACTGAAAGGCAATGCTTATGACGTGTACACAAAGCTGGGACCGAATCAACATGATTACGACATGTTGAAAAAGGCCTTACTACAGCAGTTTGAGATGACTGCCCGAAAGTTTCTGCAGTTGTTCAGAAACAGCCGAAAAGAGAGCACGGAAACATTTCCCCAGTTCTCTTCACGTCTCACGGGTTATCTGACAAAGTGCATTGAATTATCTGACCTACCTCTTTCATATGAGGGACTCCTCGAACTTGTTCTTGTGGAGCAGATAAAATCCACTTTGTCGAATGAAACTCGTAGATTTTTGGCTGAACAGGGGGCAGTCAGGCTTGAAGACATACTCAATAAAGCCGAACGCTATAGCAATGCAATGGCCGAACTTCCCAGCACTAAACGTAAACCCACCGATGAGCCATCTCGAAAACAGAATCTAGAACAGGCATCCTATTCTTCCACTTCCTCTCAACATTATAACCAACGAGATAACAATACCCAGAAACCTCCCCAGGAAAAATCGAAATTCTACAAAACCCGATACCCCCCCAACAACAATTCTGATCAACCCAACAAGCCTACGTGGCAGCGCGGCCACCAAGGTCAAGGAAAAGGGAAGACCCCTACACCAGGAACGTCTGATCAGGGCAAACAAACCGGTGCAAACCGCATTGGATGTTTGCATACAGCC
Organism: Oreohelix idahoensis; assembly: GCA_024509875.1. NCBI lineage: Eukaryota > Metazoa > Mollusca > Gastropoda > Stylommatophora > Oreohelicidae > Oreohelix > Oreohelix idahoensis. The sequence goes on from JAMPIV010005543.1 coordinate 198,413, forward strand.
TCGAAAGGTAGAGTCAATGTCAGTGATTCTCAACCTGAGGGGGACCGACCCTCAACTCGAGGAACTGTAATTTTGAACGGTACCTCTCCTACTTGTCTTTTTGACACTGGATTAAGTTTTGATTGTATTGTCGCTAGGCACCTAGTCAAACCCGGTCAGGAGACAGAGGAAACCGTCAAACTTAGTGGAGTTTTCAGGAGTGATGCACCCAGGACGCTTCCTATCGCACTGGTAGAAATACACTCTGACTTTGTCAGAGGAGTTATTAAAGCGGCCATAATGGATGATCCGATCTACCCAGTTATCCTGGGATGTAGATATGTGTTCATTGGGAGACCTAAGGAGCCGATTGTGGCAGCGGTAACCACAAGAGGGCAAGCCAAGAAGGAGAGGGAGCCTGCGCCAAACTTGTTGCCGAATGAACTGAAGGAGGCGCAACAAAAGGACCCTACTCTGGCGCCCTGCTTTAAAAAACTGCCCATGGCTAAGGACCCCAGACACAACGGAGACATTTTTTCTAAGGATGGTGTATTGTATCGTAGAACGGGCAACCCGGACACGGGGAATAACCAGCTCCTAGTACCGACGCAGTACAGAAACCAGATCTTAGAAATGGGGCACTCTCTTCCCTTTAGCGGACACATGGGACAAAACGCCACTATTCAGCGAATAAAAAACCACTATTGGTGGCCAGGAATGAACTCTGACATTGTCAGGTACGTGAAATCCTGCGCCCAGTGCCAACGGGTAGCACCCAAGCACTTGACACCCCCAGTACCTATGGGGCAAATGCCAATAGTAGGGACTCCATTTGAACGGGTTGCTGTCGACATTATTGGTCCTCTGGAAAAGACCAAAAGAAGGAACAGGTTCATCCTGACCTTAGTTGACACTTGCACTATGTGGGCCGAAGCCGTACCGCTACCATGCACTAATTCCAAGCATGTCGCAGAAGCCCTTGTGCAAATTTTTACACGGTTGGGATTCCCTCAACAAGTTTTGACGGACAATGGATCCCAATTCCGTAGCCTGTTAATGGAGGAGATCTTTAAGATCTTGAGGGCCAAACATATCCACACAAGTCCCTACCATCCGGCCGGAAATGGGCTCGTGGAACGTTTTAACGGTACCCTCACCATGATGTTACGTAAGCTGGGTCAGGAGAAACCGGAAGACTGGGACCAATATATATCGGCTGCCTTATTCGCCTACCGAGAGGTACCCCAAGCGTCTACGGGTTTTGCGCCAGCTACACTTTTATTTGGCAGACCTATTAAGGGGCCACTAGAAGCCTTACTTCGGTCCCTGACAGACCAGAAGGCTGACGAGACAGTCGTCTCTGCAAGCAAGTATGTATCTGAGCTTAAGGAAAGGCTAAAGCTAGGATGGGATCTAGCTACTACCAACCTTAAGAAAGCCCGCGCTAAAATTACTAAAAGATACAACAAAGCTGCAAAAGAGAGAGAACTACAACCAGGGGGAGAAAGTCCTATTGCTACTTCCAACCGGAAGCAATAAACTTCGCATCGGATGGCAAGGACCGTTTACCGTCCTTAAAAAAAGATCTCACGTACCAACTACAAGATCTCCATCAAAGGAAAGGAGAAGGTCTTCCACATAAATCTGCTAAAGAAATATTTGGAAAGACCGGTGCCATCCTCCGAGCATCTCCTGGCTGTCGCCATAGCAACGGAAGACGAGGAAGATGATGATGGTTGCATGGAGTATCCACTGCAACCCACAGAATCCTTTAAAGATGTCAAGTTCGGCGACAATCTCTCACCAGAACAACAAACAGAAACTAGGGCTCTACTAAAACAGTACAGTGCAGTTTTAACGGATGTACCTGGTCGAACAAATCTCATTGAATTTGATATGAAATTAACAAACGAGACCCCTGTTCAAACCAGAGTTTACCCCATCCCGTACGCTAAAGCTGATGCACTTCGCGGAGAAATAGACAAGCTGCGTCAGGCAGGAATTATCAGTGAGTCTACATCTCCTTACAGCTCGAGCGTAGTGCTGTTGCAGAAGCCCAATAAGGAAGTTCGGCTGTGCATTGATTACAGGTTGCTAAACGCTGTAACGGAATTCCAGCCCGAACCTCTCCAAACTGTTTCTGAGTTGTTCACCAAGCTCAGCAAAGCAAAGATCTTCTCCAAGATTGACCTCAGTAAAGGTTATTATCAAATACCAGTCAAGGAGGAAATTAAACCTTTGTTAGCTTTCAGCACTAGTGAAGGACATTACACATTTAACGTGATGCCGTTCGGTTTGCATAATGCACCAGGAGTGTTCACCAGGATGATGAGGAAGCTTCTACAACCTTTGCAAAGTCCCCATATCCATAATTTCATGGATGACATCTTAATTGCATCGGAAACCTATGAAGAACATATTGCTACGGTTGCTATGCTCCTCAGGAGACTACAGGAAACGGGTCTCACAGCCAGACCTAGCAAATGTCTCATCGGGTTTGAACAGTTAGACTTCCTGGGGCACACTATTTCTCACGGATGCAGTTGGCCTATTAAGAAGAACGTGGAGAAAATAGCTGCAGCAAAAAGACCCCGAACGAAGAAAGACGTACGTTCCTTCATATCGCTATGTGCATACTATCAGAAGTACATCCAGAACTTCAACGGACTGACGGCACCTCTGACTGACCTCACAAAGAAAGGTTGTCCTGATAAGGTCATATGGGATCAAAAGTGCGAACACGCGTATAGCACTTTGAAAGGACAGTTGTCTGCATACCCCATCTTGAGGTTGCCTGACCTCAAGAAACCTTTTGTACTGAGAGTCGACGCGTCAGGTCAGGGCATCGGGTCAACACTGCTTCAAGCCGATGACAGTGACCTGAACATGCTATTTCCAGTTGCCTATGGCAGTCGGAAATTAAATAAAGCGGAACGGAACTACAGCGTAGTTGAAAGGGAATGTCTTGCTCTGATTGACGGTATCAGACGCCATCATGAGTTTCTTTATGGTACATCTTTCACGGTGCAAACAGACCACGCTCCGTTAGCATTTCTTGGTGCCAATAAAGAATTTAACGCAAGGATCATGCGTTGGGCGCTTCTTTTAAGCGTCTATTCTTTCAAAGTGGAATATATTCCGGGAAGACAGAATGTCGGGGCTGATTTCTGAGTAGAAACTGGTCTACAGAGGAAGAAGAGCAAACTGAAGATACCACTCATCCTAAAATCACCAATCAGGTCACCTCCATTGTCAAAAATGAAAACATGAAAAATGGTTTCATGTCTAAAAGTGGGGACGATTGTGACGTACGTCTAGTTTGACTAGTGAATTTTCCCTGATATGATGGATGATTTAAAGGGACCTTTAGCTTTTCATAACATTAGAACCCCTGAACATTTGTTGTAACTTTTCGTTTGCCAGAACTCATTCCACCGGGACTCATTTAGTAGGCGGCACGAGATCTAAGAGACAGACCGAGGGATCTTAGGGGAGACTATCGGCGCTATCAAAGACAGTAGTTTTCCCTGATACGAGACGCAGTTGCTTGCCGCTAATTTCGCGTCTCGGTGTCAATCGAGGAACCGAGCGAACGGGGGAAAGCGAAACGGGCAGCAGCGAGCGGATACGAAGACCAGGGGGCGGCTTTTTCTCTTGATTTGGCGGTCAGATCCCCAAAAGTTCGTGAGATCAAATAAGTTGTCAAGTTTATCATGTCCCACTCAACTTACATTTCATTTTAGCTAAATAGACCATGAAGAACTAGACACGTTATCACTCGCTGGCCAGACCTTTACAGAAGCACTAGCTTTATTGAAATCTTGTTATAGATTTTCCCCTGGATTTATATATATTTGCAGTGATTTCTAATTCTGTGCAAAGCGGTAATATATATTGTGTAAAGTGATCAGTGGTCTAGCTCAGTCATTCTATTTAAAGGGATTCTGTGTTAATTTAAATCTATTTAATTAAACCATCTCAAGAGTTCCAGTTTTAAATATAATGATCTATCTATTATATTATTTCAAAAGATAATAGATGCTTAAATTAACTTTTAAAGTCGCGAAGGAATTTATAATTAATAAATTCAGTTAAGTCCTAGTTTTATAGATGTGTGTTTTTAACCACTAGAACTCGCGCAGTGTTTATTAAATACATAATTAAATACGCGAGCATATATATAATAGGCTTAACGGGAAATTCATCGCGCTTTAGAAGGTTATTTGTTTTCGGTATATTACATGTCTTTTTTTTCTTTCATACAGAGTGATCGTAACCTGTGCGATCCCAGCATTAAGAAAGCAATAAAGAAATCAATCTAAGCAAAGCAAAGCATAAACAGTGTGTAGAGTTCCCCTGACGCAGAACTTGTTGAGACTGTGTAAATTTTTAATCTTTGAGGCGATTCTATGTTTGGAATTCCGCTATCTAACTTATAGCAAAGAAAGCACACCCAAAGACAAATTTAACGCACCATCAAACAACTTAAGTCGTAACGGGAAGAAGAACACTGGCCCGAGCTTTGTTAGTTTACTGACACAGAGAGATAATTCATAATTTCCTGAACAGTGATGTGACTAGTTTTCTCACTGGACTTAAACCATACCTCACGGATAAAGTGTACCAGCACGCGTAAGAATTTTATTATCAGCGGCATAGTCAAATAGACCACACCATCCTCACCCCGGTATCAGAGACCGTGCCCTCCCATAGAAACTGTTATTAAGAAAAGAGACACAACTACAGATTCATTTTCCAGCGATTACGGGATCCTTTTATGTGCTGACCGCCTACCCGATAATCTGGGGCTAGAACTTGAACAAACACTCATACATTTAGTTGAGGTGTAACTGCTGTTGTGTTATTCTATGGAGTGCAAGATTTTTTCACAATCGGTAAGTGAGAGCAAGATGAGTGAAGGCCTTTGCTAGCGCGTGTATGAATGACAGGAAATTAATTCTTTTGTGTGACCATTTTGTTAACTTGCTTACCTGGTAACATATATCTTTTCTGTATACCCTACATTGTTCCTTTAAGTGGGATAGTTGATAATTTGTTAACTCTGTTTAAAACCACCTCCTTTCCATTTGCTTAGTAAAGGGAAGAACAGCTGGGAAGAACAGGTTTTTTTTTCTATCACTTATACCTAACTTGGTAACACCTCTTTCAGAGTAATTAACTTTACTGTTAGGTTAACGTACCCGTGTTCCTGATATTATCTATCTCTGGACTGGGTTTGTCTTTGTCTAATGAGCGGGAAGGGCTTAGTCGATACCAATCTTCTTCACCCCCTCCCAAACTTGTTATTTGCATTTGTGTACTTATGATAATTTATGTAATATCTGATATTTTTAGTGATTGATGTTTAAAGTGAATAAAATCACCTAAACTCATTTAGTTCTGTGTGTTGGATATACCCAAAGCCCAACATTTCCCCTATTCGTTTAATATAGTTTGTATCAACGTCGTGTGTGTGTTTGAAAACACCGAATCGGTGTGCGCGCAGATGCGAGTCTGGAAAACTGGCAAATAATTGTTTGACCAGGAGAGTGAAAGAGAAGATTGAGAGACACGATTTGTCGTAAATAAGTCTGTCTTTACTCTCCTCCAGCACGCTGTGAAGCAACTATTAAATCTCTACATTTTCTATCACTGAGCTTTCCATCATCATTTTCCACTCTAAACCGGACCACTATTTCTACGACTCTTTTCTCTCAAAATAAATTTACGACAAGACATCACACCCTTACTCTATATCAGATTACAGAATCTAACGACGAGCTGATATTTGTCGTCTCGTCTTCCTATTCAAAGTTCAAAATCCCGATAGATGAGACCCCATTTGTCGTAGATTTTTGATAGGAGAATTAAGACTTGGGTTGGTCCCTTCTGATTAGATTTGAATAAGTGATAGTCACAGTGAGAGATGATGGTAGAAATAGATTTCCACGAGTGAGATGGTAGAATGTGATAGAGGCTGTCTCTGAGATCGAGAAATCTTCTCTCTTTCTCACCTATTTTCTACGACAGATTTAGAGTAGTCAGACAGTCTAACACCTATACATATATTAATATATATTACCACTCACGTGCACACCCACAATTGACGACAGTGAGACACACAAGCGGGGGAAAACTATAACAATGATTAAATAGATATTTTGGAACGAAACTGACCGACACGCTGGAATAATTATTGAGTAGTTTAATTATCATAACAAACTTTTCTCACAACATATAAAATTACATCAAAGCATATACAGAAAATCATTAAAAAAATCAAGGAATGCTACAAGAATGATAGACCCGTTGGTATGATACTTCCCCTCGATGTATAGCTCACAGTCCCGTTAGAAGACAGTGATAGCCCCAAAGAGACACAGATACATATGATTGGGTCTAATATTTCCCCTGTTTAAAAAAAATATGAACAGACTTTGATAGTAGTATGGTCTATCCTAAGGAAAATATAGTTAGCAACAAATCTTGCATAAGGAAAATTATAAAGTGGGTGAATGAACAAAGAACATCCCTCCGTCTACTTTCACTCGGTTCTTTCATCAGGGCCCTGACTCACACAACCTTACCTACAAATCGTGCTGTAGTTCGCGGTCTGGCGCAAACTTTAGGACACTTCTCTACAGTGAATCTGTATTCTTTGGATAAAGAGAATCCCAGCTCTGCAGATACAGGTTTCTTCCACTGCATCCGGGGAGCATTCACTTCACCAGTTTAATTTTAAGATTGCTGTTAAGGTCACTTGAATCAGTTTGGGTAAGAAAGTTAAACGGGCACACAGTGTTAGAAACACGAGGTTTCCCTTAATTAGGAAAATAACCGGTGTACGACTTCTCTCAACAAATACTCTTGGTTCACCACACACGTGGTCAATTAATGTCGGAAAAGTTAATGTTTTTGTTCTGTAATATTCTCGCCACAAGGCCGCATGTACATTAGAGTTTGTGAAGAAATATGATCTGGCTCAAAGGCCCAGTATAAGCATTTATTCTTTAAAAAAACCCGTTAGTGGGATTGGTGTTCTGTCTTTCTCTGAAGGCACACGCCCTGTCAGACAGATGTTACTTGAGAAACCCACGTGGTTAAAGATATAAAATGTTTATGTTGCTCACAGGTGTGTCTCTGTACTAAACGCCGGCAAAGTTGGGTTACCCCAGTATTCACTGAATAAAGAAAAAAAACACATATGAAATATTTTTACATATTATGTACTCGATATAACTTACATTTTGAACTGCAAGCGTAGAGCTTGACTTGACGTTTAAATTTTCCCGTGAAATAAGTTATATATAAAATCAATCATCATTAATTAGGAATACATACGTATTCCGTCAACACTCAATGATGAACCGTTATAAGTTTGTTTTAAAATATTCTCGACTGAGTATTTAGCAGTTAAATTAAATTCATCTATAGCCGACTGAGTTTAAGCTAGAAATTATAATTTTCTGTCTTCCACTGTAACTCGTCACTATAAAATAATACAGACTATATAAATTAAGCATTCTGCACAAAATCTAACTAGTTAAAATGAAATAGGCGATTTAACACTTTAAACACTCACAAAATACTAGATATATAATATAATATTTACCTCAACACAGAACTACGGTATCACAACAAAACTAAGGGTTTCATTTATAAGTTTAAGTATCTAGAACGAAGTGACCACGTCTACTGCAAATGGAGAATGAGTGCAATCAAGTTTCAAACTCTGGTTAATTTCTTAAACCAGACAAAGGCTCCTACTATTTCCAAAAACTCGATCTCTCCCCTCTCCTAACACCTACGTTAGCTTAGACGCATGCCGTAACTGCCAAAACGTGCGTCTTCGCACCTTACGCCAAAAACTGGCCGTGGAGCGTGAGTGTCACATGAGAAATGCTAGACACTCTGTCTGCTCTGAGCGAGTATGTCTGGCGCGATTCACACCTCACCGAGCAACTCAGCCGAGGAAACTCGCGTGACAGGTGCAAATGTAGACAATTTGTCTGCTCTCATGTCTGATAGACTGAATTCCCACCTAAAATCATCTCGTGCAAGGGACTGACACGTTAGGTAATCTACTGCGTTTCTAAATGAGAAAACGAAAACGGCAAAGTCAGAATGGAAAAGAAAATATTTTTCTCAAACGAACGAATGCGAAAAATACAGGAAAAGGATAAAGAGTGATAATAAAATAGAGGACACGGGTGGAAGAAAGAAAGAATATATAGAAAATGTATTGATCATAATTCCTATGCGACAGTATGTCGTATGTCTGTATATGCGTGTGTAATAACAATAATAATAATAACGATAGCCCCTTCAGTCATAACTGACTATGGGAATGCGCCCCTGAGGTTACAACCCTCAGCGGCTTATTTTCCTGGTGTTCCTTTCGACGTTTTATCCTCTCTTCGGCTTGTTGTGTGAGTTTCTTTTCGTCCAATCTGAGGGGGTGCCGTAGATAGCATCGCCACTTGGTGTGATCGGCAGCTTTGTTCTCACAGGTTGCTGGATTTATATCCAGTGCCTTCATGTCTCTCTTGCACACATCTTTGATCCTCAGCTGCAGTCGTCCAAATGTTCTTTTGCCATCTGCCAGTTGTCAGTAGAAGATATCTTTCGGGATGCGACTATTTTTCATGTGGCGGACATGACCAAGCCAGCGTAGTCTCCGCTGTCTAAAAGGTGTGCTTTGAAGGCCAGCATGTGACAACACCTCGACATTCGTCACTTTATCTTTCCACGAAATACCGAGGACGTGGCGTAGACACCGTAAATGGAAGTTATTGAGCCTTCTTTTTTGCTTAGCATAGGTTGTCCAATGTCTCGCTGCCATATAGAAGTGTGATGGTGACGCAGGCGTTATATACCGCAGCTTTGGTCTTCATTGTGAGTTTGGAGTTTCCCCAAACACACAATGTGCTGCGTGTAACCGACCAATTAATGTTGTATCATGTATGCAACACCATCATTTGTGTATTTCATTGTTTAATACTTGCTCCTGTGCAACTGTACTTTGTAACGGATTATTACTTAAATGTTATAAATTCTTCATTACTGTATGGTGTAGAAATATGGACAATGAATAAGCAATTCGAATAAAGAGTTATATCCCTTCACATGTGGATATATAGACGAATGGGGCGCGTCTAACGAAAAGAGAAGAAAACAAATAAAGAGTTATATCCCCTCACATGTGGATATATAGACGAATGGGGCGCGTCTAATGAAAAGTGAAGAAAACAAATAAAGAGTTATATCCCTTCACATGTGGATATATAGAAGAATGGGGCGCGTCTAACGAAAAGAGAAGAAAACAAATAAAGAGGTCCTAGAAAATATCGGAATGATAAGAGAATTAATGAAGGAGACAACAATTTGACAGCTAAAATATTTTGGCCACATCAAAAGACATTTGACCTGGCTGAAGACCATAATGGAAGGCAGAACTGAAGGCAAATGTACAAGAGGAAGACAGCGTTACAAGTGGGAAGATAACACCAAGAGCTGGACATGAAAGAGTCTATCAGAGTGTACCCATCGAGACAAGAGACAGAAGACGTTGGAGATCCATTACAGCCGACCTTCGTTGCGGAGATGGCAGCTGATTCTGATGATTTTTTCAGGGGATACAATGATACAATGATATAATCTTATTATCCAGACGTACTTAGAATCTTTGATGTAGTTGTTTCTTTTTTCAGAGAAAATAGCTGCAGTTTAACTCCTAAAGAAGGATGGTGATTATGATGACTTGGTCTTCGCTGACTTCTTGATTGAGGCAAGCAACAGTCTTTGGTAACATCGCATCCAGCTTCCTCACACTTACGTGTACAACATTACGCCAGTTCTGGTATTTATACCATATATCTCGGGAAACATTAGTTTCCAATGAAAGATATGTAGCAATTGTTTCGAATAATGTATATGTAAGATCTCCTCTATGTTACATGGGGCAGCTCTCTGACCGCATGTAGAAGGATGACCTACCAAATAAGCAGCAGCTGAAAACATTCCACGAAAGAAAGCGATCAGGTCTGCTGCGAGTAACGAAGCGCTCATTGAAAACAAAGGCGCGACCAAAATGACAAACTAGGTTACAGGGACACAGGCAGACAAGAGCACACACGGTCTTGCTTGACTGAACTTTGCTTTTCTCGTCCAACCCCGTTCCAATTGAATCAAGATTGGACGAGCAACACTCGTTCAAAGCGGCCAAGTATAATCATCTGGCCACGCACTTGATGCCCGATGGGTTCACTGCAAGGGTCATGGCTGTTGAGGTGGGTGCAAGAGGTCTCGTGGCTGCCTCAGTGAATGATATACTCGAAACTGTTGGGGTTGAGGGGACAGTCAAGAAGAAGAGTACTTAAGAGGCTCAGCGACACTGCAGAAAAGGCATCGTTCTGTCTGTGGAACAACCGCAACGGGATATGGAACTCGGAACAATAATTTGTTTTCAACATAGGGGTTACTTTCACAATTGCCTCCAGCTGGGAGAAAATAGACGTGAATTTTAAAGCTGCAAACAAGGTGGAGTGTGTTCAATTCTCTGCACAAGACAACAGGAGGCTGACACTTGGGAGTCATGACCCAAGTGGGCCCGCCCCCCTTAGAGTGTAAAGAGGATTAAGGGGCCAAAACACTTGATTGACGGAGGGACAATTTCTGATGATTTGATTGCCCCCTGTTGTATCGCTCTGTAAGGAGTTTCCTGTCAGCTGCGACCACGGGAAACAACCCATTAAACGTATACTGTATTTTAAAATAATAACAAAAACTCGAGTTACCTCATCTCTTTTGAACTTCTACATATAATAGTTTAGTAACCAGATCACCCGTTTTAAAATGGTTCAATCCAATTTCCCCCCTTATCTCATCCCTGTGACCCATCGAATATAAAACACGACAATATACCGCCCAGTTTTGTTTCAGTTTTAAGAACTTAGGAATACTTTCCCAGTGGTTCCATAGAAAGAAAGAGTAATTATAAAAGTCAGCTGAAGCAGTATTCTTCTTCTTCTTTGATCCTTAGCCGCCGACCGTCAAAGCAGTCAGTGGCTATCACGCCTAGTGGCGTCTTGTAGGGCAACAACAAATTGATTCCACTTTGCTCGGTCGGTGGCCATCCTTCGTACAGTGTCCCAACTCTGGTTCATTCTTTGTATCTCAGCCTCCACAGTCCTCCGCCAGGTTGTTTTTGGTCGGCCTCTATTTCGTTTTCCTTTAGGGGTCTAAAGCATAGCTGTTCTTGTGATGGCATCGGGGTCTCTTCTGAGGACATGACCAACCCAGCTCCAGCGTCTGCCAGCTAAGATGGTGTGCATGTCCTCTTGCTTGCTACGAGTAAGCAGATCTTGGTTAGTGATGGTATTTGGCCAAAAGATTCGGTGAATTTTTCTTAAGCATGTTGTGTGAAAAGAGGACAATTTCGACATTTCCTTCTCTGTAACTCTCCAGCATTCCGCACCATAGAGAAGCACAGAAAGCACACAGCTCTGATATAATCTTAATTTTGTGCTTGTGCTGTATTGAGAGGACTTCCAGATGTTGTTTAGGCTAAAGAAGGCTGTTCTTGCCTTATTCATTCTGATGTTGATGTCTTTGCCTGCCCCGCCGTCTGGTGTTACTATGCTTCCTAGGTATGTGAAGGTATCTGTCTGTACCAATTGCTGATTCCTTACTGATATGGGCTCAGGGCTGCTCACATTGAGCGTCATAGCCTCAGACTTCTTTAAATTGATATTCAAGCCCACCTGCTGGCTAAACTTATTAAGTCTATCCGTTTTTTCCTGGATGTGAATGTGCTAGTAGTGTAATGTCATCTGCATATTCCAGATCTTCCAATGTAGAAAATGTAGTCCATCTTATTCCTCTTGGACTGCCCTCTGTTGTCTGGCGCATCACCCAGTCTATGACTGTTAAAAATAGAGTGGTTGATAAGGGGCATCCATGTCGTACTCCTGTCTTCACCTCAAAGGTTAGGTTGCTCTGCCCAACACTACACGTAAAGTTGGCATAGAGGCTTTTTATGATTGACACTATGCAGCTTGGAATTCCATAAGCCCTCAGTATTTTCCATAAACTGTCCCTATGTATGCTGTCGAAAGCCTTTTCAAAATCAAAAAAATTAAGGTAAAGCTGTCTTTGCCATTCTGAGCACTGCTCTATAATGTTCCTGAGAGTGAATATATGATCTACACATCTCCTGTTCTTTCTAAATCCTGCTTGTTCTTTCCTCAGTTTGTGGTCAACTGCCTTTGAAATTCTCTGTATAATTATCCTGCCTAGTATTTTGCTGGGAACTGAGAGAAGAGTGATTCCTCTCCAATTATTGCAGTCTGCAAGATCTCCCTTCTTGGGCAATTTGACAATTATTCCTTTGTTCCACTCTGATGGTGTTGTCCCCCGTTTTCCAGACTTGTGCAAATAGTGGTTCTAATAGTTCTGCTGCTAGCTCAGGGTCTGTCTTAAATAGCTCTGCATTTAAGTTATCATGGCCCGGAGCTTTGCCGTTCTTTAACCCTTTGATTGCTGTGATGATTTTTTCTTTGCGTGGAATGTCTGTATTCACATCTAGATCGTTTTCAGCTTCAGGAACATTCAATTGTGTCTCTGGTGGTTCCTTGTTCAGAGTTTCTCTGAAGTGCTCTGCCCATCTTGTTTCCTGTCCCTCTGCTGTCGTGATGAGATTACCTTGCTTATCTCTTACTAATGTAATATTGTTTGCACCTCGTTTTCCGCTGATGAATTTAGTTATTTTGTATTCTGTGCTTTGTTCATTTCTCAGTGCTGCCTCTTCTGCCTGTCTTGCAAAATCGTCTAGGAAATTCCTTTTGTTGGCTCGGGTTTGGCGTTTAACTTCCTTGTCCAGCTGACTGTACTGTTCGCTATATAGTTGCCTTAACCTGGGGGACTTCGCTTCTCTTTTCTTTCTTTTCATTTTCTTTCTCATCGTTATGGTGTTTAATGTTTCTGGTGTTATCCAGTCTTGCTTCTTCCTTTCCTGGAATCCCAAGCATGATTTGCTGCTTTCTTTGTATATTGTTGAAATGGTGTTGAAATTCTGGTCTATATCATCAGTCAATGTCTTTTCCTGACTTTTGGCAAATTGATATCGTTTCTTTATGTCGGCCGCAAAAAGCTTTTCTGGTAAGGGAGTCCTTCAATTTGCTGATGTCAAACCTTTTCTGTGTAGTTACAGTTGGTGCAGCCCTTCTTAGTTTCACTTTCAGTTTTGCTACTACTAAATGGTGATCACTTCCCACATCTGCACCTCTTCTTACCTTCACATCTTGTAATGCATGTCTCCATCTACCGTTAACCATGATGTGGTTTATCTGGTTTCTGTCCCGACCATTTGGTAATTCCCATGTTAATTTGGGAATTTCTTTATGTGAGAAGAGTGTTCCTCCAATGACCAGGTTGTTAATGCTACAGAAACTTATTAGTTTATCCCCATTTTCGTTTGCTGTTCCGCTGCCTCATTTCCCCATTGTTCTTTCATTATATGTATTGTGTGTACCAACTTTCGCATTGAGGTCTCCCATTACTATAACAAGATCATATCTAGGTGTGTCCTCCATTTCTTTCTGCAGTTCTTGATAGAATTCATCCTTGACCTCCTCATCGCTATCATTCGTTGGTGCGTAGCATTGTATTATTGTAGTGTTGGTGAATCTCCCTCTCAATCTCAATCGTATCAGTCTGTTGTTGATGGGTTTCCATTCCAGTAATGTCCTTTCTATCCCTTTCTGTAGAATAATGGCTACGCCTTCATTATGCTGTCCATCCTCTCTTCCAGAGTAAAGTACTGTTTCTCCTGTTGCTGTTTTAACTTTTCCTGCCCCTGTCCATCTGCTCTCGCTTATCCCTAGAATGTGTAACCTATAGTTTCTCATTTCTGCCGTGACCTGTCTTAGTTTACCTGTCTCGTACATTGTCCTGACATTCCAAAAACCTATTCTTGTATCCTGTTTTGCGGTCAGGACATCCGTTTTCGTGTCAGTGGCTTCCTTTCGGCTTTCACCACTGACAATCATACGAGCCACAGACTCCAAATGTCCATCCCGCAGCAAAGTTTGTTCATTTATTGTTGTTTCCGTAACTTCATTGGTTTTTTTTACACAGACAGGGGTGTCAGCCCTATGCTAAAACCCCCAACCTGGAGGACCAGGGTACCAGCTTTTGTCTGACCCCTACCCACACAGACCAGTCCAGCTTGGTTGAACCTACCAATAGTAAAACTCCCACTGGCATAGCTCTGGGGATTGTCAGGGTACGCAAGCTGCCATACCGCTACAAGGTATAGGTACCATTGATGGCAGTGAAGCAGTATTAAGACAGAAGTAATAGTTTTCATAGTTCTCTAGAATACATCACGGGAGACCGTGAGGTTAGTCTAAAACATTTTCATAGATTATCTACTCAGCGAAGTGGCGTCTTTTGTGGCTGATCTTTTCTTTATAGACAGACAGACAAACAGACATACAGGCTGGCAGGTTTGTAATTAGGTAGTTAGATAAAGGGGTGGATGGATGGGCGGATAGGCGGATGGATGGATAAACAGACATATATTTAGATATTGAAAGATAGATAAATAGATAGATAGACAGACAGATAAATAGATATAGAAAGATAGATAGATAGATAGATAGATAGATAGATAGATAGATAGATAGATAGATAGATAGATAGATAGATAGATAGATAGATAGATAGATAGACAGACAGACAGACAGACAGACAGATAGATAGATAGATAGATAGATAGATAGATAGATAGATAGATAGATAGATAGATAGATAGATAGATAGATAGATAGATAGATAGATAGATAGATAGATAGACAGACAGACAGACAGACAGACAGACAGACAGACAGATAGATAGATAGATAGATAGATAGATAGATAGATAGATTTTTTTTTTTTTTTTTTTTTTTTTTTCGTACGCCCGCTAATAATGCCGTCGCCCGGGTTTGATCCTGTATCACCCGGTCGCCAGAGCGGTGTTGTAACCACTACGCTAGCGCGGCTCCCTGATAGATAGATAGATAGATAGATAGATAGATAGATAGATAGATAGATAGACAGACAGACAGACAGACAGACAGACAGACAGACAGACAGACAGACAGACAGACAGACAGACAGACAGACAGACAGACAGATAGATAGATAGATAGATAGATAGATAGATAGATAGATAGATAGATAGATAGATAGATAGATAGATAGATAGATAGATAGATAGATAGATAGATAGATAGATAGATAGATAGATAGATTGATTGATTGGTTGAGCTTAATTGATTGATTGGTTATTTTGTATACTCCTAAAACACACAGCATACATAATTATATTTTTACAAAAATAAAATGAAGTGTAAAGAATTACAACACGAGTTAAATAAATTAACAGTACTGTAAATCTGTTTTAAAAAAAATATAAATTTAAACAACAGCAAAGACACAACAAAATCAAATACATACGAGCGCGAAAGTGCATTTAAAAAAAAAAAAGTCGACTGCGAGCAAGCTTTCTCACATTTAAAGATATATATAAAGAAGGCAAAGAAAAATAATCAAATCCTGCATAAATGCCTCCATTTAGTGCTGTCAGTTGCTGGACGGGAACAACAAACGTGAGCAAATATCAGAATACATCAATTCTACACACAAAAATGACAGAATCCAAAACCAACACAAGCATCAAAATGTTGGTAGTTTATTCATACTCTCATGCCAACATTTTTTAGAAACATTTTAACGAATGGCGAGTTGTTCTTGGAAGATCCTTGGCTGTCACGGAGATTCCCTTCTTTAGTAATATTTTCCTGCAAAATAAATTGGTTGTATATTACTTAGACAATATTCTGAATGTAAACAAAATAAATTGGTTGTATAAATTACTTAGACAATATTCTGAATGTAAACAAAAAAATATTACTTGCCGTACAAATAAAGGCAATATTTATTGTACACTAGTTCAATAAATAGTTAGCAGTGTTTGACACAAACGATCAAGATTATGTCATAAGGGGACTATAATGAGGTTGTACATGAATCTGGCAGCTTTATCAAGTTAAACAAAATGCTTCAGAAACTACTCTGCCAGTGGCGTACTAAGAGGGGTGCGAGGGGGGCGAACCGCCCCGGGTGACAGCCAGGAAGGGGGTGCCACCGGATACTATTATGATAGCACTTACTGTTTAAAATGTACTTGTAAGTGTGTTTCTTTATGGGGAAGGGGGGGGGGACAAAGTTAGGATCCGCCCCGGGTGCTAAATACTTTAGGGACGTCTCTGCACTCTGCAAGTACACGTGAATGATCTGGTCGTTGTTTTTTATACATAGACGAGCTGTAGTGGTCGCACTATGCTTCATTTAGGTTAAAATAAAAGCCACAATGATGGATGATACAAATCACATTTGAAAAACAAAATTAATAGCCTTACAAGGCAGTCCTTGGGCCTGCCGATAGACCTGCCAAAATAATTAATGATTTGATGTCTCATGTAGTTCCGGTGGTCTCTTAGGAAACTGAGAAAGAACATGATTCAGGCATGTCGTACATGGCAGCTAATATGAGGTTGTACATTTCTTCGTCTTCTTCTTTGGTCTTTGGTCGCTGACTGACAAAGCAATCAGTGACCATCACACCTGGTGGCGTCTTGCAGATAATCAACAAACTGTCTCCACTTTGGTCCTTGGTCGCTGACTGACAAAGCAATCAGTGACCATCACACCTGGTGGCGTCTTGTAGGGCAGCAACAAACTGTCTTCACTTTGGTCCTTGGTCGCTGACTGACAAAGAATTCAGTGACCATCACTCCTGTTGGCGTCTTGCAGATAATCAACAAATTGTCTCGACTTTGCTCGGTCGACAGTCATCCTTCGTTCGTGTGGTGCCCTAGACCTGGTTCATGTGGTGCCCTAGACCTGGTTCATGTGGTGCCCTAGACCTGGTTCATGTGGTGCCCTAGACCTGCTTCATGTGGTGCCCTAGACCTGGTTCATGTGGTGCCCTAGACCTGGTTCATGTGGTGCCCTAGACCTGGTTCATGTGGTGCCCTAGACCTGGTTCATGTGGTACCCTAGACCTGGTTCATGTGGTGCCCTAGACCTGGTTCATGTGGTGCCCTAGACCTGGTTCATGTGGGGCCCTAGACCTGGTTCATGTGGTGCCCTAGACATGGTTCGTGCTTAGCATCTCCGCCTCCACTGTTCTCCGTCAGGTCGCTTGTGGCCGTCCTTGCTTTTGCTTCCCTCCTGGTGTCCATAGCAACCGTGGCCATTATTTAGCACACAGTTGCTACATAACTCATTGCTACAAGAGACATAGATGCTTTTATGTAGGCTTTGGAGGAGGGGACCAAACGGTGGTGGATGAGTTCCTGGTATCATCATCATCATCATCACTCTTCAAGGAGCATAAGCCTTCAACAAACGAAGTCTTCCTGTCACGTGCCATTTACTCAAGGTCATCTTCCTCCCTCCGTATCTGTCTCCAGTTCTCTTCTCCATGTGTTCTTTGATCTTTCTCTACCTCTCTTATCATCAGGATTCTAGAACAAGGACTACCTTGTATTGCTATCAACACTCTCCCATAACGTGTCTACTATCCATCTCCAGCGCCTTCTTCTCATCTCTTGTTCCACTGGCGCCTGTTTGGTTCGTGTCATCATTTCCACGATAGTCATCCTTGGTCATGCCACTTCTATCCTTCTATTCAGCTCAAACGCCCAATTATGAAAGTCTTTTTGATTTTTGGTTTTTGTTTCGGTTTGGGTTTTAAGGACTATCTTCATTGCACACGGACAACTCCATCAATGCTCCGATCTCCTCCCTTAGATCACACAAGGAGGATCTCAGCACAGTGCATGAACTCCCTAGCACCGGCGAGAATCCCAATTTGTCTATATAAGAATCATACATTCTATAAATATTGATCTGGTGGGTAAGTTTCTAATTTTTAAATTTTTGCCAGGGCAGCGGTGGTATGGCCTACTCTTTACGATTTCCAATTGCCGCGGAGTTTTTAACGTGCGCAACTTGCACACGGAACTTCCTATTTTTCGCCCTTGTCCGAGAAGGCTAGTCATCCGATCTCACTACACAGGAGACCAGGGGGGAGTATGACATCATTAGGACCACTGGTTCTGAAAGAAATCGAACCCGGTACCTCCAGAATTCGAGGCGGACGCTATACCTCGTAGCCACTACAACCCCTTGATTGTTGTTTCAACTTCAACAAACAACATAGACAGGTCAGACGTGCTCCATACAAAATAAAAAAGAACATGAACGAATCAATAAATTGTTCTTGTGCTGTTGGAGAAAGACAATGAAAAAAAACAGCAACATGGAAACAGAAACTAAAACAACAGCACACTACGAAAGGTTGCTAACCGGGAAAAGAAGAGTTTGGGGTTCCACTTGGGAAACTATAATACGATTTTTTTTCTTCTGCGTTCGTCCTGAAAAGGACGTTGGTTGCGTTGTGTCGCCGTTTACAGCAAAGCTGCGATATCTGCGCCTTTCGGCCCGATACATCCGACCTCGGCACGGCATTTTTAGGACCGGGTTTGCCTTCCCACTTCGATCCCTACTCTCTCAGCCAGACTGCAGTGATGCAGCCTGTTTCCAGGACCACCACTTGGAGATGGAGTAGGATCTTGGTCAGCTCTGGTTCGCTGACCCTGACGCAAGCAGTCAGCTATGGGTCGCTGACTGCATTCCTAACTGTTGACGTGCCTAAGGTCCCTAATACGATGTGATAAGTGAGATTGGTGAAGTTATGAATGTCCTATCAAGCCTACAGAAAAAAATATGATACATCATCATCTATGTGTGCTATGTGGACATGAAAGTTCTAAGATCAACGTTGGATCTTTGCATTATGCCTGCTATCACGAGCTAAAGGTTACATAAATAAATTTAAAACAAAGTTAATTGCCCGCTTGAAAAAAACAAAAAACGATAGTAACTTCTAGACAACAATTCTTACCCCATCCTTTGGGCCAGCCGTAAGGTCCGTATCTGCCAAAAGCTCCAGCACCACCCAATCCAGCACCGCCCAATCCAGCACCGCCCAATCCAACACCGCCCAATCCAACACCGCCCAATCCAACACCGCCCAATCCGACACCAACGCCAAGACCTACCCCGCCAAATATACCACCGGGTCTGCCAAATCCAGGACCGAATTTATCCAGATCATAGTCGTAATCATAACCGTACCCAGCACTGACTTGGTTCAATGCCAGAGCTACCAGAAAAGTGACGAATGCCAACTTGTACATGATCTGAAAATAAAAATGTATGCAGTTTTAAATTTACAACTTATTTGTTTTTATCATTCGCTTCGTTTTCAAACACCACGTGCCTTTCAAACAACAACCATATACATCGGTCTGTTCGTTATATCACAATGCCTTATTATATAATGTAAATTATATTCTTTTGTTACTGGCGTCAAAATGACAAGTAAACAATAGCAGCACTGTAGCCAACCATCCATATAGTAAAAGGCGGATAAGGATGGTTGGGTATATGCCCGGCTGCAAAATCCTATAGAAACTTCAGACCACCCAATCTTCAGTAAACAATATAAACAAGTCAATAAAAGAGACGCTGGCGATGGATAGGACACACATTGAGAAACCTTTTGATAGCATTACAAGGTAATCCTTGTCCTGGAACCCCCCAACGTATGAGAAACAGAGACAGGCAGAAAAAAAAAACATATGGGGAAGAAAGCTGGAGACGAAAATGAAAATGCTGAGAAAGACATCGAAAGACCTTGAGCTGATGGGACGCGTCAGGGGGGATTGGCATACGTTTGTCGAAGACCTTTGTTCTTTGGCATACGTTTGTTGAAGACCTTTGTTCTTTGGCATACGTTTGTCGAAGACCTTTGTTCTTTGGGATGCTGAAAGATATTGAAAAACAAATTATTTCCAGATTTTCTATGCTTTATATAGTATTCAGTGATGCTCCAAATTATCATTTTGACTTTGATTATCGTTATTGTGAAGGTTTTGTGTTTTATGTTGCTCAGCAGGTGTTTAAAATCTTGGCATCGTATTAAACTGTTTTTGTTTAATTTAATTTTGTGTGTGTGTTTTTTTTCTGTGCTTGTTCTAGATATGATAGAATTCTGATTAATGATAACTGGCCATACGGTTTTCTTTTATACAATGTATGGAACATTTGTTTTCTGTTTTTGCTTCAATGTGCATTTGGTAACAGCCGGGCGACCGCAGCTGAGGTTCAAAGATGTATGCAATGGGGGCATGAAGGCACTGAACATATATCCAGCAACAAGGTATGATGAAGCTGCCGATCGCACCAAGTGGCGATGTACCCTTTGGCGCCACCTCAGATTGGGCGAAAAGAAGTTCTTACAGCAAATAGAAGAGAAAAAAGCACGCTGAAAGGAACGCTAAGCATAAATGTTTGGTAGCAACAATAAAAGTGTTCCCTAAAACGTTTTTTCCGTTACTTGTTTTACGATTTTAAAATCATATTTGAATACTAGTTCTTCGGAACGATCGTTGCTTCTGCCCTGATAAATTCATCTTTGTATAAAATATACGTTGATAAGTTTAACATCCAATATAAAGCTCACAAGAACGTTGGTTGTTACTAGAGCTTTGATTAACAGAAGAGACTCGCTGAGACCTAGGTGTTTGAGGAAACACCTTGATTTAATCGGCACGTTATCATTCACCATCCGACTCTCGCATCTTCAAATACATAGCACATTCTTTATTAGTAGTTCACGTTTTCCCTTAATTTAAGACTCTTACTTGAATGGGATTATTTCCACCAATTTGTTAACTAAAATACAAGGGGCTTGACATAATCTTGGGCCTGACCATGAAGGAGTCACAGGAGGAAGATGAAACTTGGCACATTTAAAGTTCATCATATTTGCACTGAATGTGTGAAGCACGCGTTTGTTTCTTCAATGGGTTTTCCCGCCACGGTGCACGGCGCAATGTACCCTATTGACCGGATCTGCTGCTCAAAAGATTTGACAAAGCAATGGAAAAGAAGGAGGCCAGAGCTGTGATAAAATTTCTGATGTTTCAGGGAAAAACACCTACAGATATTCACAGGGAGATGGAACCAGTGTTTCGTGATTCTTGTCCTTCATATACTTCGGTAAAAAACTGGTGTCAACAGTTTAAGTGCGGCCACTCATATGTTGCTGATCTGCCAAGATCTGGTAGACCAGCCTCAGAGTGCAACGATGAAAATGCAACAAGAGTGAAGAAAATCATTGAACAGGATCGAAAAATGACAATTGTGGAGATAGCTAGTAGAGTAAAACTGAATGAAAGTACAGTTTATATAATTTTTACACAAAAGACTGAACATGAGAAAAGTGTGTGCACGCTGGGTTCCGCGACTGTTGACATGTGAACAGAAGCAAATGAGGGTAAATTGCTGTCAACAGTTGCTCAAAAAGTGTCAGTCAAAAAACTTTTAGGAGACCATGGTGACAGTAGATGAGACTTGGGTACACCATTATGATCCCGAGTCCAAAATTGCCAGCATGCAATGGAAAACCCCTGGCTCCCCAACACCTGTCAAGCCGAGAGCGCAGAAATCTGCAGGACAAGTGATGCTGACTGTTTTTTGGGACGCCAAAGGTTTCCTGTTGAAAGATTATCTGCCTCGTGACAACACAGTTAATGAACAGTACTATGCAGATCTTCTCACCAAACTAAGAAAGGTTGTGACCAGGAAACGAGGGATAACGCGCACTCAAAATCTTCCTTTGCTTCAAGACAACGCGCCCTCTCACAAAGCACGGCTTGTGCAGCTAGCAGCCAATGATTTGAATATTGAAATTCTTCCACACCCACCATATTCTCCAGATTTGGCTCCATCAGACTTTTTCTATTCCCAAATCTTAAAAAAACAGCTAAAAGGAAATCATTTTGACAGCGATAAAGAAGTTATACTGGCATGTGATGACTGATTTAGTTTGAAAAATAGGATGTTTTACTTTTCAAGGTCAAGCTGAGATGGCAGAAGTGTGTCAATTCAGACGG
Organism: Oreohelix idahoensis; assembly: GCA_024509875.1. Taxonomy (NCBI): domain Eukaryota; kingdom Metazoa; phylum Mollusca; class Gastropoda; order Stylommatophora; family Oreohelicidae; genus Oreohelix; species Oreohelix idahoensis. The sequence goes on from JAMPIV010005543.1 coordinate 220,468, forward strand.
TGGCTATATTGAAAAGGAATAAACACTATACAAAATTTCAGCTCTCTGTGACATGTCCTTCATGGTCAGGCCCAAGACTTATTCAATCCCCTTGTACAATTGAGAAAAGCACAAAGATAAGAGAAGATGAAAGACTGTCAGTGCATGTGTGATGAGAAGAGGAACACCCAGACTGTGGGGGGGAGGGGTCTCTGGCAATAATTTGGTACCAAATGACATTGTTTTCATCATCATCATCATAACCCTCCACTCCCCCCCCCCTGCCGAGGAGCATAGACCTTCAACAAACACATGCCAAGTCCTCCTGTCACGTGCCATCGTCTTTCCACGTCCTCCTTATCATTTTCACCTCTGTTTCCAGCTCTCTTCTCCATGTGCTTCTTGGTCTACCTCTGCTTCTCTTGCCCTGGGGGTTCCAGAACAAGGACTGCCTTGTAATACTATCAACAGGTTTCCACAATGTGTGTCCTAACCATCGCCATTTTCTTCTTCTCATCTCTTGTTCCACGGGCACTTGTCTGGTTCTTGTCATCAGTTCCACGTTGGTAACCTTGTCATACCATTTTAATTTTTAATTTTTCTACGCAAGCACCCATTTATGAAAGTCTCTAGCTTTTTGGTTGTTGTCTATGTTGTTCTCCATGTTTCAGAGGACATTGTTTTAGTTATTACATAAAATCGGTTGGGCCAATGCCATGAAAACCTGAAAGATTAAAATGTGCAAAGAAATAGAGAAGAATGCTTTCTACAGACTTTTTGAGCGTTAGAAATTTGGAACGGGACAGATATAACATACGATTTTGATCTTAAAGAAAAGTGTTACGAATGGACAATGTTCAAGATTTCACTTCGTACGTATAAACAACAGAAACCAGGTAAAACTTACCAACACTTCGTACATATAAACATCAGAAATCACGTAAAACTTACCAAGACTTCCCTTCGTACATATTAACAATAGAAACCATGTAAAACTTACCAAGATTTCACTTCGTACATATAAACAACAGAAACCACGTAAAACTTACCAAAACTTCACGAACTGGAATCTCAGTGCAATAAAGACTTGAGCTAAGACACGGTTGGTGTTAGTAGCGGTTCTGGAGATGATGTTGTACCAGATAAAACTCGTCCTTATATACACATTACACGCTTCCTCTTGGGAGTAACCTTGGGGCGTGCATTACAAGAGCTTAGCTTTTTACAGGTAATTCAATAAAAGCAATCAATCCCAGGGGTGTATACAGACAGATATACTCACAACTTGAAAGGCATGCGCCTTGAATGTGTCAAAGGCGTTATAACGATCAGGTAATAACTTTGAATTATTTTGCTTTCCTACTGATGGACTGTCAAAATTGAAAGGACTTGGAAGAAATTGCATAGATTATCCGATAATCCGGCCAGCATACAATCCTTGACACGAGAGATTACAGTTGAGATTGCTGTCTTATTAACATGTAACTGTTTGAAACGGTTAAACATTATGTGTTTGAAATGTCTAAAAATGACAGACCATCCAAAATGAATTGCCAATGTAAAATATTCTGTCATTTAGTTGTATATTAAAATCTGTATGTGAATGTTCATTTTCCGAGATTGATTAGTATTTTTTTTAATACTACTTCGACTTTCCCCCCACGTTACATGATTTCAGGGCTAAACCAGTGGGCTACCTCCCAGACAGGGCGTCCATTCTTCAAACATCAAGCTAAACCAAACACTCAAGATCCAGTTAAACAACTGAAAAGAAGAGATCAGAGTCTAATTTTCCAGCTGAGAACAGGCCATGCACCCGTCAATAAACATTTAAATAGAATAGACCCACTACGTGAACCAAACTGTCGGCACTGCCACCACCATGAGGAATCAGTTGAACATCTGCTGTTACAGTGCCCAAGACTAACTGACCTGCGACATCAGCTTCTCCCATCGCACCCAACTATCCACAATACACTCTACACATCATCACAACAACTGAGGAAGACTTGCACCTTTGTCAGAGAGGCAATGGGCTGTCAAGAGCTACCTTGTCACAGCTAATGGGATTATATCATCATCATCATCATCATCATCCACCACGTTAGCTATTTTGTCCGTTATTATGTTGTTAATGTTTTTGTTTTGTATTATGTTGTTGTTGTAATTTTTTTTTTGTTATGTTGTTCTCCAATAGTTATTTAACTTCTTATCAATTCCCCATCCTCTCCTTCTCTTATTTTCTAATTTACAGTTGTTATGATATTTTTTTAGCGTTCCTCTTTTAATCACACATGCATTGTTAGTCTTTCATCTGAGAGCAGTGCGTCTGATCACCGATAATCGCACGACACCACACACAAGGACAGGAAAAGAACCCAAAATACTGTCGCTAAAAAAACGTCTTCTCTACAACAAAGCCAAGCTGACTCACACAATTCTATCTAACAATGCCCCTGTAGCGTAGTCCTGAACCAATATCTAAGGGCAATTAACGAGAGCCTACCTTGCCTACCTATATCGAAATATGTCAACAAATGTTTTCGACCAATCGCTGCACGAGCTGTAAACCGGTCTCAGTAATCGTAGGCGGCAGGATTGCTAGATGGAATCTGTGCAAACGTGAATGTGTACTTGTGACTTCAGGCCAAAAGATAAGTTATGTCCCTCAGAACAGTGAGCGCAGTAAAATACCAGGAATCGTAAACTTTCATTAGATACATGGATTTAAGTTGTAGAAGCATGGACACAGGAGTTATGAGTGATTACATGCAGTAATAACTTAGAGCGCAGGCTGGTATCCCCGGTTTCAACTGTGATTGCAAAGGCTACAAGGGAGGCAGAAAAAGGTTAGTGTGTTTAAATGGTAGCGCCCAATTGGCCGGTTTAAACAAGACCTGGATGGAAGGAATCGGTTGGGAAACACGGGAAGAATAAATTATCGGAGTTTTGTCAGATCGATAGATCGGGCAAAAAGTGGTGGTTTTTACTGAAAATTTTGGTAAACATAAAACTGACCCAGCCAGCCAATGGAATCGCTTGTCTTCCGTTTCGCCCGCGACTTGTAATAAAAGGGGAAACAAATCTGGAATATTTCTCTTGAACCGCCAGAACCAAATTCAAGAGAGGACAGAATCAGATTCTACCCCAGCTCCTTCGCCATTTGCCAGTGAAGCAGACTGCATGGGTTTATGAAAAGCCTGTTGAATCTGAGATTGTGGGTAAGAGAATTAAGTCATAATATGTATAATATTAATTACTAGTGTTTAAGGGAAGTGATTGTGTGTGTAAAATCTCATTGTGTGATTCATAGAAGAAGGAAAGCTGCTTTGTGCTGTATATAAATTATGTTCGACATTTAAACTAAGGCCGGACGGAATGAAGGTTGTTAGTTTTAGAAGCTTTTAAAGTCTTTTATGATTGCTGGACTAGACAATACTATCAGGAAATAGTAAAAGAGGAAAGATTGTAAATTTAATGTATTGTTTGAGTAGGCCTATACACTTAACACTCGCCGTAAGGCCTATGCAGTTAATGATGTCAATCTTGGACATATTGGGAAAGTGTGTGTGTTGTAATGCTGTAATGCTGTGTTATATTATTGCATAAAACTTATTTAGACACTCAACACTCACCATAAGGCCTATGCAGTTTTGGTGATGTCGGTCATTGACATATTAGGAAAGTATGTGTTGTAATGTTGTTATATTATTGCATAAACCTATTTGTCACTGACTGAGTCTACCTTTCCTGTGTTATCATCACTTATTCTGAACTGCCTCACTAATCTACAATCTGGGTAGGAGGATTTTAGAGCCAGATGCTATGTAAGACCTATTACATTTCAGGTCAGAGGTATCCTGTCACTCATCTTGTAGCAGAGAAGAAGAACAATGGTGTTTGTACCTAGCGGTGTATGATTTAAACAAGCACCCTGTACCTACATCAGTTGGAAGAGTGGGGACCCTCAGTGTTGGGCTTCTCCATCTTATATTCTGGCTTCAAGGAAAAGGCGGAAGCGAAGAAGTTAAGTTCTATTAGACAAGACTGACTCGCAGAGCATTGGCGTACCACACCCGGTTATATAAGTAGTGATGAAAACAGTGATGAGTAAATTAGTCTGGAAGCTACATAACATAGAAATAGTTTGAACTCAAGTGATCTCAATAACAGTGTAGTCAGTGTGACATTTTTCAAAAGTTACATAACATAGACATATTGTGAAGTCAAGTGATATCAGAACAGTGAAGTCATTATGACAGTTGACATTATTGTCAATATCCCTTCCCCTAATACTGAAGATAAATTCAAGTACCATCATTAACATTGGTCCCAGAGGATTAGTTGCACTAAGACTTTTCATAACAAGGGAGCCTTAACAACTAGGAAAAAACTTTATTTTTAGTGATTGACTTTTATTTGGTGTAGATACATGCAACATCATCAGTGTGTTTTTATTTTTAGGCTTTGGGTTTACACAAACAAAACTAAACAGATGACTGTACATAAATAAAATTAAGAAATTGTAGTGCACTGGTTGTATTACTTTATGTCAGCTTGAATTACTTTGAATTTAATTAAATCCCCTAGATACTATAACAGCCCATAGGTATAATTCTGAGAGGGGCACCATAGAATTCTGGTACTGAATATTACTATCTCGGCCAGAAATTCTTTACAGCCTGACTTTATACCTATGAACTCTATACACCATTGCTCTTTTCTGAGAATGGGGTATTTCTTTTAAGACCAGATTCTTCTCTGGCAACTATCCTAGTATCACCTGATACACCTGGTTGTCTTATTCTTCATAATTAAGAAACCTCTCGCGACACTGGGACGCTCGTCTGGGATTGTTCCTGTATATTCTGAGCCTGCTGTTACCTTTTAGTGCTGTCAAGTGGGAAATTTTTGATAGTAAATTTTTGGTAGGGCAGGTTAAGAAATAGATTTTGAGTAGCATTGAGTACAAATTAAGGTGTGGTACATGTGACGCGAAATCAGTCATTAATTAATTAATTAAGAAATTAATTTGATTAAGTGACTAATTATATTGAAATAAATTTTTTTTTTTTTTTGTATTGGTTGCAACTAAATTACAACATTGCCATGGCAGATTTAGTAAAGTTCAGGTCAGCAACACTGCAAGTGGGGAAAGAGCTTGGGATGACTGGTGATCTTCTGATCCAGTATGTTACGACTGAATGCGATAAATTCACAGAAAGGGAAGATAAGCAGTTAGCACGGCAAGCGGAAGCTGAGAAAGAGAATAAGAAATTTCAATTAGAGGCTGAGGAAAGAAGGGTTCAAGCAGAGAGAGAGGCTGAGGAAAGAAGGGATCAAGCAGAGAGAGACCATGAACTAAGATTAAAGGAGCTTGAACTTCAGGCAACTGCCAACCACAATGGTAGTAGTTCACCTCATTTGGACAACAGCTGCAGCCAGAGCACCTCAAATGGAGCCATGAATTTTCATCTAGATCCATTTGTGGACAAAGTTGACGCAATCGAGGCTTATCTAGACAGATATGAAAGATTAGCGACTACTTATGGTCTAGTAAAGGAAAAGTGGAGTCTGAAGTTATCGCAAGGTTTGCGGGGAATTGCGTACGATGTCTTTTTGAAATTGCCAAAAAAGGATCAGGAAGATTACGAAGCCCTGAAGCAGGCATTGCTTGTTCGATATGAACAAAATGCTGAAGCATATAGACGCCGCTTCAGAGAATGGCAAAGCTTCAACCAGGAGAGACGTATCAGCAGTTCTCAGAAAGATTAGAAACTTACCTACTGAGGTGGTGTAAGTTAGGAAACTTCACCACAGATTTCGAGGGGCTAAAGGAAATGATGTTGATTGAACAACTGTTGGATTCCATAACCCCAGAAACTAAGAAGTTCTTAATTGAGAACAAAAGAGACAGGTTGGCTGACATAATCACATATGCAGAAAGCCACCACATGGCTCAATCCCTGGCTCAAGGGTTTAAAAGGAAACAGGAGGGAGTTAAGCAACCCCAAACTCATAATAAGTTTGATCAAAAGGACAATGCAACCAAATACAGGCCAGGATATGATAATAAGGATAGGAACCCACAATTTCAGGATAGGAAACCTTACAAAAAGGAAGAAAAGTGGTGTAAAATATGTAAAATGAACAACCACCATACAACGGAATGTGGTAGGAAAGTCCCTCCATATCACGCTGCATGCATGGTAACATTGTGGGAAAGTGGAAGGAAGGAACCGACATCGAGTCGGGTAGATCTCCATCATCCCTCCATCTGTGAAGAAGTTATATGTAACGGCACTAAGGTAAAGTGTCTGTATGATTCCGGACTGGAATATGACTCAGTTGTGAGTGCGTCTCTAGTGCACCCGGAGCAGTATACCACAGACAAAGTGGAGATACAAGGGGCATTGAAGGATACAGCCACCATAACACTTCCCATAGCCAGAATCAATGTGAAAACTCGCTATGTGGAAGGAGTGATCAATGCAGCAGTGTGTGATAATCCTAATTACCCGCTGGTGTTAGGAGGGAGATATGTTTCCCTAGGGAAACCAATCACACCTGTGATAATGGCAACCCTCCCGGTCAGGTTAGTCCCTGGGGGGGAGGAGGGAACCCCACTCAATATTCATCCGAGAGAGATGAGAAAGGCCCAAGCTGAAGATAGCACATTAAAACCTTGCTTTGGCAAGTTGCCAAAAAGCCATAACCCCCCAAAGAAAGGACAATTTTATTTGAATGATGGATTGCTTTACAGGAAAGCTGGGACAGGACCCGATGGGCATAGCCAGTTAGTACTGCCATCTATTTACAGGGACAAGGCTATGGAACTAGCACATGTTGGATCAGACGGTGGACATACGAAAATCGGTACTACCTGTCAAATGACATCAGTGCATCACTATTGGCCAGGCATTGCTGAAGACATAGTTCGGTATGTGACTGCCTGTGCACAATGTAGCAAGGAAAACCCCACACGTTGGGAACATCATCAGGACCTAGGAAAGCATTGGGGCGAACATAGGCCTGAAAATAAAAAGGTAGACATAGTGGATAGGATGGCACCATCTCACAAAGGGTCTACCAGACAACCAGTTACCATGGCAACTCTCCGTATCGTACAGGGAGGGGATACAACACGTCCCATACCGACAAGATTTACTAAATCATTTAGTTCGGAACACCAGGTACTGGAGCAAAATAGGAGTGTGGTTAGTCGACCACCCTTGATAAAGGACCTGCGGGGAAACCCCAGGAACATAGGTAGTGGGAGAGTGTGCAGTGCAAACCATTTGACTGATGCACAGCCAACTTCACTATACGGCTATTAACATTAGCATTATGAGGGCACGGCAACATTGGTAGGTGGCCAGCCCATCACAGTCCATTCGAAGTACTGATACAGACATGGATTGAAAGATATATGGTCATCTTTAAAGGGAGAATTGATTTCTTGGTGCAGGAAAATTTTCATGTCCCCCATATGAATCATATTATATGCTCTGAGTGTTTTCTCCAGGGTAATGAGGAGATTATTGGATCCCTTACCAAACCCAGCTATCGCTGATTCCTGCTGGATGATTGCCTCGTTATTGGTCTCAGATTGAAGCTCGACAGAAATCTCTCGCTTAAAAATTGGGGGGCTATCTGTAGCGTAGTCCTGAACCAATATCTAAGGGCAATTAACGAGAGCCTACCTTGCCTACCTAATATCGAAATATGTCAAACAAATGTTTTCGACCAATCGCTGCACGAGCTGTAAACCGGTCTCAGTAATCGTAGGCGCAGGATTGCTAGATGGAATCTGTGCAAACGTGAATGTGTACTTGTGAACTTCAGGCCAAAAGATAAGTTATGTCCCTCGCAGAACAGTGAGCACAGTAAAATACCAGGAATCGTAAACTTTCATTAGATACATGGATTTTTAAGTTGTAGAAGCATGGACACAAAAAGGAGTTTATGAGTGATTACATGCAGTAATAACTTAGAGCGCAGGCTGGTTTCCCCGGTGTGTCCAACTGTGATTGCAAAGGCTACAAGGGAGGCAGAAAAAGGTTAGTGTTTGTTTAAATGGTAGCGCCCAATTGGCCCGGTTTAAAAACAAGACCTGGATGGAAGGAATCGGTTGGGAAACACCGGAAGAATAAATTTATCGGAGTTTTGTCAGATCGACAGATAGGGTGGCAAAAAGTGGTGGTTTTACTGAAATTTTGGTAGAAACATAAACTGACCCAGCCAGCCAATGGAATCGCTTGTCTTCCGTTCGCCCGGCGACCTGTAATAAAAAAGGGAAACAAATCTGGAATATTTCTCTTGAAACCGCCAGAACCAAATTCAACAGAGGACAGAATCAGATTCTACCCCAGCTCCTTCGCCATTTGCCAGTGTGAAGCAGACTGCATGGGTTTATGAAAAGCCTGTTGAATCTGAGATTGTGGGTAAGAGAATTAAAGTCATAATAGGTATAAGATTAATTACTAGTGTAATTGAAGTGATTGTGGTTTTAAAATCTCATTGTGTGATTTATAGAAGTAAAGCTGCTTGTTGCTGTATAAGTTATGTTCGACATTTAAATTAAGGCAGGACGGAATGAAGGTTTAAATAGTTTTTAGAAGCTTTTTAAAGCCTTTTTATGATTGCTAGACTAGACAATACTATCAGGAAGATAGTAACGGAGAGTGAAATATTGTAATTTAATGTATATTGTTTGAGTAGGCCTATACACTTAACACTCGCCGTAAGGCCTATGCAGTTAAAAATGATGTCAATCTTGGACATATTGGGAAAGTGTGTGTGTTGTAATGCTGTAATGCTGTGTTTATATTATTGCATAAACCTTATTAGACACTAGACAACACTCACCATAAGGCCTATGCAGTTTTGGTGATGTCGGTCATGGACATATTTAGGGAAAGTATGTGTTGTAATGTTGTTATATTATTGCATAAACCTATTTGTCACTGACTGAGTCTACCTTTCCTGTGTTATCATCATTTATTTCCTGAACGCTGCCTCACTAATACTACAATCTGGGTATGAGGAGGTTATTTAGAGCCAGATGCTATGTAAGACCTATTACATTTCAGGTCATATTTATCCTGTCACTCATCAGTTAGGCAGATAAGAACGTATAGGTGTGTGTGTACCTAGCGTGTGTTATGATTGTAAACAAGCAACCCTGTACCAACATCAATTGGGAAGTAGTGGGACCCTCTAGTGTTTGGGCTTTCTACATCTTAATATTCATGTGCATTCAAGTGGAAAAGTGGCGGTAAGTCTAAGATAGGTATTAAGTTACCTTAAGTAGAGGCAAGGACTTAGCTTCGCAGAGAGCAATGTGCGGTAAGCTCACACCCTGTTGAATTAAGTAGTGATGAAAACATTGATGAGTAGAATAAGGGGGACAGGTGAAGCTACAAACCATATGAGGAATAGTTTTTTTTTTTTAAACTCGGAAGATGTCTCAAAAACAGTGTAGGTCCAAGTTTGACAAGTTTGAACAAAAGTATACCTAACTATAGGACATATTGTGGATTCAAAGAGATATCTAGGACAGTGAAGTGCCTTATGACGGGGGGTTTTTGTCAATATCCCTTCCCTTTATATGACTTTGGAATGTATTAAGATTCAAGTACCATCATGTAACTGAAAGTTCCCAGATGATTAGTTATTCACTAAGACTTGTGTTGGCATAACAAGTTGTGAGTCCTTGAACGAGACTGAGGGGAAAGGATACATTAGTGATTTAGGTTATGACTATTTGAATTATTGTGTGGTATAAGTACATGCAACATCGATCAGTGTGTATGGATATTTTAGGGTATTTAGGGTTTACACAAACAAAACTGAAACAACTGTACTGTACAGTGTAGGAATAAAATTTGAAGAAAATGTTAGTGCACATTGGATTGTGTCGTATTGACTTTATGGTCATCTAGAATTACTATGGAAATTATAATATAAATACCTCTAGATGAGTACGGTAAAGACGATGCCCATAGTGTATAATACAGTGAGAGGTGCACCATGAGGTGTATGGTGCTGGGTACTGAAAATTACTATCTCGGTGCCAGAAATTCTTTTTAACAGCCTGACTATAAATTTACTAAGAAGGCTCATAAGCCCATTTCTTCTTTTGTGTCTATGAGGAATGGGGTAATTTCTTATAAGGACCAGATGTCTTCCTCTGGCCAACTTATCCAAGTTATCCACCTGATACACCGTGGATTGTTTTTTTGATTCTTCAAATAAGTAGATAACCTCCGCGGACAGCGCCCGTCGTTACCATAAGATCATTGTTTCAAAACCAGTAGAATGGTTGGTATGTGAGGTGAACACTATTACATTCAGGTTTTGGTACGTCTGCCCCTAACCTAGGATGCTAGCCTTTTGGTCAAAAAGTGATGTCTAGCCTTACTCTTGTGCCTACTTATGGAACAGCCATCCACACCACCAGCGGATCACAGTCCAACCTACACAGATTATTCTTTTAGACTAAGTCAGCATTGTTCATACACTTCCTCAAACACTGAATTTATCTACCCCATAGGAAACATTGATTTGGGGGGGGGGGGGGTGGGGGGGGGGGGGGGGGGGGGGGGGGGGGGGGGGGGGGGGTGGGGGGGAGGTTTTAAAAGAATAAAAAAATAAATGGGGTATAAGTTATTAGATCCATGTAGGGTATAACATTATAATTATATTCAAACGTATGAAGAAAATTGATTATATAATTGTAAATTTAAGTGGTGTGAATGAACCCCACATAATACTTGGTTACTTTGAGAAATGTGAAGTCTGTGTTGAATGTAATTGTACCCTGCATACCAAAAAATGGAGCATCATTAATTTAGGACGGAATTGGACCGTGTTCATGGGTGATTGTCCGTATATACAGAATTTATTTTTTTTTTTTTATATTGTTAATTTCTATTTTAATTTTTATGAATAGAGAGATTAATTGGGGAGTATAGTATTATGTTCCTCCACCATGTTTACTGAGGACTAGGAGTTAGGGAGTTCAACGACAATAAAATCCTTGTATTAATCTCATATTTGTTGTTATTATTATTGCTTTATGGCTATAGCGTGTAAATGGGAAATCAGAGGTGTAAATTTGTGAACGTTATATCAAAAAAAAATAAGAATGTTGGGTGCCGTGCCAGTTTGACCTTTAAACTTAAGTAGAGCTTAGAATCTGCAGTTTCATAGTATTGGGAAATTGAAAGGTAAATTATTATGCAAATAGAATTCAATGAGTTAGGTGGTGAGAAGGTGCAGAATGGTAAAGACTGATGGCCGTGTACGCTGAGCACAAATTTCTTTCCACACCCTTCGAGAAAGAAAAATTTGTTGGGCGTGTTCGATTGGTATTCTTGACGGTTTCAGTAACTGGCTGTTACTATTAGACAAGGGTTGGAGATATATCAGGTAAATTTATATTTGTGTTTAGAGCGTTGCTTTCATGGTTGATTAGTTTTAGGCTTATCGCAAATGAGGATATAATCTTTCATATGTGTGAGTACCCATAAATCATCAATGGAGCTTTTATGAGGGACGAATGAAGACATTACAGCGTGAGATGCGATCGCTACTGAGACTTGAGTGTACAAATAGGCATCTGAATCGGTCCTTATCGTGAGATATAGACTAATATTCAGGCGAACCCCGATGTGTTCTCAGGCGGGAGTAAGTGTGTGGGTGGGGGGGGGTTTTCTGCCTATGGAAACCTGGCGCGGAAGTATTACCAACGCGAGTACAACTGATCTGTCACCATCTAAAATGGGTCGGAAATTTTCGAATGATACTTAGATTTAAATCTGTTAGTTTATCCAGGCTTAGTTTAGAGCTTAGTGTTATAGCTGGTGTTGGGGGGTTGGGGTGGGCTAGTAATATATGTGCAAGTCAACAATAATAAGAGTGGTGGGGTGGAGGTTAAGCTGAACCAAGAGAAAAACGTTTCAACCCCTCTGCATACAACTTCGGAGAGCCTTAAAGTGTAATTATATATGTCATTAAACCATCAGATTTGTATCTTACTGCTAGGGTTGTGGTGGGTTCCATGCGTCAAAAATTAATATCGTAAAATGAAAAGTAAAACAGAGATATCCTCATGATTTAGTATCAAATCGCACCGTGGTTGAATCGGTCTTAAATTGGTTTATTGCATTAATTAATGTTCTCATCTGTTGTCTAAAACCAGCCAGCGTTAATTTTTAAATAAGACAAACTTGCCAGTGTTCTAATTTGATGAACAAACGGTAAAGGACAACCAGTCTCACGAGAAAAGTTATGTTCGTAGGATAAGATAAACTAGTGATGAGAGCGATGACCAGATTCAAGCGGTAATATCCTCCATTTTGTCATTCCCTTGGTCCCTGTTAACAGAATTGTTAACATTCCACCTGATTTTGGAAGCTGTAAAGTGTACTATTTCTATCTACACTCCGGACATAATTAGTGGTAAATTATCCTTGATAGTAGAAAGAAATAAATAAAGCTGTTACAACTACTTCTGAGGATAGATTTTTAAAAAAAAATTCACTGATACAGTTGTGCGAGACCTTCTTGCAGATATTATGATCTCTAGTAGCGATGGTTAATGTGACATTATTCGTGGGTATGTCATAATCCCTCATACTAATTTTACAAACCATGTGTGTTAGCCGAAGTGTTGAACTGTCGAGTGGGCTGGACAAATGCCCTTCTTCTTCTTTCGCTCTTTATACTTTACTTAACTTACTTAGTCGTTCCCCTTCACCGTGAGGTTGTAGATTGTTTGTGAAGAGAGAGCTCCAGGGACTATCGCCTATCGGCTGTCTTCCTCCTGGCCTGGGTTCCATTCTAGTCCTCGGTCACCTTCAAAGATTGGGCTAATGTTGTTCCTCCCAGTGGACTCTGGTCTGTCCCCTGGGGGTTTGGATCCCTGGCTCTTTTGTTTCTCATGCAGAGGCCTTGTCCATGAGGTAGCCGATCTTCTTCCATTCTACAGAACATGGCCAAACCCATCCTTAGTTGGGGACTGTTCTACAAGTTGGGTCTGCAGGGGGTGGGATTTTAGGCCTTGACGTATGTCTGGTTGCGGACCATGTCTCTTCTTGTTACTTCAACCACCTTCCTCAGATACCTCATTTCTGAAGGTTTTGGATCGTGGGCATTTTGGGCTGAAAGTCATAAAGGAAAATCAAGACAAGACCTTGAGATGGTCCGTCAGCTGCCATGACAATGCTGAATGTGATCTTGAAAAGTAACATCATTTTTTTCCTTTGAAGAGATCAAATATAAGGGGGGGGGGGGGGGGGGGGAGGGTGGGAGTCGACAGATCGGGGCCAAAAGCAGGGGGGGGAGGAGGGGGGGGGGGGGGGGGGGGGGGGGGGGGGGCCAGAGGGCAGAAGCATGGGTACACACTAACCGACCCGGTGTTGGCCGAATCCCAGCTGTAGGGGGATTTATCGATTTTCGTGTGACCCATGGGGGGGGGGGGGTAGTGCCGATGGTCATTCGGGGGGGGGGCGGTCTAGGGGGGGGGGGGGTGCGCGGGCCCCACACAGGGGGGGGGGGGCACAGAAACTCGTGAGGTTCCCCTCACAGCCAGCTCCGGGGGGTGTCGCGTTTGCAACACACTCACATTTCCGAATTGTGAGTGAAAAATCACTAATGCAGGAGATGCCCCTCTAAACTAGGTAATGAAGACCCACAGAAGCCAAATACAAGGGGGGGGGGGGCAATTATCACACAACCGTCCAACGGGGGGGGGATAACCACATAGTAAAGCGCAGGGAGCCGTTAACGGGAATATCGCACTAGCAAAGAGGGGGGGGGGGGGGGGGGGAATGAGGGGGGGAGGGGGGGGGAGAAGAGGAGGGGGGGGGGGGGGGGGGGGGGGGGGGGACGACAACTATTGCTGGGAAGCGGTGCCGGATACATAACACTCTAGACCGCTGTTCTCGCCTCCTTCCGAGGTTGCAGATTCTGCTCGGCGTTTTCTCTCTGTTGTGTGGTAGCTCCCGGCTCCTCCCCTTTTGCCCCCACTTATCGCGCACCATACGATCCTCGGGGGGGGGGGGGGGGGGGGGGGGGGGGGGGGGGGGTGGGGGTCTTTCGCCCCCAATCGGCCCATGTGGCTATATGATGACTGGGGGGTGGGAGAGGGGGGGGGGTTGGGGGGGGGGGGGGGGGGGGCCATATACACCTTCGACGCGCATCTAAGTTCATATCGCTCTCCCGGGGGGGAGGGTGGGGTGGGGGGCTAACCCACACTTGTCGTACCGCGTGCGGTAGACTCCGGATGTGTGTGGAATCAACTCACGTCGATGCCCCGCCCACGGGGGGGGGGGGGGGGGTGGGGGGGGGGGGGGGGCGCATTAGGCTCGGTTATGGGAACATCTTCGTTACTTCACGCGACCCGCCCCGGCCTGTGTCCCCCGCACGACTTAACAGCCTGTCTGGTTATCCTTTCCTGGCTGGTTAATGATATGATTAAGTTGACAAATCATCAGTAGCCGGAAAAAACGGCTCAAGCACGACCATCAACCCCCCACCATAAGTGTTTGATGGACTCCAAGGCCCCTATGACCATCTGCATCACATGAATCTTAGGGGGGGGGGGGGGGGTGGGGGGGTGGGGGGGGGGCCCCGATCAGTGAGACACTAGAAAAGGCATCAAAGGCGTCAGACCATGCTAGGGGGGAGGTACTGAAT
>JAMPIV010005544.1:0-29361 GCA_024509875.1 Oreohelix idahoensis
GATATGGTTGAAGGGGGGGGGGAGTGGGGATGGAGAGGGGGGGATGAGGATGAGGGTTTGTAGTGAGATTTTGGAGATTTTGGGAATGGGGATGAAGAAGTAAGAGGATGGATATGGTTGAAGGGGAGGGGGAGTGGGGATGGAGGGGGGGGGTGAGGATGAGGGTTTGTAGTGAGATTTTGGAGAATGGGGATGAAGAAGTAGGATGGATATGGTTAAGGGGGGATGGGGGGGGGGGGGGGGGGGGGATGGGGAGGGGGGGATGAGGATGAGGGTTTGTAGTGAGATTTTGGAGAATGGGGATGAAGAGGGGGATGGAAGTTAAGGGATGGATGGGGATGGAAGGGGGGGTTGGGAAGGGAGGAGGGAGATGGGGATGGAGAGGGGGGGGGGGATGGGGATGGGGTTTGTAGTGAGATTGGAGAATGGGGATGAAGAAGTAAGGATGGATATGGTTGAAGGGGGAGGGGGGGGAGTGGGGATGGAGAGGGGGGGTGATGAGGATGAGGGTTTGTAGTTGAGATTTTGGAGAATGGGGATGAAGAAGTAGGATGGATATGGTTGAGGGGGGGGGAGTGGGGATTGAGGGGGGGATGAGGGTGAGGGTTTGTAGTGAGATTTTGGAGAATGGGGATGAAGAAGAAGTAAGGATGGATTGTTGGGAAGGGAGGGG
This sequence comes from Oreohelix idahoensis, assembly GCA_024509875.1. Lineage (NCBI taxonomy): Eukaryota > Metazoa > Mollusca > Gastropoda > Stylommatophora > Oreohelicidae > Oreohelix > Oreohelix idahoensis. The sequence goes on from JAMPIV010005544.1 coordinate 674, forward strand.
TGGGGATGGAGAGGGGGGATGAGGATGAGGGTTTTTGAGATTTTGGAGAATGGGGATGAAGAAGTTAGGATGATATGGCATTGAAGGGGGGGGGAGGGATGGGAGGAGAGGGGGTGATTTTGAGGGTTTTTAGATTTTGAAGAATGGGATCTCAAAAAGTCTCCAGTGGAATTAAGGCAGGATGATATGGTTGAAGGAGTAAGAGGGGGATTTTCATTCTCTGGATTAGGAATGAAATACTATCTCAAAAGTCTCCAGTGGCATCCGCCTAACGGCAGTCACAGTAAGCCGGTCGTCTGCGATTTTCATTCTCTGGTTTATCTTTATCTTGAAATACTATCTCAAAGTCTCCAGTGGCATCCGCCTACCGGCAGTCACAGTAAGCCGGTCGTTTGCGATTTTCATTCTCTGGTTTATCTTCATCTTGAAATACTATCTCAAAAGTCTCCAGTGGCATCCGCCTAACGGCAGTCACAGTAAGCCGGTCGTTTGCGATTTTTCATTCTCTGGTTTATCTTCATCTTGAAATACTATCTCAAAAGTCTCCAGTGGCATCCGCCTAACGGCAGTCACAGTAAGCCGGTCGTTTGCGATTTTCATTCTCTGGTTTATCTTCATCTTGAAATACTATCTCAAAAGTCTCCAGTGGCATCCGCCTAACGGCAGTCACAGTAAGCCGGTCGTCTGCGATTTTCATTCTCTGGTTTATCTTCATCTTGAAATACTATCTCAAAAGTCTCCAGTGGCATCCGCCTAACGGCAGTCACAGTAAGCCGGTCGTTTGCGATTTTCATTCTCTTGTTTATCTTCATCTTGAAATACTATCTCAAAAGTCTCCAGTGGCATCCGCCTAACGGCAGTCACAGTAAGCCGGTCGTTTGCGATTTTCATTCTCTGGTTTATCTTCATCTTGAAATACTATCTCAAAAGTCTCCAGTGGCATCCGCCTACCGGCAGTCACAGTAAGCCGGTCGTCTTCATCTTGAAATACTATCTCAAAAGTCTCCAGTGGCATCCGCCTAACGGCAGTCACAGTAAGCCGGTCGTTTGCGATTTTCATTCTCTGGTTTATCTTCATCTTGAAATACTATCTCAAAAGTCTCCAGTGGCATCCGCCTAACGGCAGTCACAGTAAGCCGGTCGTTTGCGATTTTCATTCTCTGGTTTATCTTCATCTTGAAATACTATCTCAAAAGTCTCCAGTGGCATCCGCCTAACGGCAGTCACAGTAAGCCGGTCGTTTGCGATTTTCATTCTCTGGTTTATCTTCATCTTGAAATACTATCTCAAAAGTCTCCAGTGGCATCCGCCTAACGGCAGTCACAGTAAGCCGGTCGTTTGCGATTTTCATTCTCTGGTTTATCTTCATCTTGAAATACTATCTCAAAAGTCTCCAGTGGCATCCGCCTAACGGCAGTCACAGTAAGCCGGTCGTCTGCGATTTTCATTCTCTGGTTCATCTTCATCTTGAAATACTATCTCAAAAGTCTCCAGTGGCATCCGCCTAACGGCAGTCACAGTAAGCCGGTCGTTTGCGATTTTCATTCTCTGGTTTATCTTCATCTTGAAATACTATCTCAAAAGTCTCCAGTGGCATCCGCCTAACGGCATCCGCCTAACGGCAGTCACAGTAAGCCGGTCGTTTGCGATTTTCATTCTCTGGTTTATCTTCATCTTGAAATACTATCTCAAAAGTCTCCAGTGGCATCCGCCTAACGGCAGTCACAGTAAGCCGGTCGTTTGCGATTTTCATTCTCTGGTTTATCTTCATCTTGAAATACTATCTCAAAAGTCTCCAGTGGCATCCGCCTAACGGCAGTCACAGTAAGCCGGTCGTTTGCGATTTTCATTCTCTGGTTTATCTTCATCTTGAAATACTATCTCAAAAGTCTCCAGTGGCATCCGCCTAACAGCAGTCACAGTAAGCCGGTCGTTTGCGATTTTCATTCTCTGGTTTATCTTCATCTTGAAATACTATCTCAAAAGTCTCCAGTGGCATCCGCCTAACGGCAGTCACAGTAAGCCGGTCGTTTGCGATTTTCATTCTCTGGTTTATCTTCATCTTGAAATACTATCTCAAAAGTCTCCAGTGGCATCCGCCTAACGGCAGTCACAGTAAGCCGGTCGTTTGCGATTTTCATTCTCTGGTTTATCTTCATCTTGAAATACTATCTCAAAAGTCTCCAGTGGCATCCGCCTAACGGCAGTCACAGTAAGCCGGTCGTTTGCGATTTTCATTCTCTGGTTTTATCTTCATCTTGAAATACTATCTCAAAAGTCTCCAGTGGCATCCGCCTAACGGCAGTCACAGTAAGCCGGTCGTTTGCGATTTTCATTCTCTGGTTTATCTTCATCTTGAAATACTATCTCAAAAGTCTCCAGTGGCATCCGCCTAACGGCAGTCACAGTAAGCCGGTCGTTTGCGATTTTCATTCTCTGGTTTATCTTCATCTTGAAATACTATCTCAAAAGTCTCCAGTGGCATCCGCCTAACGGCAGTCACAGTAAGCCGGTCGTTTGCGATTTTCATTTTCTGGTTTATCTTCATCTTGAAATACTATCTCAAAAGTCTCCAGTGGCATCCGCCTAACGGCAGTCACAGTAAGCCGGTCGTTTGCGATTTTCATTCTCTGGTTCATCTTCATCTTGAAATACTATCTCAAAAGTCTCCAGTGGCATCCGCCTAACGGCAGTCACAGTAAGCCGGTCGTTTGCGATTTTCATTCTCTGGTTTATCTTCATCTTGAAATACTATCTCAAAAGTCTCCAGTGGCATCCGCCTAACGGGAGTCACAGTAAGCCGGTCGTCTGCGATTTTCATTCTCTGGTTTATCTTCATCTTGAAATACTATCTCAAAAGTCTCCAGTGGCATCCGCCTACCGGCAGTCACAGTAAGCCGGTCGTTTGCGATTTTCATTCTCTGGTTTATCTTCATCTTGAAATACTATCTCAAAAGTCTCCAGTGGCATCCGCCTACCGGCAGTCACAGTAAGCCGGTCGTTTGCGATTTTCATTCTCTGGTTTATCTTCATCTTGAAATACTATCTCAAAAGTCTCCAGTGGCATCCGCCTAACGGCAGTCACAGTAAGCCGGTCGTCTGCGTTTTTCATTCTCTGGTTTATCTTCATCTTGAAATACTATCTCAAAAGTCTCCAGTGGCATCCGCCTAACGGCAGTCACAGTAAGCCGGTCGTTTGCGATTTTCATTCTCTGGTTTATCTTCATCTTGAAATACTATCTCAAAAGTCTCCAGTGGCATCCGCCTAACGGCAGTCACAGTAAGCCGGTCGTCTGCGATTTTCATTCTCCGGTTCATCTTTATCTTGAAATACTATCTCAAAAGTCTCCAGTGGCATCCGCCTAACGGCAGTCACAGTAAGCCGGTCGTCTGCGATTTTCATTCTCTGGTTCATCTTTATCTTGAAATACTATCTCAAAAGTCTCCAGTGGCATCCGCCTAACGGCAGTCACAGTAAGCCGGTCGTTTGCGATTTTCATTCTCTGGTTTATCTTCATCTTGAACTACTATCTTGCGATAGATGTTTCAATTATTGAACGCTCCATACACGATCGATTATGACGTGTATAGCGTTGTTTGGGTCACAGTCGGTAACTAAGAAACGCTACCCTTTGTTACTTGACCGCCAAGCTGAATAGCTGCGTTTTTCTAACCTTCCAATTCAATGGCATGATATAGCCATCTATATATGCATTTTTTGATGGACCAGGGTCAGTCCTAGAACTCTATATGAGAGGGAAATTTATGGAGGTTAGTATTTAACTAGAATTCTCAGAAGGAGAAGAATAATCGTCAAATTCGTATGAATATATTCAGACTCGCAGTCTCACTGTCGGCAGGTAGCCATGTCTAGCTGCGCGTGCATATAGCTGTGATGTTCTGACGACAATACTGCATTGTATCCTTAAACGGACATTGACACGTAACCAGCAGTCTACGTTATTGATTAATTTATGCATGACTTATATGGACTTGGGTTCTACTCCTATTTGAAATGATCATCCTGTATGTACAACTGTGAATTAAATGTATGGACTCAATGAAATGACTTATCAAATCAATCGTATTCCAAGGTTCAAGTATTGTTTGGAATCTTCCACCCCCGCATTCGCTTAATCTTCCATCGAAGGCACGATGCACTATCACTGAATGAAAAAACTAACATATCAAGAAAAAACCAATGGCCAGAAATTTATAATTGTTTTATTCATATCACATGGAACATTGTTCAGAGCAAACCACCCCTGCAACAGTGGTGCCCGGTAGGTGGGGACGAAAAACAACCAAAAAACAAAAAAATTTTTCATGACTTTCGAATGAAATATTTACGATCAATTTTCGATCACATGATCCAGTCGAAGATGACGCAGTACTCATTATAATGCCTAACAACGTGACGTCACCGAAAGTCGTGTAGGTGATCTGTCGGAGAAACCAGCCGTTTCTAAGTCTAACCAGGGGAAACATGAGCCATTTGAAGCAAACACATGATATGGACTACAGGAGCAGACAGTCAGGGGCTTTAGCCTAGCTGTTGACGACCGCTAGCACTGATATAAGCAACGGAAAAGATAAGTCTAGGTGTTTAACTGTTGTTATTGCAAACAGTGCTGAGTCCATGCCCTCTGCCTACATCGGCATGTTTTTACCTATGTTTAATGTACTTTTTGTTGTCTTAATGTGTTGTTAATTCGTGGGAGGTAGGGAGGATGAACCGAAATTAGATTCTGTGGCTCTCACGATGCCTGAATTGATTTCGGTCGTTTCTTAGGGCAGTTAAACGATTGCACTTTTGGAAGCCCCATTGAGGTTTGCCATTGGACTATCTGTCCAAATCTGCTGTCGTTTGACGATTGTGTTAGCTGTACCGTTCCGTAGATAACTGGTGTATTTTATTCGTACTCAGTTAACAATTTTATTCAGTTTTGTATCATATTCGTTAACTATTTCGTCCAGTCTCCTCTTACTATCATTTATTTGATGATTGTTAAATGTTCGTCCGTTATGAGTCCTGTGATGTCATCATTTTTTGCAGTCATTTTTTTTTTTGTGTACTTTGAATATTAAGTTGACCTCGGGTCAGACCTTGACCCTTCATTTGGCTTGTGACACTTCCGCTTGTTTTATTTAGTTCATAAATTCATTTTTAATTGTGAAAATGTCTTGTTTGCGTCTTAACATTGTTTGTACCCTTTAGTTGCATCATTGTTTTGTTTGTCCTCATGATATATATTAATACTACATTAATAATATGTTATTATATGCAATAATACACTTGTAATTTAATTTAATTAATTTTTTTTTAAATTTAAGGTTAATATGGGACATTGCATAATTATGCAGTGATAGTCCAAGAAAGTAGCACTACAATTTATAAGAGATGCCTAGGGCATAATAATATAATATATATATTGACCAAATAAAATAATCTTATAGTCTACCTTTGAGGTAATAGACCCATTTTATATTATTTAATATACTTTTCTGGTACTAAGAGAGTGACTTAGTACATTGAACAATATAATTACTAGGAATCATACCCAACATTATTGGATATTAAGATTAATTGTGTGAAGTAATTACATAATAGTTAACAGATATCATAACTATTTATGATATAGTATTATTTAGATACAATATTGTTACAAAATATTGTCTATTAGTTGAACTTAGACATTAGAGTTCAGTACTATTGTGATTATTTATATTGAATATTTCTAAGTTGAGTAAGTATAATAATTACTCTGAAGCTACTATTGACTATTTTAATCAGTAATTATCAATAATTACTTACAGATAAAAGTCAAAATGCTTACTATAGACCATTTCGTTAAAATTGGTAGGGAATATGGTTTTAAATCTCAAGAACTTCGTCAGTTTGCTGAGGCAGAACTGGAAAAAATGAAAGAAAAGAAGCAGAGAAAAAGGCTGCATTAAAGAAAGAGGAAGAGGAACAAAAGGCTGCATTAAAGAAAGAGGAAGCAGAACGTGAGATGAAGCAAATTGACAAGGAAAATAGATTGAGAGAGATTGCTCAACGTGAAAGAGAAGAGCAAAGAGCAATCGCCAGACAGGAAGAAGAGAATAAATGGAAACGAGAGGAAATTATTTTACAACAAGAAATGGAATTGGCGCGTATTAAATTGGAGACAGCAAGATTACAAGCACAAAGTGCTGATGCAAACCAGAATAATAACGCACAAAATGGATCATCATCCAGCCAAACTAAACATTTCTACAACTTTAAATTACCCACTCTCAACTTGAACGTGGACGACCTTTCATCGTTCCTGTCACGTTTTGAACAGACTTGCAAAACAAATCATTTGCCTGAAGAGTCATGGGTACTCAAGTTAAATGAATTCTTGGTTGGAGAACCATTGACGGCTTCTCAAAATGCTGACCCATCAATAGCAAATAACTACGGTGCTATTAAGTCCTTGCTTTTACGAAGGTTTCACCTGGACGAGGAACACTGTAGGGTGAAATTTAAGGGAATTTTACCTGAATCTCCAAAAGATTTTGCAGGATTCATTGCGAACATACGCAATACATTTAATAGATGGGTTGAACTGGCAGAAGTCAACAAATCATACGACAAATTAGTTGATTTACTACTACGGGATAAGGTATTATCTTCGGTTAGCCAGCCATTTTTTGCATATTTGCAGGAGCGTAAACCAGGTACTATGGACGAGTTAGAAAAAATTTCTTTAAACTACTGTTCGGCACATCCGAATGCAACCATTTCTAACTCCTCATTAAGAGAACCTCTACCTGTGGCGTCTAATATGGCCTACAATCATAATAACAAACAAAGACATCACAGTGTAGACAGAAGCAGGTTCCAAAGAAATCACAATGTTAACTTTCAGAAGGGACATAATAATGATTTCAACAATAAAAATGAGTTCAACAGAGGTAGATCACGAGATAGAAATTATTCACCTCAAACAAACTACCACAATGGTCAACATAACACTAATTATAATCGATCACATACTCCCAATAATAATAGTAACTGGAATGGTAATAATCATGGCTCGAGACATCGAGATAATAGTTACTATAGAGGACGACGAGATAATTCTAACAATTATACTCGGAATCGATCTCATTCTCGGGGATCATCTCATTACAACCATAATACAGGGGCGGCAGTTACAAATAATACTACCCCTATAGCTCAGGTCCCACTTGACAATAATACAACACAGTCTTCTGCTGCATGTTTTGCTATTAATTATAATGTGGCAAATAGTTGCCAAGATTGTAATACTATTTTTCAGAAGGCCAAGGAAACGGTGCTGAATTGTGGACACCTTCATACAGCAGTTGGTCTTTCAGCGAACGATGGCAAGGGTACCCTGATGTTCAATAGAGGATTAGTCAATGGTACGGTGGTCTCAGTTTTAAAAGACTCTGGATCAACAACCATTGGAGTTCGGCAGTCTTTGGTACATCCTAGCTATGCAACAGGGGACTATGTCCGTTGCATGACCTTCGGGGGTACTATTGAGTACTACCCCACTGCCATAGTACATGTTAATACACCATTTTTTTTCAGGTAATGTCAAGGTGTGCATGCTACAGAATCCATCAGCTGATCTTACATTAGGACGCATACATGGGAGTAAAGATTGCACTCCTAAAGAAATTAATGATTGGGAGAAAAAAAAATTTGCATTCTTTTAGCAACGCTAACGCTGTTGTTGATATGGCTACACTTCGTGCCAACAACATAAATACATGTGGCACAGCAGTTTCCAACTTCACTCTCAGTACTATCCTGGAAATTGATGAAGATGATAGATCTATTGGACAACATACTAAGGATATAACTGATCCTAATAAAACTGTTGACGTTGTCAACATTGACAAAAACATTATGAGGAAGAATAATAGGTTAAATAATAATGCTGGACTTAAAAGGAAACATAAAGTTAACACAAATAATTATGATGAAAAAGTTTTTACTTTGCCCAGCCAAGGACATGTCTACGACATGTAGGAAACTTAATACCTTTGGTGATGATAGGTATCATCCTCAGTCCAGTCAGGATGATACGACATCCAACAGAAAGACAATGTCGGTGTTGAAAGGGAAGGTTAATTCTTTGACAAAGAATACATATCATCATTGTCCACTATTTCGTGACAATGATACTACATATATTGGGAAAAGTGCGTATTCTCGCACAGTGTTAGTGCGAAATCTGCCGCAGGATACTACCTGGCAGGCACTTAGAAATTTTTTTTGATTATACAGCAAACGTTAAGTTTTTTCGTCTTCTGCCATCATGCAATGGGCAGAATAGACAGGCGATGGTTACATTTCGTAACAATCGAGACGCTCGTTGGGTAATCGAGCGTGATAATGGTGTTTATTTTCATCACCGTTATCTAAAGTTACAATTAGTACATGATTCTGCGCCACGCAGATAATGGTGTACGCTCACCCTTTTGTCTTATTTCTTGATGACTCAGCTCTAGTCAGTCATCATTTCTTTTCCTTATTGGTCATTTATTCTTATACGTCTTAGATATCAAGGGACACAAAAAGATATTTCATATTGACATGCTCAAGCAATTTCATACACGTCCTGAACACTTACAGTCAATTTTTCATGAACTAGATGACAACACAGTATCTACTTGTTATTATTCTAACTTATCTGTCATCCAGGAAGAAGAATCTTCTTTTCCTGAGGTACAGTTACCGTTACCGGTACCAGTAGTTCAACCTACTGAATCTTGGCGGGATGTAACCATCTCTTCAACGGTTACACCGCAACAGCGTCTACAGATTGCTAATCTATTACAATCTTATCCAGATGTATTGACCGACGTCCCGGGTCGCACATCGGCTATCAGTCATGACATTACTCTCAATGATGATACACCTATTCGTGTACATCCCTATTCTGTTCCTTTACATTTCCTTGCTAAAACTACTAAGGAACTTGAACAGATGTTATCTCTGGGAATCATTGAGACTAGTAATTCGCCATTCTCTTCTCCATTAGTGATTGTCCGGAAGAAGGACAATAACATCAGACTATGTGTTGACTATAGAAAATTAAATGCTAAGACTATAGTTGACAGCGAACCACATCCACTTATCGACGACTTACTGCCACGTCTATCCAACGCAACTATATTTAGTAAGATAGACTTAACTAAAGGTTATTGGCAGATACCACTGACCGAAAAGGCTAAGTACTACACCGCATTTTCCACTCCACAAGGTCTATACCAGTGGAATGTGATGCCTTTTGGGCTTGTTAATGCGCCAGCTACCTTCATTCGCCTGATGCGACAAATTTTATCAGGTAGACCAGACGTTATTACATATATTGACGACATATGCTTGTTTAGTTCGTCGTTTGAGGAACATGTTTCGGGACTTAGATATGTTTTTCGACACTCTAAGGAATTATCATCTAACTGCTAAACCTACAAAGGTGCAAATCGCGTGTAATGAGATAACCTTTTTGGGACATATCATTGGATCGGGATATATCCGAACGTTACCTAGTACAGTCTCCAAAATTCTAAACATAGCAGTTCCTCAGACGAAGAAACAGGTCAGGAGTTTGTTAGGACTTGTTCAATATTACAGTAGATTCATACCAAACTTGTCATCCATCACGGCTGTATTGTCTTCATTGTTAAAAAAAGACATGCCGGTGAAGGTGACATGGACTGGTACATGCAATGAAACTTTCAACAAAATTATAAATTTGTTCTCGCATGAACCAATTTTAAGACTTCCCGATGCTTCCAAAAGATTTTTCTTACGGACAGATGCTAGTAACTACGGCATTGGTGCATGCCTGCTCCAGAACCATGATGGCATTCTACATCCTACCTTATATATATCAAGAAAGCTAAAGCCGGCAGAAACAAAGTATTCCACAGTGGACAAGGAACTTTTATCCGTGATATGGGCAATAACTAAACTTGAAAAGTTCCTGCTTGGTGCTCCCTTCACCATACAGACGGACCAACGTGCTGTAGCATCCTTGCGTCGATCTAATCATAAAAGCCAGAAACTCGCCAGATATGCAATCATCCTACAGCCATTTGAATTCTCCATTGAACATATTCCTGGCACTGAAAACATTGTGGCGGATGCGTTGTCACGTAATCCTATTGACGACGAATAATCAACATTAACATTCCTAAAACATATCAACTATAAAGGAACTAACCTTGCCTTCAATTTAAACTTTATAAACACTATATGCATCACAGAATTGAACTAAAAGACAATCAAGGTATACATATTGTCATTGAAACTTCGTCTAACGTCCATACACGATATATGAATATTCGTTGAACAATCATGGAACAATATCTGACGACAAGTCGAACTTATTATCCTATGTGCACTTAATTCTTGGATGCTGGGATAAATGACATTTCTTTCCAACGTAAACGTTTGAACATTTTTGCCTAAAAGAATTCATCAGGATCAAGACTACGGATGGATCATCATATCCTATACTAATTAATTAGTTAACTTAACTTCTTAATTGAATTATTATCAATAAAATGAAATGTGAGAAAAAAATGAAATGAAAGAACAAAAAAGAGAACGAAATATAAAAAGAAGAAATTATGAAAAGAGAAAATAAATCTCACACAAGTATTAGATTAATATTTTTTTTAATGTACCTATACATTATTTGGTTGGTTAAATTAGATAGTTATTATTCACTAACACTTAACACACACAATTAAGTTAAACTTATATTCGAATTTCTTTCTATTTCTTCTCACTTATTTTGTCTTTTCTTCTCTCATAACATCGCGTTACATTAGAACCTTAATAATTTATCTCTTAGTTTAATTAATTAATTTAATGTTAATTAGTCAAATTAATTCCTATATGACATACTAATACGACAGACCTTACTTTAATTTAATTCTATCATTCACTATTAACATTGGACATTTTATTTAGTTGATATAATAATATGTATAATATTGATATATAATATGATTAATGTTAGATGACTATGACAAATAGTTAGTTGACATGACCGCAACACGGTTCTACTCAGAACATCGTCGGCCATATGTCACAATTGTGTTACATTTTTTTTTTTTGAAAAATTGTTAAGTCGGATAGATCTTGAAAAAAAATCTATCGATTTTTTTTTTCCCCGGTGTACAGGGAATTGTTACGGTATATGATATTAACGCCGTCTGCTAAAGGTTATCAGACGTGCAATTGTAAAGGTTAAGGCATTTAATATATTGCGATAGATGTTTCAATTATTGAACGCTCCATACACGATCGATTATGACGTGTATAGCGTTGTTTGGGTCACAGTCGGTAACTAAGAAACGCTACCCTTTGTTACTTGACCGCCAAGCTGAATAGCTGCGTTTTTCTAACCTTCCAATTCAATGGCATGATATAGCCATCTATATATGCATTTTTTGATGGACCAGGGTCAGTCCTAGAACTCTATATGAGAGGGAAATTTATGGAGGTTAGTATTTAACTAGAATTCTCAGAAGGAGAAGAATAATCGTCAAATTCGTATGAATATATTCAGACTCGCAGTCTCACTGTCGGCAGGTAGCCATGTCTAGCTGCGCGTGCATATAGCTGTGATGTTCTGACGACAATACTGCATTGTATCCTTAAACGGACATTGACACGTAACCAGCAGTCTACGTTATTGATTAATTTATGCATGACTTATATGGACTTGGGTTCTACTCCTATTTGAAATGATCATCCTGTATGTACAACTGTGAATTAAATCTATGGACTCAATGAAATGACTTATCAAATCAATCGTATTCCAAGGTTTAAGTATTGTTTGGAATCTTCCACCCCCGCATTCGCTTAATCTTCCATCGAAGGCACGATGCACTATCACTGAATGAAAAAACTAACATATCAAGAAAAAAACAATGGCCAGAAATTTATAATTGTTTTATTCATATCACATGGAACATTGTTCAGAGCAAACCACCTTTGCAACACATCCGCCTATCGGCAGTCACAGTAAGCCGGTCGTTTGCGATTTTCATTCTCTGGTTTATCTTCATCTTGAAATACTATCTCAAAAGTCTCCAGTGGCATCCGCCTAACGGCAGTCACAGTAAGCCGGTCGTCTGCGATTTTTATTCTCCGGTTTATCTTTATCTTGAAATACTATTTCAAAAGTCTCCAGTGGCATCCGCCTAACGGCAGTCACAGTAAGCCGGTCGTTTGCGATTTTCATTCTCTGGTTTATCTTCATCTAGAACTACTATCTCAAAAGTCTCCAGTGGCATCCGCCTAACGGCAGTCACAGTAAGCCGGTCGTTTGCGATTTTCATTCTCTGGTTTATCTTTATCTTGAAATACTATCTCAAAAGTCTCCAGTGGCATCCGCCTAACGGCAGTCACAGTAAGCCGGTCGTTTGCGATTTTCATTCTCTGGTTTATCTTCATCTTGAACTACTATCTCAAAAGTCTCCAGTGGCATCGGCCTACCGGCAGTCACAGTAAGCCGGTCGTCTGCGATTTTCATTCTCCGGTTCATCTTTATCTTGAAATACTATCTCAAAAGTCTCCAGTGGCATCCGCCTAACGGCAGTCACAGTAAGCCGGTCGTTTGCGATTTTCATTCTCCGGTTTATCTTCATCTTGAAATACTATCTCAAAAGTCTCCAGTGGCATCCGCCTAACGGCAGTCACAGTAAGCCGGTCGTCTGCGATTTTCATTCTCTGGTTCATCTTCATCTTGAAATACTATCTCAAAAGTCTCCAGTGGCATCCGCCTACCGGCAGTCACAGTAAGCCGGTCGTTTGCGATTTTCATTTTCTGGTTTATCTTCATCTTGAAATACTATCTCAAAAGTCTCCAGTGGCATCCGCCTAACGGCAGTCACAGTAAGCCGGTCGTTTGCGATTTTCATTCTCTGGTTTATCTTCATCTTGAAATACTATCTCAAAAGTCTCCAGTGGCATCGGCCTACCGGCAGTCACAGTAAGCCGGTCGTCTGCGATTTTCATTCTCTGGTTTATCTTCATCTTGAAATACTATCTCAAAAGTCTCCAGTGGCATCCGCCTAACGGCAGTCACAGTAAGCCGGTCGTCTGCGATTTTCATTCTCTGGTTTATCTTCATCTTGAAATACTATCTCAAAAGTCTCCAGTGGCATCCGCCTACCGGCAGTCACAGTAAGCCGGTCGTTTGCGATTTTCATTCTCTGGTTTATCTTTATCTTGAAATACTATCTCAAAAGTCTCCAGTGGCATCCGCCTAACGGCAGTCACAGTAAGCCCGTCGTTTGCGATTTTCATTCTCTGGTTTATCTTCATCTTGAAATACTATCTCAAAAGTCTCCAGTGGCATCCGCCTAACGGCAGTCACAGTAAGCCGGTCGTCTGCGATTTTCATTCTCTGGTTCATCTTTATCTTGAAATACTATCTCAAAAGTCTCCAGTGGCATCCGCCTAACGGCAGTCACAGTAAGCCGGTCGTTTGCGATTTTCATTCTCTGGTTTATCTTCATCTTGAAATACTATCTCAAAAGTCTCCAGTGGCATCCGCCTAACGGCAGTCACAGTAAGCCGGTCGTCTGCGATTTTCATTCTCTGGTTTATCTTCATCTTGAAATACTATCTCAAAAGTCTCCAGTGGCATCCGCCTAACGGCAGTCACAGTAAGCCGGTCGTTTGCGATTTTCATTCTCTGGTTTATCTTCATCTTGAAATACTATCTCAAAAGTCTCCAGTGGCATCCGCCTAACGGCAGTCACAGTAAGCCGGTCGTTTGCGATTTTCATTCTCTGGTTTATCTTCATCTTGAACTACTATCTCAAAAGTCTCCAGTGGCATCCGCCTAACGGCAGTCACAGTAAGCCGGTCGTCTGCGATTTTCATTCTCTGGTTCATCTTCATCTTGAAATACTATCTCAAAAGTCTCCAGTGGCATCCGCCTAACGGCAGTCACAGTAAGCCGGTCGTTTGCGATTTTCATTCTCTGGTTTATCTTCATCTTGAAATACTATCTCAAAAGTCTCCAGTGGCATCCGCCTAACGGCAGTCACAGTAAGCCGGTGGTTTGCGATTTTCATTCTCTGGTTTATCTTCATCTTGAAATACTATCTCAAAAGTCTCCAGTGGCATCCGCCTAACGGCAGTCACAGTAAGCCGGTCGTTTGCGATTTTCATTCTCTGGTTTATCTTCATCTTGAAATACTATCTCAAAAGTCTCCAGTGGCATCCGCCTAACGGCAGTCACAGTAAGCCGGTCGTTTGCGATTTTCATTCTCTGGTTTATCTTCATCTTGAAAAACTATCTCAAAAGTCTCCAGTGGCATCCGCCTACCGGCAGTCACAGTAAGCCGGTCGTTTGCGATTTTCATTCTCTGGTTTATCTTCATCTTGAAATACTATCTCAAAAGTCTCCAGTGGCATCCGGCTAACGGCAGTCACAGTAAGCCGGTCGTTTGCGATTTTCATTCTCTGGTTTATCTTTATCTTGAAATACTATCTCAAAAGTCTCCAGTGGCATCCGCCTAACGGCAGTCACAGTAAGCCGGTCGTTTGCGATTTTCATTCTCTGGTTTATCTTCATCTTGAAATACTATCTCAAAAGTCTCCAGTGGCATCCGCCTAACGGCAGTCACAGTAAGCCGGTCGTTTGCGATTTTCATTCTCTGGTTTATCTTCATCTTGAAATACTATCTCAAAAGTCTCCAGTGGCATCCGCCTAACGGCAGTCACAGTAAGCCGGTCGTCTGCGATTTTCATTCTCTGGTTTATCTTCATCTTGAAATACTATATCAAAAGTCTCCAGTGGCATCCGCCTAACGGCAGTCACAGTAAGCCGGTCGTCTGCGATTTTCATTCTCTGGTTTATCTTCATCTTGAAATACTATCTCAAAAGTCTCCAGTGGCATCCGCCTAACGGCAGTCACAGTAAGCCGGTCGTTTGCGATTTTCATTCTCTGGTTTATCTTCATCTTGAAATACTATCTCAAAAGTCTCCAGTGGCATCCGCCTAACGGCAGTCACAGTAAGCCGGTCGTTTGCGATTTTCATTCTCTGGTTTATCTTCATCTTGAAAAACTATCTCAAAAGTCTCCAGTGGCATCCGCCTAACGGCAGTCACAGTAAGCCGGTCGTCTGCGATTTTCATTCTCCGGTTCATCTTTATCTTGAACTACTATCTCAAAAGTCTCCAGTGGCATCCGCCTACCGGCAGTCACAGTAAGCCGGTCGTTTGCGATTTTCATTCTCTGGTTTATCTTCATCTTGAACTACTATCTCAAAAGTCTCCTGTGGCATCCGCCTAACGGCAGTCACAGTAAGCCGGTCGTTTGCGATTTTCATTCTCTGGTTTATCTTTATCTTGAAATACTATCTCAAAAGTCTCCAGTGGCATCCGCCTAACGGCAGTCACAGTAAGCCGGTCGTTTGCGATTTTCATTCTCTGGTTTATCTTCATCTTGAAATACTATCTCAAAAGTCTCCAGTGGCATCCGCCTAACGGCAGTCACAGTAAGCCGGTCGTTTGCGATTTTCATTCTCTGGTTTATCTTCATCTTGAAATACTATCTCAAAAGTCTCCAGTGGCATCCGCCTAACGGCAGTCACAGTAAGCCGGTCGTCTGCGATTTTCATTCTCTGGTTCATCTTTATCTTGAAATACTATCTCAAAAGCCGCCTAACGGCAGTCACAGTAAGCCGGTCGTTTGCGATTTTCATTCTCTGGTTTATCTTCATCTTCATCTTGAACTACTATCTCAAAAGTCCTCGCAGTCTCACTGTCGGCAGGTAGCCATGTCTAGCTGCGCGTGCATATAGCTGTGATGTTCTGACGACAATACTGCATTGTATCCTTAAACGGACATTGACACGTAACCAGCAGTCTACGTTATTGATTAATTTATGCATGACTTATATGGACTTGGGTTCTACTCCTATTTGAAATGATCATCCTGTATGTACAACTGTGAATTAAATGTATGGACTCAATGAAATGACTTATCAAATCAATCGTATTCCAAGGTTCAAGTATTGTTTGGAATCTTCCACCCCCGCATTCGCTTAATCTTCCATCGAAGGCACGATGCACTATCACTGAATGAAAAAACTAACATATCAAGAAAAAACCAATGGCCAGAAATTTATAATTGTTTTATTCATATCACATGGAACATTGTTCAGAGCAAACCACCCCTGCAACAGTGGTGCCCGGTAGGTGGGGACGAAAAACAACCAAAAAACAAAAAACAAAAAAATTTTTCATGACTTTCGAATGAAATATTTACGATCAATTTTCGATCACATGATCCAGTCGAAGATGACGCAGTACTCATTATAATGCCTAACAACGTGACGTCACCGAAAGTCGTGTAGGTGATCTGTCGGAGAAACCAGCCGTTTCTAAGTCTAACCAGGGGAAACATGAGCCATTTGAAGCAAACACATGATATGGACTACAGGAGCAGACAGTCAGGGGCTTTAGCCTAGCTGTTGACGACCGCTAGCACTGATATAAGCAACGGAAAAGATAAGTCTAGGTGTTTAACTGTTGTTATTGCAAACAGTGCTGAGTCCATGCCCTCTGCCTACATCGGCATGTTTTTACCTATGTTTAATGTACTTTTTGTTGTCTTAATGTGTTGTTAATTCGTGGGAGGTAGGGAGGATGAACCGAAATTAGATTCTGTGGCTCTCACGATGCCTGAATTGATTTCGGTCGTTTCTTAGGGCAGTTAAACGATTGCACTTTTGGAAGCCCCATTGAGGTTTGCCATTGGACTATCTGTCCAAATCTGCTGTCGTTTGACGATTGTGTTAGCTGTACCGTTCCGTAGATAACTGGTGTATTTTATTCGTACTCAGTTAACAATTTTATTCAGTTTTGTATCATATTCGTTAACTATTTCGTCCAGTCTCCTCTTACTATCATTTATTTGATGATTGTTAAATGTTCGTCCGTTATGAGTCCTGTGATGTCATCATTTTTTGCAGTCATTTTTTTTTGTGTACTTTGAATATTAAGTTGACCTCGGGTCAGACCTTGACCCTTCATTTGGCTTGTGACACTTCCGCTTGTTTTATTTAGTTCATAAATTCATTTTTAATTGTGAAAATGTCTTGTTTGCGTCTTAACATTGTTTGTACCCTTTAGTTGCATCATTGTTTTGTTTGTCCTCATGATATATATTAATACTACATTAATAATATGTTATTATATGCAATAATACACTTGTAATTTAATTTAATTAATTTTTTTTTAAATTTAAGGTTAATATGGGACATTGCATAATTATGCAGTGATAGTCCAAGAAAGTAGCACTACAATTTATAAGAGATGCCTAGGGCATAATAATATAATATATATATTGACCAAATAAAATAATCTTATAGTCTACCTTTGAGGTAATAGACCCATTTTATATTATTTAATATACTTTTCTGGTACTAAGAGAGTGACTTAGTACATTGAACAATATAATTACTAGGAATCATACCCAACATTATTGGATATTAAGATGTGAAGTAATTACATAATAGTTAACAGATATCATAACTATTTATGATATAGTATTATTTAGATACAATATTGTTACAAAATATTGTCTATTAGTTGAACTTAGACATTAGAGTTCAGTACTATTGTGATTATTTATATTGAATATTTCTAAGTTGAGTAAGTATAATAATTACTCTGAAGCTACTATTGACTATTTTAATCAGTAATTATCAATAATTACTTACAGATAAAAGTCAAAATGCTTACTATAGACCATTTCGTTAAAATTGGTAGGGAATATGGTTTTAAATCTCAAGAACTTCGTCAGTTTGCTGAGGCAGAACTGGAAAAACATGAAAGAAAAGAAGCAGAGAAAAAGGCTGCATTAAAGAAAGAGGAAGAGGAACAAAAGGCTGCATTAAAGAAAGAGGAAGCAGAACGTGAGATGAAGCAAATTGACAAGGAAAATAGATTGAGAGAGATTGCTCAACGTGAAAGAGAAGAGCAAAGAGCAATCGCCAGACAGGAAGAAGAGAATAAATGGAAACGAGAGGAAATTATTTTACAACAAGAAATGGAATTGGCGCGTATTAAATTGGAGACAGCAAGATTACAAGCACAAAGTGCTGATGCAAACCAGAATAATAACGCACAAAATGGATCATCATCCAGCCAAACTAAACATTTCTACAACTTTAAATTACCCACTCTCAACTTGAACGTGGACGACCTTTCATCGTTCCTGTCACGTTTTGAACAGACTTGCAAAACAAATCATTTGCCTGAAGAGTCATGGGTACTCAAGTTAAATGAATTCTTGGTTGGAGAACCATTGACGGCTTCTCAAAATGCTGACCCATCAATAGCAAATAACTACGGTGCTATTAAGTCCTTGCTTTTACGGAGGTTTCACCTGGACGAGGAACACTGTAGGTTGAAATTTAAGGGAATTTCACCTGAATCTCCAAAAGATTTTGCAGGATTCATTGCGAACATACGCAATACATTTAATAGATGGGTTGAACTGGCAGAAGTCAACAAATCATACGACAAATTAGTTGATTTACTACTACGGGATAAGGTATTATCTTCGGTTAGCCAGCCATTTTTTGCATATTTGCAGGAGCGTAAACCAGGTACTATGGACGAGTTAGAAAAAATTTCTTTAAACTACTGTTCGGCACATCCGAATGCAACCATTTCTAACTCCTCATTAAGAGAACCTCTACCTGTGGCGTCTAATATGGCCTACAATCATAATAACAAACAAAGACATCACAGTGTAGACAGAAGCAGGTTCCAAAGAAATCACAATGTTAACTTTCAGAAGGGACATAATAATGATTTCAACAATAAAAATGAGTTCAACAGAGGTAGATCACGAGATAGAAATTATTCACCTCAAACAAACTACCACAATGGTCAACATAACACTAATTATAATCGATCACATACTCCCAATAATAATAGTAACTGGAATGGTAATAATCATGGTATTTTTCAGAAGGCCAAGGAAACGGTGCTGAATTGTGGACACCTTCATACAGCAGTTGGTCTTTCAGCGAACGATGGCAAGGGTACCCTGATGTTCAATAGAGGATTAGTCAATGGTACGGTGGTCTCAGTTTTAAAAGACTCTGGATCAACAACCATTGGAGTTCGGCAGTCTTTGGTACATCCTAGCTATGCAACAGGGGACTATGTCCGTTGCATGACCTTCGGGGGTACTATTGAGTACTACCCCACTGCCATAGTACATGTTAATACACCATTTTTTTCAGGTAATGTCAAGGTGTGCATGCTACAGAATCCATCAGCTGATCTTACATTAGGACGCATACATGGGAGTAAAGATTGCACTCCTAAAGAAATTAATGATTGGGAGAAAAAAAATTTGCATTCTTTTAGCAACGCTAACGCTGTTGTTGATATGGCTACACTTCGTGCCAACAACATAAATACATGTGGCACAGCAGTTTCCAACTTCACTCTCAGTACTATCCTGGAAATTGATGAAGATGATAGATCTATTGGACAACATACTAAGGATATAACTGATCCTAATAAAACTGTTGACGTTGTCAACATTGACAAAAACATTATGAGGAAGAATAATAGGTTAAATAATAATGCTGGACTTAAAAGGAAACATAAAGTAACACAAATAATTATGATGAAAAAGTTTTTTACTTTGCCCAGCAAGGACATGTCTACGACATGTAGGAAACTTAATACCTTTGGTGATGATAGGTATCATCCTCAGTCCAGTCAGGATGATACGACATCCAACAGAAAGACAATGTCGGTGTTGAAAGGGAAGGTTAATTCTTTGACAAAGAATACATATCATCATTGTCCACTATTTCGTGACAATGATACTACATATATTGGGAAAAGTGCGTATTCTCGCACAGTGTTAGTGCGAAATCTGCCGCAGGATACTACCTGGCAGGCACTTAGAAATTTTTTTGATTATACAGCAAACGTTAAGTTTTTTCGTCTTCTGCCATCATGCAATGGGCAGAATAGACAGGCGATGGTTACATTTCGTAACAATCGAGACGCTCGTTGGGTAATCGAGCGTGATAATGGTGTTTATTTTCATCACCGTTATCTAAAGTTACAATTAGTACATGATTCTGCGCCACGCAGATAATGGTGTACGCTCACCCTTTTGTCTTATTTCTTGATGACTCAGCTCTAGTCAGTCATCATTTCTTTTCCTTATTGGTCATTTATTCTTATACGTCTTAGATATCAAGGGACACAAAAAGATATTTCATATTGACATGCTCAAGCAATTTCATACACGTCCTGAACACTTACAGTCAATTTTTCATGAACTAGATGACAACACAGTATCTACTTGTTATTATACTAACTTATCTGTCATCCAGGAAGAAGAATCTTCTTTTCCTGAGGTACAGTTACCGTTACCGGTACCAGTAGTTCAACCTACTAAATCTTGGCGGGATGTAACCATCTCTTCAACGGTTACACCGCAACAGCGTCTACAGATTGCTAATCTATTACAATCTTATCCAGATGTGTTGACCGACGTCCCGGGTCGCACATCGGCTATCAGTCATGACATTACTCTCAATGATGATACACCTATTCGTGTACATCCCTATTCTGTTCCTTTACATTTCCTTGCTAAAACTACTAAGGAACTTGAACAGATGTTGTCTCTGGGAATCATTGAGACTAGTAATTCGCCATTCTCTTCTCCATTAGTGATTGTCCGGAAGAAGGACAATAACATCAGACTATGTGTTGACTATAGAAAATTAAATGCTAAGACTATAGTTGACAGCGAACCACATCCACTTATCGACGACTTACTGCCACGTCTATCCAACGCAACTATATTTAGTAAGATAGACTTAACTAAAGGTTATTGGCAGATACCACTGACCGAAAAGGCTAAGTACTACACCGCATTTTCCACTCCACAAGGTCTATACCAGTGGAATGTGATGCCTTTTGGGCTTGTTAATGCGCCAGCTACCTTCATTCGCCTGATGCGACAAATTTTATCAGGTAGACCAGACGTTATTACATATATTGACGACATATGCTTGTTTAGTTCGTCGTTTGAGGAACATGTTTCGGGACTTAGATATGTTTTCGACACTCTAAGGAATTATCATCTAACTGCTAAACCTACAAAGGTGCAAATCGCGTGTAATGAGATAACCTTTTTGGGACATATCATTGGATCGGGATATATCCGAACGTTACCTAGTACAGTCTCCAAAATTCTAAACATAGCAGTTCCTCAGACGAAGAAACAGGTCAGGAGTTTGTTAGGACTTGTTCAATATTACAGTAGATTCATACCAAACTTGTCATCCATCACGGCTGTATTGTCTTCATTGTTAAAAAAAGACATGCCGGTGAAGGTGACATGGACTGGTACATGCAATGAAACTTTCAACAAAATTATAAATTTGTTCTCGCATGAACCAATTTTAAGACTTCCCGATGCTTCCAAAAGATTTTTCTTACGAACAGATGCTAGTAACTACGGCATTGGTGCATGCCTGCTCCAGAACCATGATGGCATTCTACATCCTACCTATACATTTCAAGAAAGCTGAAGCCGGCTGAAACAAAGTATTCCACAGTCGACAAGGAACTTTTATCTGTGATCTGGGCAATAACCAAACTTGAAAAGTTCTTGCTTGGTGCTCCCTTCACCATACAGACGGACCAACGTGCTGTAGCATCCTTGCGTCGATCGAATCATACAAGCCAGAAACTTGCCAGATATTCAATCATCCTACAGCCATTCGAGTTCTCCATTGAAAACATACCTGGCACTTGCCTTCAATTTAAACTTTATAAAAATTGTGTGGCAGGTATACATATGCATTGAAACTTGTCCATACACGTGAATATTCGTTGAACAATATTGACTGACGACAAGATCGAATAATCCTAACATTGACACATTTCTTAAACTATTTTCAATTCATCAGGATCAAGACTACGGATGGATCATCATATCCTATACTAATTAATTAGTTAACTTAACTTCTTAATTGAATTATTATCAATAAAATGAAATGTGAGAAAAAAATGAAATGAAAGAACAAAAAAAGAGAACGAAATATAAAAAGAAGAAATTATGAAAAGAGAAAATAAATCTCACACAAGTATTAGATTAATATTTTTTTTTTAATGTACCTATACATTATTTAGTTAGTTAAATTAGATAGTTATTATTCACTAACACTTAACACACACAATTAAGTTAAACTTATATTCGAATTTCTTTCTATTTCTTCTCACTTATTTTGTCTTTTCTTCTCTCATAACATCGCGTTACATTAGAATCTTAATAATTTACTCTTAGTTTAATTAATTAATTTAATTTTAATTAGTCAAATTAATTCCTATATGACATACTAATACGACAGACCTTACTTTAATTTAATTCTATCATTCACTATTAACATTGGACATTTTATTTAGTTGATATAATAATATGTATAATATTGATATATAATATGATTAATGTTAGATGACTATGACAAATAGTTAGTTGACATGACCGCAACACGGTTCTACTCAGAACATCGTCGGCCATATGTCACAATTGTGTTAAATTTTTTTGAAAAATTGTTAAGTCGGATAGATCTTGAAAAAAAATCTATCGATTTTTTTTTCCCCGGTGTACAGGGAATTGTTACGGTATATGATATTAACGCCGTCTGCTAAAGGTTATCAGACGTGCAATTGTAAAGGTTAAGACATTTAATATATTGCGATAGATGTTTCAATTATTGAACGCTCCATACACGATCGATTATGACGTGTATAGCGTTGTTTGGGTCACAGTCGGTAACTAAGAAACGCTACCCTTTGTTACTTGACCGCCAAGCTGAAAAGCTGCGTTTTTCTAACCTTCCAATTCAATGGCATGATATAGCCATTTATATGCATTTTTTGATGGTCCAGGGTCAGTCCTAGAACTCTCTACGAGAGAGGAAACTTATGGAGGTTAGTGATTAACTAAATCCTTGTGAGAAGGAGAAAGATAATCGTCTACTTTATACGAAGTAATTAGACTCACAGTCTCACTGTCGGCAGGTAGCCATTCGTATCTGCGCGTGCATATAGCTGTGATGTTCTGACGACAATTACTGCATTGTATCCTTAAACGGACATTGACACGTAAAACAGCAGTCTACGCAATTGATTGATTGATGCATGTACCTCATGTGTGAATTGAACTGTTTATGTATGTGTGTGTAATCCATATTAAATTGTGTGAAGGACTCGAACCGGAGGCATTATTCGTTGAATCACGTTACACCATTCAAACCTTACGAATTACGTATTTTATGTCGCAAGTTGCTGAGTTAATAAGATGAACATTTGTTTACATCTTGATGCCAAGTTTCAGGCATTACGACAAACCGAAGGTGAGGTTCACCCCATTCGCGTAAGAACATTAGCACGATCAGAATTCAGGCAACACAACCAGTAACCACACACGAAAGTCCTTCAACAGCCATATTACTAGCATCATTATTTCTCTTCAGAAAACTTTCGTTTCAGCTTGAAATTATAATTGTTCCTTATCTGCAATGTTCGCCCTTTTCTCTTATAAACTTTACTGTCTTTTTAGTTCATACAGAGGTCCATATATGGTTTTTGCTTCCAGTGTTGTTTCTCTGGGCCAGTGGGTTTGCCCTCAATAAATCATATTCGGGGCAAATTTTGCAGTACGTGCTCTGCTTGTCTGGGGTGCCTGTCCACATTACACATGGCTTGAATTGCCATCTTGAATTTTGTATACATGTGGCTGCGGAGGCGGTTGTGTCCTGTTCTGAGGCGCAGAATGGACAATTTGTTCTGATCTGTTCATTCTTGGTAGTCATCCTGCGTTGTATTGTGTTGGTGGCTTTCTGATTGAATTTTGATCATCTTTTTCTTCTGATGGTACGTTAACTGGTTACATCCGGTTGTTCGTCTGCAGCACCTTCTTTAGCCAGTCCACGTCTGGCTCTCTCGTTTCCTGGTATTCCACAATGAGACGGTATCCACT
The DNA here is from genome assembly GCA_024509875.1 of Oreohelix idahoensis. Taxonomy (NCBI): domain Eukaryota; kingdom Metazoa; phylum Mollusca; class Gastropoda; order Stylommatophora; family Oreohelicidae; genus Oreohelix; species Oreohelix idahoensis. The sequence goes on from JAMPIV010005544.1 coordinate 24,758, forward strand.
GCATGGCGACCCTCCGCTGGTTGCACAGTTCAGAAAAGTAGGGCTTGTATAACTGGCAATTTTTTCTGGACTGAATGTAGTGCTTGGAGTTGCTGATCTTGCATCTGTCAGGAATACTACAGGCTGTGGACCGAGATTGGTGTTCAGTAGTTTTCTCAGTTGCCACCTTGATTGCCTGGACTTCTGCATCATAGTTGTTACAGAATTTCCCCGTTGGTACTCTTTGACATGGGTATCCCTAGTGTTGTTTGGGTATTCTATGTACACTCCTGCTCCTCCATTCTTTACTGCATTCTGTGCTGACCCATCTGTGTATACTCGGACCCAGAGGTCCTGTGGGAATTATTCATCATCCAGGAAACTGACGTGAGAGTGACTGTCCTACGTTGCACGCTGTTCTGTTCATCCCTGTCGAATATTCCTTTCACTTTTGTGTGGATGTGTACTGGTAGTCCATGCTCCTCTCTCCAAGGGGATTTTTGTTCTGGCACAGGACTTTAGGGGCTGTTAATTCAGGCATGGTCTGATGTTTGTCTACGAAAGTGTTTGGATGGGTGGATATGGAGCTGCTTCTTTTCAGTCGCCCCAGCTGGACTAAGTTTTGGGAATCTATCCTAATCATTGGATGGCTTCGAAGCATAAAGAGGAACTTTTTGTGCCTTGGTTAGCACTTTGTGTCCTCTGGTTGTCAAGTGCTTGTATCAGTAGCTCTCCATGACATCTAAAAAAGTCTCCACGTAGCGGGTTGGAATTGAACGGCCTCTTTTAGCCACGTGTCACCCCGGAATGAACCCATAATGGGATTTCGGGCCTGGTATTTGCACCTTATCTAGCTTTTGTAAGTGGATGGGTGATGTATGGACACCATGTTTTTGCAGCTGACCCAGTATTCCAGGGTGTGTCGTGATTAATGCTATTGCAGGGTTAATTAAACTTTACTAAATATTGTTTCCCGCTGTAGCACTTGCTACCCCATGGGTGTTATCACTGTATTTGTCAGGGATATATTAATTAACTGGGGATGAAATTGGTTTTAGTCTGGAGATAGGTAGAGAGGGGAGTGTGATGGTAGGTAGGTATGGGTTTATGATTTTGTGGTAGGTTATCTTTTTATGAATGTTAACTATGCGGAGTATTGGTATGGGGGTGGGTTGCCTTTTAATTTGGCGGGGTGGGTTGGTCTGGTGTGCGGTACTCAGTGTGAGTTGTGGGTGTGAGTATTTGTTTGGGAGCGTGGGGTTAGTGGAGTCATTATTGGTTTGTGGCGTGGTATTGGTTGAATGTACAGATTACACGTGGGTTTCTCATGGTGTAGGTGGGGTGGGTGGTGGAGTGAACAACCAGATGGTTGTGGGAAAGTTTGGGGTGGTTCCCACGTGATTGATTGTCATTGCGTAATGGGGTCATATGGTGGGCTTGGGTTTTGGGGGGGAGTGCCATGGAGGGGACAGGAAGGTATGGAATGTGGGGATTCATTGGGGGTGGTCTGTGGTTGTTTTGGTAATATGGTGATCTTATGCATTTTTCCTGAGGTGAAAATGTGGCAGTTGTATACCCAAGAGCGAGAAGAAATAAAATATTGTTTTTATTTTGGGTTTGGGGTTATTGCTGGGGGTGTGATGTGGAGTGTTGATCGGATAAGATTAAAATGTTGATGTGTGAGTTATGGGGGGGGGCCCAATTATTGTTTGTTTAAGGGGGGTTGTGTTGTCAGTGAGTTGTGTCAAAACAATTGTGATGGGTGATTGGTAACTATTGAATTTTTATTGGGTGGTGGGGGTTGTTGTGGCGATTGTTTAGTGGTATGTGTGGAGACATGTTGTGGTATTTGGTGTGGGGTGGTTGGGTTTGGATGGTTGTTTATTTGTGGGTGGGGGGTAGTTGTTTTTTGGTGTTGGGTGTTGTTATGGTGTTTGCCCCAATGTTGGGTATTTGGGTGTGTTTGGGTTGTGTGGGGGGGGGGGGGGGGGGGAAAAACAACAAAAAAAAAGGGGGGGGGGGGGGGGGGGGGGGGGGGGGGGGGGGGGGGGGGGGGGGGGGGGGGGGGGGGGGGGGGGGGGGGGGGGGGGTGGGGGGGGTTGGGGTGTGTCGATCATGTCCTTGGACTCCATAATCGAACCATGATGTGGCACATCATCTGAAGTTCATCTAACCATCTCGGTTGAATAGTAAGACTTGGAAAAGTGTAGGACAGAGATTTCTCTATTCCCTGAGGACCAAATGTTACGCCATTTTACTAATTCCACACGGAAACTACGATTACTCTTGGAGGCCAATATATTTGTCCAACTCAAAGCTCGAGACTGATTATGCAATATGCTTTCACCATTATGTAAACAAGAAACTCTTACCATCAGCCACTATCGGAACAGGATTTCCTCATTTCTTCAAAGTAACCTGTCTTCTCCATAACGTTTTGACAAATGCTTTCACTTAGATCCTATCACCAAATGCTGAAAGCTAGCACATCCATATTACTATCATTATATCTTTACTCTGTTTATAGCTTCATGGACTCTTGTTGTACAATTTTGCCTGAAAATGGTTTATGTGTCTTTTGTTTTGAAGATCTGACCTCGGTTATTATCACCTCTGTAGTTATTGTTACCTCTATTGTAACCCCTATTTGGGTTTGAGTCATAGTTCCCTTGGTTACCATTATCATATTCATTATAATGAGTATCTCTGTAATTATGATCTTGTTGACTCCAAGACGGATAACCCGGATATTTTCTATAATTACTTCCTCTACGGAAATTCCTATAATTATGACCACCCCTGTGTCGAGAGCTATCAGCTCGTCTCCAGTTCTTTGAAGAAGAACCCTGAAATGATTGGTTACCTTGGTTTTGATAACTATTATGGTTACCTTTTTTATCAAATCTGTTTTGAGGTCCCTGAAATCTGTGTGAATAATTGGGATTGTATGGTGTTGCTGAAGCAACTGGCATACTCTCCCTAATCTTAGTGTTGCCAAAAGTCACGTCGGGGTGTGCAGTGACATATTGGGAACAATATTCTTCCATTTCTTTTATAGATTTGGGTTTACGCTCATGTATAAATTCAAGGAAAGGTTTGTTCACACATGACATAATCTTATCTCTGAGCAACAAATCCATAAGTCCTTCATACGTTTTTTCTGTTTTGGAAAGCTCAATCCAACGATCAACTGTGAGACGTGCCTTTGCAGTGAATTCTGAGAATTCTACACCCGTCTCAGGTACCATCGTCTTAAATAAAAGGCGATAGCCTTCCTCACTTAGCTGATATTTTTTTATCAAAGCCGCCCTAATGACATCATAATTATCCTTATCTGCTTCTCCTACAAGGCATAATCTAGTCAAAGATTCCACACTTTCAAGTTTTCTGCAGATAATTGTATTACGTATTGTAGATTTTATCCACATTATGTTACAAAGTCACCAGAAACGTTCAAATCTATCCAGCCAGAATGTAATATCGTCACTGGACTGATTGAACGGTGGAACCTTAACCTTGTAAGTAGAAGGTTTACCATTACCACTAGATGCCTGATTAACATTACTCATAAGTGTCAATCTCAATTTCTCTAACACAAATTCCTGTTCTCTTATTGCTTTTTTCTCTTCAGCTTCCTGTCTAATCTTTTTGTTCAGCCGACCCTGGTCTAATCTTTTTTGTTATGCAGCTTCCCTGTCTGTATCTCGGGTTTTGTTCAGCCTTCACTGTCTCCTAATCTTTTTTGTTCCGCACAGCTTCCCTGTCTAATCTTTATTTTTGTTCAGCTTTCACTGTCTAATCTTTTTTGTTCTCAGCTTTCTCATTCTGCAATCTTTTTTTGTTCAGCAGCACCCTTTCTCTTTCTATTTGTTCTTATGTTCAGCCTTCAAATCTTCTTTCCTCCAGCCTGCATCCTGCAATTTCTATTTGTTCAACATGCAGCCTCATCTCTCTTCACAATCTGTATCCTCGCAGCATAGCTTTATTCTTCTCTTCTGCACACTCTTCTCTACTATCTGCAGCTAATGCTGTTTCATATTACAACAGCCCATTGTTCTAATTAGTTGACCAGTCTTATCAAGGCTATTTTCCCCTTGTGGATAATGAAGTATTCTAATGATAAGACATATGGTCTACAAACAATAAATACTAATCACCTGAATCAATAATAAATACCACAAGATTTCTATAATAAAGACTTGATTAATCATATACTATCCCAATATTCTGATGGTTTACAAGCCATTAAATAAGGGTCTATGTATAAACAGTAAGATAATAATATCAATACTGTTTATACCAATAATCCAAGTGCAGTGCACACACATAGTCTGTCTTATGAAATATACCTATATAAAGACAAGAGTTTCAACAACCAAAATACATAAAGTAAACAAATAAGGTGACTGACAATCCAAAACGTTTATGCCAGAAATCAAATTTTTATACTCACATAGGTAAATCAATGAAAATAAATCACTGAAATCTGCAAGGATAACAACACAATGACGTCACAGTATATACATATAAATGGTGAAGTTTTTTTAGAACATGGAAAGATAGAATAAAGTGGAAACCAACAATTACAAACAAATCCAAACAAAACTAAAGAACAAAGAAATAAT
>JAMPIV010005545.1:0-64836 GCA_024509875.1 Oreohelix idahoensis
GGTAGGAGAGGGATAATTGGATAGGAGGGGGAGGTTTTATTTGGGAGATTTTGGAGGTGGGAGGTGTTGAGGAGGTGTGGGGGGGTGTATGGGAAATGGTAGAATTAATTTGGGTATTAGGGTAATGTGGTGAGCGTGTATAAGAGGACTCTTAGTTTAATTAACAGAGAGGGATGGTATTGAAGAGTGGGTCCCAGTTTTTCGAGAATTATGATCCACACAGGGTGATGGTGATAATTAGAGGATTAGGGGTGAAGAAAGTTCTAGTAGTTTTTTAGATTGTGTGGTTGGGGAGGTAAGAGAATTAAGGGAGAAAGTTGAGTCACAAAATGTGGGAGGAGGTGAGGATTTAGGTGTGATATCACCATGGTGATTTGGTAGAGCCTGGGGTACCATGAAAGAGAGAGAATCTCTCTCCTTCCAGACTTGCAGGTTGGATTGGAGATGTGCCTCCGATTTAGCAATCAGGGCAACATCATCAGCAAATGCCAGCTCCGAAATATAGACCTGTCTCATCTTCCAGTACCCCACTGAATACTTTCTTGTTCTCTCCTTACATGCCTTGATGACATCGTCCATAAGGAGTATGAAGAGGTAAGGTGATAGGATATCACCTTGTCTTACACCAGTGGTGGTCCTGAACTCTTCTGACTTATGGTTTGCTGTCCCACATAATTTCTGCAAGACTTGTAGAAGCTCTGTATAGCATGAATCAGAGGTGCTGGAATATTCTTCCTTGCCAAAAAACATCCCAAATTTGCTCCAGGGACCCTGTCAAACGCCTTTTCCAGATCTATGAAACAAAGATGGATCTCACTCTTATACTCAAGGGCTTTTTCACTCAGCTGTCTGAGTGTGAAGATTAGGTCTTGAGTACTTCGGTTTGCTCGGAATCCGCACTGGACCTCATCCAATTGTGGCTCAGCTAGGCGTCGGAGTCTCTGCTCTAGGATTCTAGACTCGATTTTACCAGGGACACTGAGAAGGGATATGCCTCTATGGTTTTCCCACATTGTCGATTGTCACCCTTTTTGAAAATTGGTGTTATGATGGCAATCCCCAATCCTTTGGTATGGTCTTGTTGCACCACGCTGCCTGTAGGACCCTTAAGAGTAATAGGTCGCCTGATGCTCCCATGTACTTAACCATTTCTGGTGTTATACCATCATGCCCTGCAGTTTTGCCCATCTTGATTTTCTCCAGTGCTGCCCTCAGTTCTTCCATCTTTATGTCATCTTCATCACAATTGTTCTCCTCTTCTGTGCTAGTGGTAATCATTTCTGATGCTTGACCTTGCTCACCATCAAGGAGTTCTGAGAAATATTCTTTCCATCTTTCCATTACTTCTTTCGGGACAGTAAGCAATTTGCCTTGCTTGTCCTTGATAAATTTGAGAGGGCATTGTTTTTCCTTCCTCATGTTCTTTAGTGTCTTATAGAACAATTTCTGGTTTTCTTGTGCATCTTTTTCTAGCTTTTCTCCAAATTCTTCCCAGGACTTCTGTTTTGCTGCTAGCACTTGTTCTTTGCTTCTGTTCTGAGTGTCACATATTCTCTATATTTTTCCATTTGTCCTGTTGTGTTTTTAGCTCCTAAGTATTGTTTCCATGCCATTTTCTTCTCTCTTATTTTCTCTTTGACTTCCTCTGTCCACCAAGGTGTCCTCTTTCTCTGGTTACCAAATCAGACTTCACCGCATGCTTCTGCAGCAGCTGTCTTTATGATATCCTTGAATTTATTCCAGAGGGTTTCCAAGTCATCATGTCGTTCTTCTGTGTTGCTCACTGCTGTAGCAATAAGCCCCTGATATCTGGTCTTAATTTCTGGCTCTCTCAGCTTGTAGGTCCTAATGCTCATTTCTCCTCCGTTCGTTTACTGGTTTTCTTGCGTGATGTTTTGGCAGTTCCTAGGCTGAGCAACTCTTTCAGTTGTTCGTTTGATTGTTAGCAGGTAGTGATCACTTCCAATCTCTGGCCCCCTCCAGACTCTTGCATCTCGGACATATTTGAATGAGCTTCTCCGAACAATGGCATAGTCGATCACTGACTTCTCATTCTTTGTTGGTTCACATCTAGTGTATGCATGTATGCGCTTTGGGGGAACTTTGTGTTTGTAATGATCAGATTCTGCTCACTGCAGAATCTAAGGAGTCGCTTTCCATTGTCATTGAGAGTATCTTCTCCATATCTTCCGATAACTCCACCCCATCTAGCATGGTCATTTCCAACTCTGGCATTAAAATCTCCGAGCATGATAACTTCATCTAGGCAGTCATCCACTGTCCTTTGAAGCAGCTCGAAGAATTCCTCCTTGACCTCTGCTCTCTCATCCTCATTTGGCCCATACACTATGACCAGGTGACTATGGTTTCTCCTTCTTTTAGTTTTACAACCATAATGCGCTCCGAGACAAAGTTCCATCCCTTGATACTATCTTTTTGATTTTGGGCCACAATGCAACCCACGCCCCCTTTAGCTCTTTCAGATATGGGTACACCACTGTAGAGCAACGTGTTGCCATCGAGATCCATGACTCCTTGTCCTTTTTTTCTTCGTTTCCGTTATAGCCAGGATTTCTAGTTTTGCTTTCCTCATCTCTTCCACCAGCTCCTCTTCCTTCCCATTTATACTTCTTGTGTTCCATATAAATCCACCAAAACCCACCCACTCTAGAAGTCATTTATGATTAAGAGACGTGTATTGAACATAGATGTAAAGTCAGAAATCGGTATCCTTAGCTTAGCTCAAACTCTGCTGCATCTTTAAAAAAAACCTACTGATTTGTTAAACAATCCAACGTACTAGCGCTTTAAAAACAAAAATTACCATAGAATCTCATATAGCTGACAAAGAATTATATTCCAGAACAATTTGCACGTAACTCTATGATACAGTGAAAGAAAAACAGTCCTATATGTGTGAGGTCAAAACACCAAGAGACTAAGATCGTTGTCCTAGGGGGGTAATATATTTTTAATACCCTAATCTCACAAGACAAACTCACTAAACACACTCTATCTAGATGAAAAATCCAGATTCCAATATAAGACTAGGAGACATTTATCTAGACTCAGACCTAGTGTTCAGATCCTTCGATGAGCCGACGATTAGGTCTAGTCCTAACTAGATTCAAATCCCACACGAACCCACATTATTTTCGTGATGAATTATCTACAGTATAGAGTTTTATAGCCGCTAGTCCCAGCAAGGTAAGTGATGACATTGTGAAAGTAAGAAATATAGTTTTTATCACGAAGGGTGATCGTTAAAAAAGACAGTCTCTGGATAAATAATTTATCTAATCCACCTATCTGCCGACATATTTAAAATCAGACGCACATTCCCCTCTTGTACGAAAATACAATTACACTGAAATCACATGCTCAAACCAATTCTGTGAACAAATACGCACTAACGTGAAAACAAACTATTGTAACATATAATGAATAGATTGACCGACACGATAAGTAAATGTTAATAAAGTTTATTATCAATAATAGATCACACCATAAATCATATCATCAAAATTCATTTTGTACAACACAAAAAAAATTAAAAATAATCAATGAGGTTCTCCCCTCGTAAAGGAAAAGCAAGAACATCCCAACAAGTTAATTAACTGTTTACTGTATATAAATTACACGCCGTCGCTAATTTTACCAACGCAATTTGTAAAAGGTTAAACAAAAATAAATATTGCGCATAGACAAGTTCTCTATTGACTGAACGCTTCATATCGACACGATTATAGACGTTATATTACGTTTTTAGACACAGTCGGTAAAAAAAGAAACGCTGACCCTTAGTTTACTTGACCGCAAAGACTGAATAGCATATGCGTTTTTCTAACCTAATCAAATTTAATGGCAGGATATAGCCATTTAAATATTATTTTTTTGATGGATCGAGGGTCAGTCCTAGAACTCCTATATAAGAGGGAAATATATTGAGGTAAGTAATTAAACTAGAATCCTCAAGAAGTAAAAAGAAATAATCGTCAAATTCGTATGAATATAATCCAGACTCGCAGTCCCTCACTGATCCGGCAGTGTGAGCCATGGTCTATCCTGCTCGGCATATAGCTGTGACTTTTTCTGACGACAATACTGCATTGTATCCTCATAACGGTCATTTGAACTACATAACCACAGTTCTAACGTTGTATTATTAATTTTATGCATGACATCTATAAGGACTTAACGCTCTACCCCTATTTGGAATTGATCATCATTTGTATGTTATTACTAGAGAATAAAGGTATGGAACTCAATGAACCCGACTTATCTACTCAATGGAATTACAAGATTCAATATAATTAGAAACTTCCAAATGTTGCCCGCACACGTTTTTCTCTAACCCCCACCCCGCGCATTCGCGTAAAGCAAACCACCATTTGGACACTAAAAACTTGAATGAAACATATAAAACTCAACTAACAGCCAAATTTATAACCACTTTAATTGACAATAGATGGAACATTGTTTGCAAATTGAATGTTCCAGAACAACAAAAAGATCGCATCAACAGATTTGTCCATTATTGGGGTTCAAAAAAAATTCGTAAAATAACAATTTTACATTTTGAAGGACATTCACATGATGCTGAATTATGACTCTATACGCAGTACCAGTATAATACCTAACAACGTACTTCACCAAAGTTCGTGTCATCCTTACTATTGACAGCACAACCTATATTTCTAACGGAGGAAAAAAAAATAACAAGTCCAACATAATCCCTTATAATGCAACAACAAACAGTTCTGACATTACTTCTACACCGTTGTGCATACCGTCATCGACAGATCCGAACTGATCACAAATAAAATCATTCAGTTGACCTTGTCGGCGATAAATATCAGGCTGAGCCAATTTGCTTTGATCAGCATGTCAATGTATTTTCTCATGTATATATGTTTTAAATTTGTTTTCCATCGTAGGGTAATTTTGGTTGTTAATCGTGGGAGTATGAGGAGAACTGAAATTAAATTTTCCCACCGCGGCTCTCACGATGCCTGTACTGGATTTCGCGTTTCTTAGTGCAGTAAACGTGCACCTAAACCCCTGAAGGTTTGACATTGGCTTTTCCAAATCTGCTATCTTTGACGATTTTTGCTTACTGTACTGTCCGTAATAATTGGTGATTTTATTCGACTCATTAATAAGTATTCAGTTCTGTACCTTGTTTCGTTACTATTCGTCCATCTCCTCTGACATCATTTATTTTATGATTGTTAAATTTTCGTCCGTTATGAATTCCTGTACGTCATCATTTTTCGCAGTCATTTTTTTTTGTGTGGTACTTTGAATATTCCATTGACCTCGGTCAGACCTGACCCTATCATTTTGGCTGATGACTTTTCCGCTTGTTTATTTAGTTCAATAAATTCATTTTAATTGTGAAAAATGTCCTTGTTTGCGTCTAACATTGTTTGTACCTCTAAGTTGCATCATTGTTTTTTGTGTCCTTCCTCATAAATATATTAATTATACATTAATATAATGATATATATCAATAATTACACTTGTAATTTAATTTAATTAATTTTTTCTGAAATTAAGGTTAAATGACATAGCATAATTATGGCTGTGATATCCAAGAAAGTAGCACTACAATTTATAAATAGATACCTAGGCATAACAATATAAATTATATTATTGACAATATAAATTAAATCTTTTTTCTACCTTTGAGTAAAAGACCCCATTGTATATTTTTAATTACTTTTCTGGTACTAAGAGATGACTTAGAACCTTGAACAATAAAATACTAGAAATTTATACCCATCATTATTGGTCTGAGATTAATTGTGTGTTATAATTAAAATTTTATTTAACAGATATCATAACTATTTATGTTATAGTATTATTTAGATACAATATTGTTACAAATATTGCTATTAGTTGAACTTAGACATTAATTTCATGTACTTATTGATTACTTATATGAATTTCTAATTTAAAGTATAAATAATTACTCTAAGCACTTTGACTTTTAACCATAATTATCAATAATTCTTACAGATAAAAGTCAAAAGCTTACATAGAAAAATTTTCGTTATAATTGTCGAATAATGGTTATAAAGCTCAAGAACTTCGCAGTTTGCTGAATCAAAATGGAAAAAATTTGAATGAAAAGATGAAGCAAAAAAACTGCATTAAAGATAGAGAACAGAAAGTGAGATGAACAAATTGACAAGGAAATAGACTGAGAGTGATGGCTCAACGTGAAAGAGAAGAGCATAAAAATTAACATACTGTGAAGATGAATTAATTGTTACAAATTTTATTTTACAACTAGAATGAATATTGCGCGTATTAAATTGGAGACAGCTAATTTCAAGCACAATGATGATAAAAAGATAAAACGCTCTAAATGTTCGCAGCACAGCCTAACTAATCTCTTATTCTACTTTAAATGTACCCTAGTTCAACTTATCGTCGACCTCCTTTCTTCGTTCCTGGAACTTTGATAAACTGCTTCTTATCCTTTTGCCGGTAGACATGGGTCTCTAATGAAGTTTACATTTGAGAAACTTGCAATTCTCAAAATGACTGACCCATCAATACAAATACTTCGTCATGAAAGTCCTTTGCTTTTACGAAGTTTCACCTGACGAGGAACTATGTAGGTTGTAATGTAAGAATTTTTTTACTTAGCTCAATGATTTTCTATTTCTTTGCATATATTCGATAGACTTTTAAATAATGGGTTGAACTGCATAGTCAAAAAAATCTTACGTATAATTATTTGGTATTTTACTACTAGATTAGTATATCTTCGTTTGCCTGCCATTTTTCTTTATTTGCAGTGCGTAAAACTGTACTAAGGATATTAGAAAAAAATTTCTTTAAACTACTGTTCGCACATCCAGAAGCAACCTTTTCTAACTCCTCATTAGAGAACCTCTACCTGTCTCAAAATGGCCCTAAAATCATATAAAAATCAAAGACATCACATTGTAAAGAAAGAAGCAGGTTCCTAAAAATCACAATGTTAACTTGTCTAAAGACTTAAGAATATTTCAACAATAAAAATTTTCATCAAGGTAATCACGAGATAGAAATTATTCACCTCAAACTAACTACCACATTGGTTCAACATAACTCTCATTATAACGGTTCACATACTCCCATTAATATAATAACTGTAATTAATTCATAGCTCGAGTCATCGAATAATATTATATAAGACGCCGAATAATTCTAAAACAATTATACTCGGATCGATCTCATTCTCGGATTTCATCCATACGAAACATAATACACGGCGGCATTACAAATAATACTACTACCACTACACTCAGGTTCCACTTGACAATAATACAACACAGTCTTCTGCTGCACGTACTGCTATTAATTATAATGTGGCAAATAGTTGCCTGCAATGCAATCTTATTTTTCAGAAGGCGAAAGAAACAGTGCTTAACCGCGGACATATTATACCACAGGTAGGTCTTGCAGTCAACGATGGAACAGGCTTACTAATTTTTAACAGGGGATTAGTTTAATGGATCCGTCGTCTCAGTGTTGAGGGATTCGGGATCCACAACGATTGGTGTACGACAGTCGCTGGTACATCCTAGCTGTGCAACGGGGGAATATGTCCGTTGCATGACTTTTGGTGGAACAATAGAGTTTTACCCCACAGCTATTATTCATGTTAACACTCCTTTTTTTCACAGGGAACGTAAAAGTATGTATGCTAAAAAAAGCCTATAGCTGATCTGATGGTTGGTCGTATACACGGCAGTAAAGATTGCACTCCAGATGAGATTATAGAATGGGAGAAACATAACCTATGCACTGGAAACGCCGTGACGACTAGAGCGCAGACTCAACTCATGGAGAAAGTTGATGATAATAAAATGGATGCAGACAACCAAGAGGAATTTGTAGTCAATTCACCTATTGACAGGGAAACATTTGCAACCAAACAAAAAGAGGATAAATCTTTAAAAAAAATTTTTAGGTTGGTTGATAAAGTTGACAATCTATCCTCAGGTAATAATAACAAACATTGTTTTGTTATTAAAAATGACATATTGATTAGATGTTTTAATGACAAATCACAAATGAAACAACAAGTTATGGTCCCATATACTTTTAGACGGTACATTCTTCAACATGCACATGACTCACATTGTGCTGGACATATGGGATATACTCGAACACGATCTCGAGTACTGTCTTCATTCTTTTGGCCAGGGGTGTCAAGAGATATTTCGCAGTATGTACGTTCCTGTACTACATGCCAAGAAGTGAAAGCACGTGGAGCTTTTCACACGGCGCCTATTCAGGCTTGCGATATCTCAGTGAGACCTTTTGACAAGATGGCAATAGACATTATTGGTCCATTGCTACCATCGGCCAGAGGACATAGATTCGTCCTTACGTGCATTGATTTGTGCACACGATGGCCAGAAGCTATCCCATTAAAGACCACCACTACCACAGATGTAGCTGATGCACTACATCTCATCTTTTCTAGAATAGGGTTTCCTAGAAAACTTTTATCAGACCATGGGTCACAGTTTATATCTGACACCATGAAGGAAATGGTGCGGTTGAAAGACTTAACCGTACACTTAAACAACTACTACATAAGGTTACTGCTAAGCACCCTCATGACTGGGACAGAGCACTCCCAGCTGTTCTATTTGCTTATCGGGAGGTACCGCATGAACAAACTGGCTTCTCTCCCTTTGAATTAGTTTTTGGTGCTCCCCCAAGAGGTCCTATGGGACTAATAAAAAACTTATTAATTGACGAGGAGATGACTCAGGACACTCAGTCATCTTACGAGTACGTAATTAATCTTCGGAAGAACATTATTGAGTCTTGCCAGTTGGCAACAGCTTCTTCTGAGGCTGCAAAAGCTAAGGCTCGATCTCTACAAAATAAGTCTCGACGATTACGCCAATTATTCCCAGGCGACGAAGCTTATGTGTTACTTCCTCACAATAACAATAAATTATTGATATCTTGGAATGGTCCTTACAAAGTCATTGATAAAATTTCCGACGTTGATTACGTCTTAGATATCAAGGGACACAAAAAGATATTTCATATTAACATGCTCAGCAATTTCATACACGTCCTGAACACTTACAGTCAATTTTTCATGAACTAGATGACAACACAGTATCCACTTGTCATTATTCTAACTTATCTGTCATCCAGAAGAAGAATCTTCTTTTCCTGAGGTACAGTTACCGTTACCTGTACCAGTAGTTCAACCTACTGAATCTTGGCGGGATGTAACCATCTCTTCAACGGTTACACCGCAACAGCGTCTACAGATTGCTAATCTATTACAATCTTATCCAGATGTGTTGACCGACGTCCCGGGTCGCACATCGGCTATCAGTCATGACATTACTCTCAATGACGATACACCTATTCGTGTACATCCCTATTCTGTTCCTTTACATTTCCTTGCTAAAACTACTAAGGAACTTGAACAGATGTTGTCTCTGGGAATCATTGAGACTAGTAATTTGCCATTCTCTTCTCCATTAGTGATTGTCCGGAAGAAGGACAATAACATCAGACTATGTGTTGATTATAGAAAATTAAATGCTAAGACTATAGTTGACAGCGAACCACATCCACTTATTGACGACTTACTACCACGTCTATCCAACGCAACTATATTTAGTAAGATAGACTTAACTAAAGGTTATTGGCAGATACCACTGACCGAAAAGGCTAAGTACTACACTGCATTTTCCACTCCACAAGGTCTATACCAGTGGAATGTGATGCCTTTTGGGCTTGTTAATGCGCCAGCTACCTTCATTCGCCTGATGCGACAAATTTTATCAGGTAGACCAGACGTTATTACATATATTGACGACATATGCTTGTTTAGTTCGTCGTTTGAGGAACATGTTTCGGGACTTAGATATGTTTTTGACACTCTAAGGAATTATCATCTAACTGCTAAACCTACAAAGGTGCAAATCGCGTGTAATGAGATAACCTTTTTGGGACATATCATTGGATCGGGATATATCCGAACGTTACCTAGTACAGTCTCCAAAATTCTAAACATAGCAGTTCCTCAGACGAAGAAACAGGTCAGGAGTTTGTTAGGACTTGTTCAATATTACAGTAGATTCATACCAAACTTGTCATCCATCACGGCTGTATTGTCTTCATTGTTAAAAAAAGATATGCCGGTGAAGGTGACATGGACTGGTACATGCAATGAAACTTTCAACAAAATTATAAATTTGTTCTCGCATGAACCAATTTTAAGACTTCCCGATGCTTCCAAAAGATTTTTCTTACGAACAGATGCTAGTAACTACGGCATTGGTGCATGCCTGCTCCAGAACCATGATGGCATTCTACATCCTACCTTATACATATCAAGAAAGCTGAAGCCGGCAGAAACGAAGTATTCAACAGTCGACAAGGAACTTTTATCTGTTATCTGGGCAATAACCAAACTTGAAAAATTCTTGCTCGGTGCTCCCTTCACCATACAGACGGACCAACGTGCTGTGGCATCCTTGCGTCGATCGAATCATAATTGAATGTTCCAGAACAACAGAGAAGATCGCCTTCAACATTAACCCAAAAGGTCAAAGGGTAACAATAAGTTACGAAATAGTCAGGATGGGAAAAGCATAGGTTTCTAATGTAATCTATCCCGTGACTAATCAGATTATTGAGATAAAAAAAAAAGAAAGAAGAAACCATATAAGTAAGTATATGATGTTAACAAAAGACATAAGTTTCTTTCTCTGTTAATTCAATTCACATCCACACAGTGGCCACTTTCAGACTATGCTTACCACAGTAGTTGTCGCAGGCGTTCCAAGGAAATACACTTACTTACTTACTTACTTACTTAGTCGTTCCCCTTCTACCGTGAGGTGTAGAGGTTTGGAAGAGAGAGCGCCAGACCATTCTATCAGCTGTCTTCCTTCTGGCCTGGTTCCATTCTAGTCCTCGGTCCTTCAAAGATTGTCTAATGTTGTCCTCCCAGCGGACTCTGGGTCGTCCTGGAGGTCTGGATCCCTGGCTCTTTGTTTCCCATGCTTGTCGTGGTAGCCGATCTTCTCCCATTCTGCAGACATGGCCGAACCATCTTAGTTGGGACTGTTCTATTTGGGTCTGCAGCGGATGGAATTTTAGGCCTTGACGGATCGTCTGGTTGCGTACCATGTCTCTTCTTGTTACTTCAACCACTTTCCTCAGATACCTCATTTCTGAGGTTTGGATCTGGCTTTTGTGGGTTGTAGTCATTGCCCACGACTCGCATCCATATGTCAAGACTGGGACATAGGTGGAGCGGTATACAGCCATCTTCGTTTTCTTACCAACCTCTTTCTTGCTGAGGAATCCACGATTTATGGCCTGAAAAAGTCTCCCAGCCGCTGCTTTTCGAGTGGCCAACTCTTCTTTGATGCCTCCCTTTCGGTCTATAATAGCTCCGAGATATTTAAGGTGGTCGACATGCTCCAGGACCTGTTATCCCAACTTAATCTGATGTTTTCTTTCTTCTCGTGATATCACCATGGATTTTGTTTTAGAGCTGCTTATGACCATCCCTCTCTTCTCCAGCTCTTCCTTCCAGACTTGCAGGTTGGATTGGAGATGTGCCTCTGATTTAGCAATCAGGGCAACATCATCAGCAAATTCTTTCTTCTTCTTTCGTCCTTAGCCACCGACCGTCAAAGCAGTCAGTGGCCATTACGCCTAGTGGCGTCTTAGGGCAACAGCAGATAGGTTTTCTTTGCCATTGTTTCCCATCACGCCTATTGGCGTCTTTAGGGCAACGGCAAATCAATCCATTTGCTGTTGTTTCCGTAATCGAAGTGACTGGCAAACGGGTGATCAGCCCGTTGGTATCAGCAAATGCCAGCTCCGAAATATAGACCTGTCTCATCTTCCAGTACCCCACTGAATACTTTCTTGTTCTCTCCTTACATGCCTTGATGACATCGTCCATAAGGAGTATGAAGAGGTAAGGTGATAGGATATCACCTTGTCTTACACCAGTGGTGGTCCTGAACTCTTCTGACTTATGGTTTGCTGTCCTCACATAATTTCTGCAAGACTTGTAGAAGCTCTGTATAGCATGAATCAGAGGTGCTGGAATATTCTTCCTTGCCAAACAGTCCCAAAGTTTGCTCCAGGGGACCCTGTCAAACGCCTTTTCCAGATCTATGAAACAAAGATGGATCTCACTCTTATACTCAAGGGCCTTTTCACTCAGCTGTCTGAGTGTGAAGATTAGGTCTTGAGTACTTCGGTTTGCTCGGAATCCGCACTGGACCTCATCCAATTGTGGCTCAGCTAGGCGTCGGAGTCTCTGCTCTAGGATTCTAGAGTAGATTTTACCAGGGACACTGAGAAGGGATATGCCTCTATGGTTTCCACATTGTCGATTGTCACCCTTTTTGAAAATTGGTGTTATGATGGCAATCTCCCAATCCTTTGGTATGGTCTTATTGCACCATGCTGCCTGTAGGACCTTTAAGAGTAATAGGTCGCCTGATGCTCCCATGTACTTAACCATTTCTGGTGTTATACCATCATGCCCTGCTGCTTTGCCCATCTTGATTTTCTCTAGTGCTGCCCTCAGTTCTTCCATCTTTATGTCATCTTCACCATCATTGGTTTTCTCTTCTGTGCTAGTGGTTATCATTTCTGATGCTTCACCATGCTCACCATCCAGGAGTTCTGAGAAATATTCTTTCCATCTTTCCATTACTTCCTTCGGGGCAGTAAGCAATTTGCCTTGCTTGTCCTTTATAAATTTGAGAGGGCATTGTTTTTCTTTCCTCATGTTCTTTAGGGTCTTATAGAACAATTTCTGGTTTTCTAGTGCATCTTTTTCTAGCTTTGCTCCAAATTCTTCCCAGGACTTCTGTTTTGCTGCTAGCACTTTGTTCTTTGCTTCTGTTCTGAGTGTCACATATTCTCTATATTTTTCCATTTGTCCTGTTGTGTTTTTAGCTCCTAAGTATTATTTCCATGCCATTTTCTTCTCTCTTATTTTCTCTTTGACTTCCTCTGTCCACCAAGGTGTCCTCTTTCTCTGGTTCCCAAGTCGGACTTCACCGCATGCTTCTGCAGCAGCTGTCTTTATGATATCCTTGAATTTATTCCAGAGGGTTTCCAAGTCATCAGGTCGTTCTTCTGTGTTGCTCACTGCTGTAGCAATAAGCCCCTGATATCTGGTCTTAATTTCTGGCTCTCTCAGCTTGTAGGTCCTAATGCTCATTTCTCCTGCTCGTTTACTTGGTTTCTTGCGTGATGTTGGGCAGTTCCTAGGCTGAGCAACTCTTTCAGTTGTTCGTTTGATTGTTAGCAGGTAGTGATCACTTCCAATCTCCGGCCCCCTCCAGACTCTTGCATCTCGGACGTATCTGAATGAGCTTCTCCGAACAATGGCATAGTCGATCACTGACTTCTCATTCTTGGTTGGTTCACATCTAGTGTATGCATGTATGCGCTTATGGGGGAACTTTGTGTTTGTAATGATCAGATTCTGCTCACTGCAGAATCTAAGGAGTCGCTTTCCATTGTCATTGAAAGTATCTTCTCCATATCTTCCGATAACTCCACCCCATCTAGCATGATCATTTCCAACTCTGGCATTAAAATCTCCGAGCATAATAACTTCATCTAGGCAGTCATCCACTGTCCTTTGAAGCAGCTCGAAGAATTCCTCCTTGACCTCTGCTCTCTCATCCTCATTTGGCCCATACACTATGACCAGGTTGACTATGGTTTCTCCTTCTTTTAGTTTTACAACCATAATGCGCTCCGAGACAAAGTTCCATCCCTTGATACTATCTTTTTGATTTTGGGCCACAATGCAACCCACGCCCCATTTAGCTCTTTCAGATATGGGTACACCACTGTAGAGCAACGTGTTGCCATCGAGATCCATGACTCCTTGTCCTTTTTTCTTCGTTTCCGTTATAGCCAGGATTTCTAGTTTTGCTTTCCTCATCTCTTCCACCAGCTCCTCTTCCTTCCCATTTATACTTCTTGTGTTCCAAGTTCCATAAGTCGTAGTCCGTAGTCCGTTCCAGTTCGTCGCCTTTAGAATCAGTCCGGTTTTCTCTCTTGTAGTTCGTGTAATCATGAGTTAAAGCAAACAGGTGATTGGCCTGTTGTGCCTTTGCATGGTGGAGGGGCTGCCTCCTTACGGCCTCAATGCAGGCCGCCCTCCTCCTTTTTCATCCGGGCTTGGGACCGGCATAGGCGGAGTTGGAAATACACTACTAAGTAATAATACTATTAAGTGTCAAATTTTAGTTTTGCCAAATCCAGCCCCAGACTCTCCGTAGTTGCTGACTGCAAATTTCACAGGAGTCGCTAGAGTCGGTGTTTTAATTTGTCCTGGATACAGTAAGTTATCTATGCCTTCAGTTGGTTGGAGTAAGGTTTATGCGTGGTGATCGCCGATGTAGGATAAATAGAACATATATCTGGTTCATGGGTTGTCTAGCCTCTGGTGGCTGGAACGCTAGGTTTAAGTTTCACAAATGTTGCTGACAATATATTTCGCCACAGCTGGCTGATGAGATTGATATAAGCAAATCTGGTAATAGTTCTAATCCAGTTAATATTTTAATTTAATGTTTCTATTCTGCTTTCTCTCATGAAAATGAGGAAAATTGGACCGCACAGGTCAAAGCAAGAAGCTCATCAATATTAAATATTCTTGGATGCTTATAATATTATAAGTTCGTATGATCATAAGTTCATATGGCCTTAAGAAAAGCCGCTAGTACTCAGGTTTTGACCAGCCTATATAAAAGAGAATATAAACATTTAACCAAATTATTAATATCATGTCTAACACATGTTAAAAAAAGGACCTCTACACCACTCCTTTATAAATTAGATTTACAACACACGTGTCTAGCTTATTCTATCGTTCTTTTAACGCGTGATATGAGCACTAGTCATTCATAAAATTACATAAAATTGAGAAGTAAATAATAAATGCCGTCAGTAGACAGCTATTTAATGTATGTACTAGTAAATTTAAAACATCACTTACTGGGAAATAGCGAGTAATTAAATTTACTTACGGCTGGAAAATTTAGCTATAAGTTATTTAATTAGCACAGACAATCTCAGTGAAATATAATGAAAGCTTTAAACACACTAAATCACTTTAAAGCTAGTATATAAATTACCGCAATCAGAAAAATGAAACACTCCACGAAAATCTAATAATTTTCACTCTGTACGAAAAATCTTAAGATAACGAGCTAGTGAATTCAGATAAATTTCTGAGCAACTGATCATGGCTATCGGAGAGACATGGTATATATTGATAAATTTCGTTCTATCGTTCTTTAATGCGAAAGTCACACCTACTGCCAGACCCGAGCCAATTTGCCGTTCGATTCTTGAATCAAAGGTAATTTTACCACCTCTTCCTCCTCTGCCTCTCTGGCTTGACTTTCGTCATCTCCGCTTTGCCGAATATCAGTTACGCAATTACTTCCCTTGAAAGTTTTACAATCCAAGGTCCGTCTCAGACTGAATATCGTGTTCCCCTGATCATAGAATCTATTACGCCATGCTCCGCGCTTCTCTCTCTGTTTCACATAGGGCTTAATTGCCAGATTGCTCACGTGTTAATTGCACTGGTGAATCCTTCGTTCATGTAGTAAAAATATAAACTAGATGGGGAGGGGCAAAAGTGGATGATTACTGCTGCACTATTTCTATCTGTGACAAACAGATTTATTAAAAAAAAACGAGCATTGTCTTAGTGCTTGCACCCCATCCATTCAATCAATATCTAATTAGCTCCCCAATGAGCATAGGCCTTCAACAAACACATGCCAAGTCATCCTGTCCTGTGCCATCCGCTCAAGTTCTTTCCATGTTTTCCTCATCATTTTCACCTCTGTAACCAGTTCTCTTCTCCATGGTTTTTTTTGTCTATCTCTGCCTCACTTTCCCAGTGGATTCCAGAAAACGGACTGCCTTGTAATGCTATCAACAGGTGTCCTCAAAGTGTGTCCTATCCATCGCCAGCGTCTTCTTCTCAACTCTTGTTCCACTGGCACTTGTCTGGTTCTTGTCATCAATTCCACATTTGTGACTTTGTCATACCATTTCAGTCTACGCAATCACCCGTTTATAAAAGTCTGAAGCTTTTTGGTAGTTGTTTTTGTTGCTCTCCATGTCTCAGAGCCATACAATAGGACTGACTTGACATATGAGTTGAAGATTCTTATTTTCGTGTTGGACTTGATTTCTCTTGTTCTCCATATGTTTCACAATGCGATGAAAGCTCCTCTTGCATTTTGTATTCTTATTTTGATATCACTCTCTGTCCCTCCAACTCTGTCTATATTACTGCCAAGATATGTGTACGATTCTACATCCTTTAGTGGTGTTTCTTCAATTTCAACCTTGTTATCATTTCTTGCATTTATTCTCATAATCTTTGTCCTTTCCCTGTGTATTTTCAGGCCCACTTGTTGTGACCTCTCATCGAGAATTTTCATTTTCTCTTGCATCTGATTATGGTTATGGGACAGAAGAGCCAAGATCTTTACAATCCAGATCATCAAGCTGTTTAGTCAGTTTCCACTGGATTCCATCACTGTTGTGTGATGTCGATGTTTTCATAACCCAATCTATTGCTAGTAAGAAAAGAAATGGAGACACGAGGCATCACTGTCTCATTCCCGTTCTAACCCTAAACGGTTCTGTAAGTTGTCCTTCATGAAGAACTCTGCATGTCATGTCTTCATAGGTTTTCTTTATTAAGTTAATGATCTTCATGGGAACTCCAAAATGCCTCATCAATTTCCAAAGCGATTCTCTGCATACACTGTCAAATGCCTTTTCAAAGTCCACGAATCCGATGTATAGCGATGAATTCTATTTCAGACTTTGTTCAACTATTATTCTCAATGTCTCTATCTGGTCTGTACAGGATCTGTTTTGTCGAAAACCTCCTTGTTAATCTCTCATTTGCTTGTCTATGGACTCTTTTAATCTCTCAAGGGTGATTCTGTTTAATACTTTTCCTGGTACTGATAGTAACATTATTCCTCTATAATTTGTGCACTCTTGTAAATTTCCCTTCTTAGGCAACTTGACCAGATAACCTTCCTTCCATTCTGCTGGTATTTCCTCTCTCTCCCAGACTTTGCCAAGTAGTTTGTATAATATCTCTGTAGAGGTATCAATATCTGTTTTGATTGCCTCTGCTGGAATGCAATCTGGACCAGCTGCTTTTCCACCCACCAGAAGCTTTATGGCTTTCTTTATTTCTTCTCTACTTGGTCGTTCAGAACATTTTGAGGAACTTCTCAATAGACCATCTCCAACTAATCCCCCATACATCCAGCCAGTAGAAGAGGAGCTACAAATCAGCTGTGAACGACCCCATTCATTATCTTTCAAATATCTTAAGAAGTTAGTCAATCCTCTGCAAGACTCCACAGTTTATCTATGTGTTTATTCCAGTTTAGCTGTCATTTCTAGATATCGAGTGGTTTGCATTGTATTAATGTTTTGCTCTAGGATATTTATGTCTATAATTTTATTTTTAACAACCCTACCTTTACTGAAGATTATTCCCATTGTTTTATTTGTATTCAGCTGAAATCCCCATTTTTTCATCCATTTACATACTTTATTTAATTGCTTTTGTAGATCCGTATATAATTTTGGCAGATGTTTCTCAGTTCTCCATATAGCAACATCATCTGTGACAATTTGTTTGTTAAATCATTAAATTCTTCACCTAAATCATTTCCCATTATTTTAAAAATTGAAGGAGATATTAATGATTCTTGGGGTATTCCATTTCGTTGTTCCTACGGTTCTGATCTACCATTGTTTACCTGAACAGTGAAATATCTATCTTGCAGGAAATTATTTAAATAATTATATATTTTACCATTTACTTCTATCTTCTTTATTTTAACGAGAGCACCCTCTCTCCAGCATTCATCCTAAGCCTTAGCAATAACTAAAAATACTACCAGAGTTTTTTCTTTATATTGAAATCCAGATTTAACTTCATGTTCCAATTTAATTATCTGATCCACAGTGCAGCTGTTCTGGCTAAATCCTGACTGAGTTTCACTGTATAAATTATTCTTTTCCAAATAAAACTTTAATCTTTTATATAGTATAGTTTATATTTATATATTTTACCTAGATGGGAAGTTAAAAAAATTGGTCTGTATGAACTGGCATCATGGGCATCCTTTTTTTTGCAAGTGCAGTGAAGGCAAGGCGCCCAATGCACGGACACCTGGAAAGACTTGTTGTGACGTCATCCTAAAGTTTGATGATCACAGATAAGAAAAAACACAGTTGGCTTGCAGAGCTCTTCAGTGTCCTAATTTGCCAGACACTTTACTTCCTTCTTTTTTTTCGTTTTTTTTTTTCTTTCTTTCTCTCTCTTTCTTTCTTTCTTTTTCAACTTTGAAGAATTTAATTATCTAAACTATGGAAATGTCGGTCTAGGACATTCCCCCTCCCTACCCCACCCCCATTTCGCAAGGAGTTCTAGGATTAATAATTTGTTATTGGAAAGTATAAATGGGTTATTTGAACTCAAAAACTGTTTTTCTACCATTTGCAGTAACATCGCAAAATCTACAGTAAAATTTACGCCCATTTGTCTGATTAATATTATAAACATTGTCAGCTGAAACAATCACACTTATCTGTAGCTGCTGCTGTTGAAATTTATGACTGATGTTTTTGTTAATAATTATGGTATTTATAGAAATCACAGATGCCCTACTGAACAAACAATATTAGCACTAGCAACGTCTTCTGCGGTATGATGTGTTTGCGACTGTATTTTAATAAAACTAATACACACTGGAGCATTAAAGACAACATGTTTTTCGGTGTTACAAAAGGTACAATAACAGAATACGAAGCTTTCGATAAACACATTTATCAGCTTACGCAACATAATAAATACAACATTATTAGATTAAAAAAAGGCTACTTTAAGTTATAAATAGTATATGACATCTATTCAGTTCACGATTTATTCTGAAAATTTTACGAGTACGCACATCGTTTGTAAGGATTACGACGGTTATAAAGATGCTGATAATGATGAGACGTGGGGGTCTGAACAGAAAGTGGTTCAAGTTTAAAATCAAAGGAGCGTACCTAGCTCTCTGATAGACAGGTGTTTCAACAATTTAATGTAAATAATTAAAATCTTCTATCATCTTTGAACATTTCTGTAGGCAAGGTAACATTAGTAGTATACAATGTACGCTACGATTAGTATTCTGCAGGTGGGGCGTGACTTTTATATAGCAAAAAACTCGATCGATTTCTGCAGGTGGAGCGCCTGCAGGTGGAGCGGTGTGGCGGCGCGTGACTTTTTATATAAGGAAAATGTGGCGGCGCGCTGTGGTGGGGCGTGACATTTTATATAAGGAAAATGTGGAGGCGCTTTGTGGAGGCGCGTGACTTTTATATAAGGAAAATGTGGACGTGCTTTGTGGAGGCGCGTGACATTTTATATAGAGATATATTTAGATAATAGGAAGTAGACAACAAGAAGGGACTATATTTAGATAACAAGAAGACGATATATTTAGACATATATTTAGTTATATATATATATATATATATATATATATATATATATATATATATATATATATATATATATATATATATATATATATATATATATATATATTTAGACTGACTGTTATATAGTAATATATTAGTTCGATAATGGTGTGTTGTTGCTATGTGTGGTTTATTACATATATTTAGTTATACTATATATATTT
Source organism: Oreohelix idahoensis (assembly GCA_024509875.1). Taxonomy (NCBI): domain Eukaryota; kingdom Metazoa; phylum Mollusca; class Gastropoda; order Stylommatophora; family Oreohelicidae; genus Oreohelix; species Oreohelix idahoensis. The sequence goes on from JAMPIV010005545.1 coordinate 19,791, forward strand.
ACAACAGGTAGACGATGTTTAGTTATACATATATTTAGATATATATTTAGTTAGACATATATATTAAGACTGACTTTTATATAGTAATATATTAGTTCGATAATGGCGCGAGGTTTGTTTTTACAGATAATATTTAGATAACAGTTATTCATATATTACAATATGTATATTACATGATTTAGTTATACATATATTTAGATATATATTTAGTTAGACATATATATTAAGACTGACTTTTATATAGTAATATATTAGTTCGATAAAGGTGGGGGGTGTTGATATGTGTGGTTTATTACAATATATAGTTATAAATATATTTAGTTAGACTATATAGTTATATATATATGTATATATATATATATATGTATATATATATATATATATATACATATATTTATACATTTATACATATATATATATACATATATTTATACATATATATATATATAATATTTAAAAAATCGATAACGACGGAAAAGTTAAAAAATCGATAATGTTGGTTTAGGTTACTAAGAGGGTTGTTTAAGGGAGCGGTGTATTGTTTTTTTTTTTTTGGCTGGCGGTGATGACTCATGGGTGTATGGTGGGGTGAAGCTGGTGAATGTGTGTATGACTCAGACGTGGAAGTGTTAGATAGAAGTATATAGTTAATGATCTCTTTTAGTTAGAGGGGATTTTTGTGTGATGTTGGGTGTGTTATTTAGACATATATATATATATATATATATATATATATATATATATATATATATATATATATATATATATATATATATATATATATATATATATATATATATATATATATATATATATATATATATATATATATATATATATATATATATATATATATATATAATGACGGAAAATATAAAAAATCGATAATGTTGGTTTAGTAGGGGTTTTTTGAACCGAGTAGAGGTTTTTTGTACGGCGGGTGTGTCGTTGTGTGTTGGTAGTGCGTTGGTGTTAGAGACTTGTTTATACTAGCTCTAATATCTAGAGGTGGGAGGGCAGTGTTGGAGATCTGACTATACCAGGTCTAGCATCTAGAGGTGGGAGTGAAGATGGGTGTGTGTGTGTGTGTGTGGTTGTGTTGGCGTGCGTCTGTGGTTATGTGTGTGCGTGTGTGTGTGTGCGCGTGTGTGCCTGCGTGTGTGTGTGCGCGCGTGTGCGGGTGTCGTTGTGTGTGTGTGTTAGGGGTGTAGCAGGCGGGTGTCCCACCATCGAGAAGTAGGAGTGAAGTGTTAAAGACTTGTTTATACTAGCTCTAGTATCTAGAGGTGGGAGGGCAGTGTTAGAGATCTGACTATACCAGGTCTAGCATCTAGAGATGGGAGTGAAGATGGGTGTGTGTGTGTGTGTGGTTTTGTTGGCACGCGTCTGTGTTAATGTGTGTGTGTGTGCGCGTGTGTGTGCGTGCGTGTGTGTGTGTGTGTGAGCGTTTGCGGTTGTGGTTGTGTGTGTGTGTGTTGGGGGTGTAGCAGGCGGGTGTGCCTCCATCGAGAGATGGAGTGAAGTGTTAGAGACTTTGTTTATACTAGCTCTAGTATCTAGAGGTGGGTGTGAAGTGTTAGAGACTTGTTTATACTAGCTCTAGTATCTAGAGGTGGGAGGGCAGTGTTAGAGATCTGACTATACTACGGTTAACATCTAGAGGTGGGAGTGAAGATGGGTGTGTGGTTGTGTTGGCACGTGTTTGTGCTTGTGTGTGTGTGTGTGCCTGTGTGTGTGGTTGTTTACGCGTGCCCGGCGGGTATTGCTTTTGGTAGTAACTTTAGATATGATGTGTCTGTACGAGCGCTTCTGTCTACCTATCTGTCTATAAACCTGGTATTTATTTTACTGGTTAGTTTTGTTATATATTTAATTTTTATGTTTAATTTAATTTATTTATTGATGTCTAAATTGTGTCTGTATATATACCTGCCTAGGTATCTGTGTGTGTGTGCACGTGTGACTCTGTGTGTGTGTGTGTGCGCGCGCGGATGGTATTGCTTTTGGTTTTGTATGGTTGTGTATGCGCGCGTCTGTCGTTGTGTGTGTGTGTGTCTGTGTGTGGTTGTGTGTGCGCGCCTCTATCATTGTGTGTGTGTGTTTGTGTGTGCGCGTGCGTGCGCGGATGGTATTGCTTTTGGTTTTGTGTGGTTGTGTCCACGTCTGTGTGTGTGTCTGTGTGTGTACGTGTGTGTGTATGTGTGTGTTTGCGTGTGTGTACGTGTGTGTGTTTATATGTGTGTGTGTATGTGTGTGTGTGTGTGTACGCGCGGAGGTAATTGGTCACACCCTAAAACTTTAACGACCCCAGTTCATTTAACAAATATAGCCGACACGAGGCTGATCGATATTTCGTGTCTATTTATATAAAGGAAAACTAGTTTTAATCTGTTTTGTGAATCGCGGCCAGGCACGTTTCGTGGTAACAGATGGTGGATTAGTCAGAAGACTAATCGATAGTTGACCTGCTCCCGATGTGAAAAAAAAAATAAATCGTGTGACGTTAGTCCCAGGTGTGACTGCCACTGTTCTACGTGCCGGCGCGTGGGTTTTCTAACATTCTTAACAGGATATAGATGAGAATTACAAATAATTGGTGTTAGCTTTCTTTGGTTGATAGACTCTTTCACAGTGTAAAATCACTATTGGTTATCTGTAATGTTTTAAATAGTTTTTGTTAAGCCATTATTTCTATAATATTGTGTTTTCGTAACCAATAACAGGAGATTTGTGTGTATTTCATGAAAGTTTAGGTACAGGTACACTACTCAAAAGGGCTTTTAGCAGAACATTGTTATCTATGTGGATGTGTTGAAGTCTTGTTACAAACATCAAGCTGATTTAGAAGTAGCTTTAACATTTTATTGGAAGGAGTTGTGTTTTTTTTTTTTTTTTTTTTTTTTTTTTTACCGTTTACATGAATATAACAACCGATTTGTTACAAAACCTTCAGGCAACTATGTTAATACTTGACTTGAGACGAAGGAGTTTTTTTATAAACACTCTTGGGTGAATTCCCCTTTCCCTACACGCTATAGAATAAAAAGGGAAATATAAAATAAAAAAAGTAATGTACGTTATAGAGGAAGATGACTAATGTTCGGTGCGATGGGGATGGTTTTGGTTTTGTGTTGTGTGTAGCTAGTGATGAGAATATAAGACGATGAGAGGTGAAGTGGCGTCGTAGACTAGATACGGCCTTAGTGTTACACTCTGTAACTGAATGAATGTCGAGGTCAGTTTCAGCCATTTTAAGAAAACTCAACACCCACGTGGTTGTACCCTCACTAGAAAGAAACCGGATCGATGGCCCGCGCGAAACAGCGAGCGTAAACCTTGACTCGTTTTAAAATCCTGGTACCATAGAGGGTATATGATAAGGGTGGAATTAGGATGCCGTCAAATTACCACCTCTATCGACACCAGGTATTACAATGCAAGATGTGGGTGTCTTATCTGGTTTAGATTGTTGCTGTGTGTGTGTTGCAGTAGAACAGTTCAGGGTACACCACAGGCAACATGACGTGTAGAGTCATAGAAATGGTAACTTCGCTTTAGGTTTATACCATTTATTGCACGCCACAAAACAGTCATGATACTTATGTTATCATCGGCATAATACAACGAATGCAGCATTCAAACTCATGTTAACTGACAGTCATGTAGAAGTCAATACTCAATAGTTGTATGGAAAACAAATATCATAGCGAAGCTTGATAAATAATACATATAACTTCTGCAACCGTGGTCAGCTGCAGATCCTTAATGTTCATAGACAATAATAATTATTCCTTCCTGATGCTAGCAGATCAGATGTTTACAATACGTCCGTTTACTGTCTGCACGTGAGTAGCATACATGGATTACAGGTCAGCTCGACCTTTATAACCTTCCTAAGTCTAACCATCTGACTTGGACGTGATCTCTGATATAACGAATCCTGGAACACAGACAATAGTCTTGTTGGTCTAGAGCGACCCATAGATATATAACTAGTTCAGGTATAAAGATACCGGTGACTTAATCCTAGTCAAAGTACCTCTCCATTTTGAATCACACAGGCGAGCAAAAAGGCGACAAAATGACGAACCTCTAGATGATAGCCTAAAGTTCGATACAAGAGGAATTACCTTATTTCGGAAAATCAACCATGAACATATGCCTCCAGGCAGGCTTGAATAATACGGGGAAATAGTCTAGTTAGCTAACTAACTCACAAAGACAATGTATTTCCCTCAGAGAATCACAAGACGCAGTCGCGTCCGCTCGCTAATCAGTCCATTTCTCAACTCCCCGACCTGGGCGGAACAACAAAACGACAACCCAGTCGAGACATGCGCAGAGTGACAATCTCTGAGTCGCTGTTCACAATAAGACGATTCTAAGAACATTCGAGATAAAAGTCTTACACAGTCGCGCCTTTTATGGACATGAACAGAAGCGTTAAGAAAGGTTTCAAACATCTACAACAGTTGACTGATACTACCAAATAAGGAGATATGGTCACGCTTCGTTCAAGACATTATAGACCGAACGTGTCTCTATACAAGAGGAGGTAAACTCATAAAAAATAGCAGTATCGATATTTCGGGTTCTGTCCCTTTAACCATAAAATATATATAACATGCATTTCAGTCAAATAATGATCATACATACGAAAAACGATCATACAAAGACTTTGGAAAAAAGTAATTATTTGTGCGTAACAGTATACTTAGACAATATATGTATATATAACTATATAAAAAATACAAAAAAATCGATAATGACGGAAAATATAAAAAATCGATAATGTGGATTAGTAGGGGTTTTTTAAAGCGAGTGGCGGTTTTTTTGTGCTGGCGTGAATGACGATGTATAGTGGGATGTAGGTTAGTGGGGTTTTTTGTGTGTGTGTGATGTATTGTATCGGTAGTGTGTTGGTGTGTTTGGTTGTAGGTATCTTAATTGTGTGTTGTAATTGGCGAGGCTGTCGAAACGTGGGGTGTGTTGGGGTATGGGTTTTTGTGTGCAGGTATTTTAATTGTTGTGTATACAATATGTATATATATATAAGAGTGAAGTGTTAGAGACCTGTACTAGGTCTAGCATCGAGAGGTGGGAGTGAAGTCTCGATTCCACAGGAGGAGTGTCAGGTAGTGGAGCATTACGGTTCTATATAGCGATATATTAGTTCGATAATGGTGGGTGTTTATTTATTGTGTTGTTATGTTTATGTTTTTACATACAATATTTATACGTACAAACAGTTATACATATATTACAATATGTATATTACATGATTTAGTTATACATATATTTAGATATATATTTAGTTAGACATATATATTAAGACTGACTTTTATATAGTAATATATTAGTTCGATAATGGCGCGTTGTTCGTTTTTACAGATAATATTTAGATAACAGTTATACATATATTACAATATGTATATTACATGATTTAGTTATACATATATTTAGATATATATTTAGTTAGACATATATATTAAGACTGACTTTTATATAGTAATATATTAGTTCGATAATGGTGGGGGGTGTTGATATGTGTGGTTTATTACAATATATAGTTATAAATATATTTAGTTAGACTATATGGTTATATATATACATATATTTATACATATATATAAAATATTTAAAAAATCGATAACGACGGAAAAGTTAAAAAATCGATAATGTTGGTTTAGGTTACTAAGAGGGTTGTTTAAGGGAGTGGTGTATTGTTTTTTTTAGGCTGGAGGTGATGACTCATGGGTGTATGGTGGGGTGAAGCTGGTGAATGTGTGTATGACTCAGACGTGGAAGTGTTAGATAGAAGTATATAGTTAATGATCTCTTTTAGTTAGGGGGGATTTTTGTGTGATGTTGGGTGTGTTATTTAGACATATGTACATACATACATACACACATATATATATATATATATATATATATATATATATATATATATATATATATATATATATATATATATATATATATATATATATATATATATATATATATATATATATATATATATATATATATAATCGATAATGACGGAAAATATAAAAAATCGATAATGTTGGTTTAGTAGGGGTTTTTTGAACCGAGTAGAGGTTTTTGTACGGCGGGTGTGTCGTTGTGTGTTCGTAGTGTATTGGTGTTAGAGACTTGTTTAAAACTCCGCCTATGCCGGTCCCAAGCCCGGATGAAAAAGGAGGAGGGCGGCCTGCATGGAGGCCGTAAGGAGGCAGCCCCTCCACCATGCAAAGGCACAACAGGCCAATCACCTGTTTGTCTAAAACTATGATTACAAGCAATATAAGAGAGAAAACCGGACTGATTTTAAAGGCGACGAACTGGAACGGACTACGGACTACGACTTATGGAACATGGAACACAAGAAGTATAAATGGGAAAGAAGAGGAGCTGATGGAAGAGATGAGGAAAGCAAAACTAGAAATCCTGGCTATTACCGAAACAAAGAAAAAGGGACAAGGAGTCATGGATCTCGATGGCAACACTCTGCTATACAGTGGTGTACCCACATCTGAAAGAGCTAAAGGGGGCGTGGGTTGCATTGTGGCCAAAAACCAGAAAGATAGTATCAAGGGATGGAACTTTGTCTCGGAGCGCATTATGGTTGTAAAACTAAAAGAAGGAGAAACCATAGTCAACCTGGTCATAGTGTATGGGCCAAATGAGGATGAGAGAGCAGAGGTCAAGGAAGAATTCTTCGAGCTGCTTCAAAGGACAGTGGATGACTGCCTAGATGAAATTATCATGCTCGGAGATTTCAATGCCAGAGTTGGAAATGACCATGCTAGATGGGGTGGAGTTATCGGAAGATATGGAGAAGATACTCTCAATGACAATGGAAAGCGACTCCTCAGATTCTGCAGTGAGCAGAATCTGATCATTACCAACACAAAGTTCCCCCATAAGCGCATACATCCATATACTAGGTGTGAACCAACAAAGAATGAGAAGTCAGTGATCGACTATGCCATTGTTAGGAGGAGCTCATTCAAATATGTCCGGGATGCTAGAGTCTGGAGGGGGCCAGAGATTGGAAGTGATCACTACCTGCTTACAATTAAAAGAACAACTGAAAGAGTTGCTCAGCCTAGGAACTGCCCAGCACCACGCAAGAAACCAAGTAAACGAACGGAAGAAATGAGCATTAAGACCTACAAGCTGAAAGATCCAGAAATTAAGACCAGATATCAGGGGCTTATTGCTACAGCGGTGAGAAACACAGAAGAACAACCTGATGACTTGGAAACCCTGTGGCTTAAATTCAAGGACATCATAAAGACAGCTGCTGCAGAAGCATGTGGTGAAGTCCGACTTGGGAACAAGAGAAAGAGGACACCTTGGTGGACAGAAGAAGTCAAAGAGAAAATAAGAGAGAAGAAAATGGCATGGAAACAATACTTGGGAGCTAAAAACACAGCAGGACAAATAGAGAAATATAGAGAATATGTGATACTCAGAACAGAAGCAAAGAACAAGGTGCTAGCAGCAAAACAGAAGTCCTGGGAAGAATTTGGAGAAAAGCTAGAAAAGGATGCGCAAGAAAACCAGAAATTGTTCTATAAGACCCTAAAGAACATGAGGAAGGAAAAAACAATGTCCTCTTAAATTTATAAAGGACAAGCAAGGCAAATTGCTTACTGCCCCGAAGGAAGTAATGGAAAGATGGAAAGAATATTTCTCAGAACTCCTTGATGGTGAGCAAGGTAGAGCATCAGAAATGATAACCACTAGCACAGAAGAAGATACAAATGGTGATGAAGATGACATAAAGATGGAAGAACTGAAGGCAGCACTGGAGAAAATCAAGATGGGCAAAGCAGCAGGGCATGATGGTATAACACCAGAAATGGTTAAGTACATGGGAGCATCAGGCGACCTATTACTCCTAAGGGTCCTACAAGCAGCATGGTGCAACAAGGCCATACCAAAGGATTGGGAGATTGCCATCATAACACCGATTTTCAAAAAGGGTGACAATCGACAATGTGGAAACCACAGAGGCATATCCCTTCTCAGTGTCCCTGGTAAAATCTACTCTAGAATCCTAGAGCAGAGACTCCGATGCCTAGCTGAGCCACAATTGGATGAAGCCCAGTGCGGATTCCGAGCAAACCGAAGTACTCAAGACCTAATCTTCACACTCAGGCAGCTGAGTGAAAAGGCCCTTGAGTACAAGAGTGAGATCCATCTTTGTTTCATAGATCTGGAAAAGGCGTTTGACAGGGTCCCCTGGAGCAAACTTTGGGACTGTTTGGCAAGGAAGAACATTCCAGCACCTCTGATACATGCTATACAGAGCTTCTACAAGTCTTGCAGAAATTATGTGAGGACAGCAAACTATAAGTCAGAAGAGTTCAAGACCACCACTGGTGTAAGACAAGGCGATATCCTGTCACCTTATCTTTTCATACTTCTCATGGACGATGTCATCAAGGCATGTAAGGAGAGAACAAGAAAGTATTCAGTGGGGTACTGGAAGATGAGACAGGTCTGTATTTCAGAGCTAGCATTTGCTGATGATGTTGTCCTGATTGCTAAATCAGAGACACATCTCCAATCCAACCTGCAAGTCTGGAAGGAAGAGCTGGAGAAGAGAGGGATGGTCATAAGCAGCTCTAAAACAAAATCCATGGTGATATCACGAGAAGAAAGAAAACATCAGATTAAGTTGGGAGAACAGGTCCTGGAGCAGGTCGACCACTTTAAATATCTCGGAGCTATTATAGACCGAAAGGGGGGCATCAAAGAAGAGTTGGCCACTCGAAAAGCAGCGGCTGGGAGACTTTATCAGGCCATAAATCGAGGATTCCTCAGCAAGAAAGAGGTTGGTAAGAAAACGAAGATGGCTGTATACCGCTCCACCTATGTCCCAGTCTTGACATATGGATGCGAGTCATGGGCAATGACTACAACCCACAAAAGCCAGATCCAAACCTCAGAAATGAGGTATCTGAGGAAGGTGGTTGAAGTAACAAGAAGAGACATGGTCCGCAACCAGACGATACGTCAAGGCCTAAAATCCCACCCGCTGCAGACCCAAATAGAACAGTCCCAACTAAGATGGTTTGGCCATGTCTGCAGAATGGGAGAAGATCGGCTACCACGACAAGCATGGGAAACAAAGAGCCAGGGATCCAGACCTCCAGGACGACCCAGAGTCCGCTGGGAGGACAACATTAGACAATCTTTGAAGGACCGAGGACTAGAATGGAACCAGGCCAGGAAGAAGACAGCTGATAGAATAGTCTGGCGCTCTCTCTTCCAAACCTCTACACCTCACGGTAGAAGAGGAACGACTAAGTAAGTAAGTAAGACTTGTTTATACTAGCTCTAGTATCTAGAGGTGGGAGGGCAGTGTTAGAGATCTGACTATACCAGGTCTAGCATCTAGAGGTGGGAATGAAGATGGGTGTGTGTGTGTGTGTGTGGTTGTGTTGGCGCGCCTCTGTGGTTATGTGTGTGTGTGTGCGTGTGTGTGTGTGTGTGAGCGTGTGCGGTTGTGGTTGTGTGTGTTGGGGGTGTAGCAGGCGGGTGTGCCTCCATCGAGAGATGGAGTGAAGTTTTAGAGACTTTTTTATACTAGCTCTAGTATCTAGAGGTGGGATTGAAGTGTTAGAGACTTGTTTATACTAGCTCTGGTATCTAGAGGTGGGAGGGCAGTGTTAGAGAACTGGTTATACTAGGGTTAACATCTAGAGGTGGGAGTTAAGATGGGTGTGTGTGGTTGTGTTGGCGCGTGTTTGTGGTTGTGTGTGTGCGCCTGTGTGTGGTTGTGTGTTTGTGTGCGCGTGTGGTTGTGTGTGCGCGTGCGCGGCGGGTATTGCTTTTGGTAGTAACTTTAGATATGATGTGTCTGTACGAGCGCTTCTGTCTACCTATCTGTCTATAAACCTGGTATTTATTTTACTGGTTAGTTTTGTTATATGTTTAATTTTTATGTTTAATTTAATTTATTTATTGATGTCTAAATTGTGTCTGTGTATATACCTGCCTAGGTATCTCTGTGTGTGTGCACATGTGTTTCTGTGTGTGTGTGCGCGCATGCGCGGATGGTATTGCTTTTGGTTTTGTGTGGTTGTGTCCACGTCTGTGTGTGCGTGTGTGTGTGTGTGTGTGCGTGTGTGTACGCGTGTGTGTGTATGTGTGTGTGTGTGTGTGTGTGTGTACGCGCGGAGGTAATTGCTCACAACCTAAAACTTTAACGACCCCAGTTCATTTAACAAATATATGCGACACGAGGGTGATCGATATTTCGTGTCTATTTATATGAAGGAAAACTAGTTTTAATCTGTTTTGTGAATCGCGTTCAGACACGTTTCGCGGTAACAGATGGTGGATTAGTCAGAAGACTAATCGATAGTTGACCTGCTCCCGATGTAAAAAATAAAATTGTGTGACCTTAGTCCCAGGTGTGACTGCCACTGTTCTACGAGCCGGTGCGTGGGTTTTCTAACATTCTTAACGGGATATAGATGAGAATTACAAATAATTGGTGTTAGCTTTCTTTGGTTGATGGACTCTTTCACAGTGTAAAATCACTATTGGTTATCTGTAATGTTTTAAATAGTTTTTGTTAAGCCATTATTTCTATAATATTGTGTTTTCGTAACCAATAACAGGAGATTTGTGTGTATTTCATGAAAGTTTAGGTATAGGTACACTACGCAAAAAGGATTTCAGCAGAACATTGTTATCTATGTGGATGTGTTGAAGTCTTGTTACAAACATCAAGCTGATTTAGAAGTAGCTTTAACATTTTTATTGGAAGGAGTTGTGTTTTTTTTTTTACCGTTTACATGAATATAACAACCGATTTGTTCCAAAACCTTCAGGCAACTATGTTACTACTTGACTTGAGCCGAAGGAGTTTTTTTATAAACACTCTTGGGTGAATTCCCCTTTCCCTACCCGCTATAGAATAAAGAGGAAAATATAAAATAAAAAAGTAATACACGTTATAGAGGAAGATGACTAATGTTCGGTGCGATGGGGATGGTTTTGTGTTGTGTGTAGCTAGTGATGAGAATATAAGACGATGAGAGGTGAAGTGGGGTCGTAGACTAGATACGGCCTTAGTGTTACACTCTGTAACTGAATGAATGTCGAGGTCAGTTTCAGCCATTTTAAGAAAACTCAACACCCACGTGGTTGCATCCTCACTAGAAAGAAACCGGATCGATGGCCCGCGCGAAACAGCGAGCGTAAACCTTGACTCGTTTTAAAATCCTGGTACCATAGAGGGTGACGTTAGGGCTAAATATAGCTAGCTAGAAAAACGTAATAAAATAGCTAACAGGCAGAGTTTTCTTTAGTATTGGTAGACGAAAAAAAAAAATCCTATCTATAACGAGATTTACCTGTGTAAGACTAACCCTGCTACTTATTTCTGTTCACGTCATTGCAGACATCCTCAAAACACAAGAGCTCAATAGTAGAAATTTAAGAAATATCCATGTGAGATGATAGAAATATGCCTGTGAGGTGATAGAAATATGCCCTCGAGGTGATAGAAATGTGACCACCGGTTTTGGTAGAAAACTTTAGATATAACTCACCAAAGTATTTTCGCACGTGTAGCAAAGGATGGTCTCGGTAAAACTTACAGCGGCGGCCTTCAGTCCACTCTCCAACGGTACAAGTATTGCATCACTTCTTGTCATGTACACCCAGTTGGTGGAAACAATGGAGGTCATCTTCAACGAGGTATGAGCGCGAGTGTAAGTCATCTTCAACGAGGTATGAGCGCGAGTGTCTGTCGTTATTACACCGTCTCTTCAGTAAAGTATGAACGTGAGTGGCTGGCCGTTGGTCTTCCGAGTGTCTATTTATATGAACGAAAGCCAGTTTTAATCTGAGTGTGAAACGTATCCAGACACATTTCGGGGTAACAGATGATTGATTAATCAGAAGACTAATCGATAGTTGACACGGTGTCGATGTGAAAAAATATTGTGTGTGTGTGCTGGTATTGTAAGTGGAGAGAATACAAATGTGCGCGACGCGAGGCAACAGTACAGGAGCGGTTAGATTATGATTTTTCACTGTCGCTTTTAAAGACTTGTGTAGATTGAGCAATTATTGTGGAGGCTGCCTTAACCGGGTTGTGTGCGGTGCATCACACATACCTTGTGTATATCATAATGACAAACTCTCTCTGGCCACAGAAATTGCTAGTCTCATTAACAAAGCTGCAGCTACCTTTGCCTACCTCACATCACGGATTTGGGGAAACTCCAAACTCGAAACGATGACCAAAGCTGCAATATATAACGCCTGTATCATCAGTTTACTTCTATATGGCAGTGAGACCTGAACAATCTATGCTAAGCATGAAAGAGGGCTCCATACCTTCCATCTACCGTGTCTGCGCCACCTCCTCGGCATTTCGTCGCAAGATAAAGTGTACAAACTCAAAGGAACATAAACTTGTTTCCGGTAGTCTATATTTAGCGCTGGCGTTACCCACCCTAACCGACTACAACAGTACGACTCATTCATCGATTACATTTGATAATGTTTTCCTCGGGAGCGCAGACCATCGACCGATTTTAACAACGAGTGTTAAAAAGCACGTGCGTATTGGTTTTTCTTAAAATGGTTGAAACTGACCTGGATATTGTCCCGATTGGAACTTGTAACACAAAGGAGTATCTAGATGGCTTTTCCTCTTTATTCTATAGCGGGTAGGAAAAGTGAACCTCCACAATAATTGCTCAATCTGCACAAGTCTTTAAAAGCGACAGTGAAAAATCATAATCTAACCGCTCCTGTACTGTTGCCTCGCGTCGCGCACATTTGTATTCTCTCCACTTACAATACCAACACACACACACACAATATTTTTTCACATCGACACCGTGTCAACTATCGATTAATCTTCTGATTAATCAATCATCTGTTACCCCGAAATGTGTCAGGATACGTTTCACACTCAGATTAAAACTGACTTTCGTTCATATAAATAGACACTCGGAAGACCAACGGCCAGCCACTCACGTTCATACTTTACTGAAGAGACGGTGTAATAACGACAGACACTCGCGCTCATACCTCGTTGAAGATGACTTACACTCGCGCTCATACCTCGTTGAAGATGACCTCCATTGTTTCCACCAACTGGGTGTACATGACAAGAAATGATGCAATACTTGTACCGTTGGAGAGTGGACTGAAGGCCGCCGCTGTAAGTTTTACCGAGACCATCCTTTGCTACACGTGCGAAAATACTTTGGTGAGTTATATCTAAAGTTTTCTAATAAAACCGGTGGTCACATTTCTATCACCTCGAGGGCATATTTCTATCACCTCACATGCATATTTCTATCATCTCACATGGATATTTCTATCACCTCGAGGGCATATTTCTATCACCTCACAGGCATGTTTCTATCATCTCACATGGATATTTCTATCACCTCGAGGGCATATTTCTATCACCTCACAGGCATATTTCTATTATCTCGCGGGTACATTTCTATCATCTCGCATACATATTTCTATCACCTCACAGGCATATTTCTATCACCTTGAGGGCATATTTATATAATCTCGCGGGTACATTTCTATCATCTCACATACATATTTCTATCATCTCACATGGATATTTCTATCACCTCGAGGGCATATTTCTATCACCTCACAGGTATATTTCTATTTATTTAATGTACTATATTTCCATGGTCGCCTCCTGTTTGGTACGATTGGGAGACAATATAAAACCTATCACCAGATGCCGCACTTGTAAAATAAAATAAAAAAAAATAAAAAAGAAAAAAAAGTGAAAGCTTAAAAATCGGGGTTTGAACACACGAACGAGGGAATGTTTCTTTTATAAATTTCTACTATTGAGCTCTTGTGTTTTGAGGATGTCTGCAATGAAGTGAACAGAAATAAGTAGCAGGGTTAGTCTTACACCGGTAAATCTCGTTGTAGATAGGATTTTTTTTCGTCTACCAATACTAAAGAAAACTCTGCCTGTTAGCTATTTTATTACGTTTTTCTAGCTAGCTATATTTAGCCCAAACGTCACCCTCTATGGTACCAGGATTTTAAAACGAGTCAAGGTTTACGCTCGCTGTTTCGCGAGGGCCATCGATCCGGTTTCTTTCTAGTGAGGGTACAACCACGTGGGTGTTGAGTTTTCTTAAAAGGTCTGAAACTGACCTCGACATTCATTCAGTTACAGACTGTAACACTAAGGCCGTATCAAGTCTACGACCCCACTTCACCTCTCATCGTCTTATATTCTCATCACTAGCTACACACAACACAAAACCAAAACCATCCCCATCGCACAGAACATTAGTCATCTTCCTCTATAACGTGTATTACTTTTTTATTTCATATTTTCCTCTTTATTCTATAACGGGTAGGGAAAGGGGAATTCACCCAAGAGTGTTTATAAAAAAACTCCTTCGGCTCAAGTCAAGTAGTAACATAGTTGCCTGAAGGTTTTGGAACAAATCGGTTGTTATATTCATGTAAACGGTTAAAAAACCCAACGCCTTCCAATAAAAATGTTAAAGCTACTTCTAAATCAGCTTGATGTTTGTAACAAGACTTCAACACATCCACATAGATAACAATGTTCTGCTGAAATCCTTTTTGCGTAGTGTACCTATACCTAAACTTTCATGAAATACACACAAATCTCCTGTTATTGGTTACGAAAACACAATATTATAGAAATAATGGCTTAACAAAAACTATTTAAAACATTACAGATAACCAATAGTGATTTTACACTGTGAAAGAGTCTATCAACCAAAGAAAGCTAACACCAATTATTTGTAATTCTCATCTATATCCCGTTAAGAATGTTAGAAAACCCACGCACCGGCTCGTAGAACAGTGGCAGTCACACCTGGGACTAAGGTCACACAATTTTTTTTTTCCACATCGGGAGCAGGTCAGCTATCGATTAGTCTTCTGACCAATCCACCATCTGTTACCGCGAAACGTGTCTGAACGCGATTCACAAAACAGATTAAAACTAGTTTTCCTTCATATAAATAGACACGAAATATCGATCACCCTCGTGTCTGATATATTTGTTAAATGAACTGGGGTTGTTAAAGTTTTAGGTTGTGAGCAATTACCTCCGCGCGTACACACACACACACATACACACACGCACACATACACACACACACACACACACAGACGTGGACACAACCACACAAAACCACTGCCCTCCCACCTCTAGATACCAGAGCTAGTATAAACAAGTCTCTAACACTTCAATCCCACCTCTAGATACTAGAGCTAGTATAAACAAAGTCTCTAACACTTCACTCCATCTCTCGATGGAGGCACACCCGCCTGCTACACCCCCAACACACACAACCCCAACCGCACACGCTCACACGCACGCACACACGCGCACACACACACACACATAACCACAGACGCAAGCCAACACAACCACACACACACACCCATCTTCACTCCCACCTCTAGATGCTAGACCTGGTATAGTCAGATCTCTAACACTGCCCTCCCACCTCTAGATACTAGAGCTAGTATAAACAAGTCTCTAACACCAACACACTACCAACACACAACGACACACCCGCCGTACAAAAAACCTCTACTCGGTTCAAAAAACCCCTACTAAGCCAACATTATCGATTTTTTATATTTTCCGTCATTATCGAATATATATATATATATATATATATATATATATATATATATATATATAATATATATATATATATATATATATATATATAGATATATATATATATATATATATATATATATATATATATATATATATGTCTAAATAACACACCCAACATCACACAAAAATCCCCCCTAACTAAAAGAGATCATTAACTATATACTTCTATCTAACACTTCCACGTCTGAGTCATACACACATACACCATCTTCACCCCACCATACACATATAGTCTAACTAAATATATTTATAACTATATATTGTAATAAACCACACATATCAACACCCCCCACCATTATCGAACTAATATATTACTATATAAAAGTCAGTCTTAATATATATGTCTAACTAAATATATATCTAAATATATGTATAACTAAATCATGTAATATACATATTGTAATATATGTATAACTGTTATCTAAATATTATCTGTAAAAACAAACAACGCGCCATTATCGAACTAATATATTACTATATAAAAGTCAGTCTTAATATATATGTCTAACTAAATATATATCTGACTCACCCGTGTGTTACCGGGGCCCGAAAGGGGAGCAAAGAATAGTAACACTGCACCCTACCACGCATGTCGTAAAAAGCGACTAAGGAGGGTATGGGCATGGGGCTGTTTACCCCATCCCGTAAAAACTTCGCACAGTGGGCTGATCACCTGCTTGCCAACCAATCTGATTACGGAAACAATGATAGATTGTTTGGTCTGTTTTTGTTCCACAAAGACGCCACTAGGCGTGGTGGAAACAGCGATAGATTGATCAATTTGTTGTTGCCCTAAGACGCCACTAGGCGTACTGGCCACATACTGCTTTGCCGGTTGATGGCTAAGGATGGAAGAAGAAAGAAATATATATCTAAATATATGTATAACTAAATCATGTAATATACATATTGTAATATATGTATAACTGTTTGTACGTATAAATATTGTATGTAAAAACATAAACATAACAACACAATAAATAAACACCCACCATTACCGAACTAATATATCGCTATATAGAACCGTAATGCTCCACTACCTGACACTCCTCCTGTGGAATCGAGACTTCACTCCCACCTCTCGATGCTAGACCTAGTACAGGTCTCTAACACTTCACTCCTATATATATATACATATTGTATACACAACAATTAAAATACCGGCACACAAAAACCCATACCCCAACACACCCCACGTTTCGACAGCCCCGCCAATTACAACACACAATTAAGATACCTACAACCAAACACACCTACACACTACCGATACAATACATCACACACACAAAAAAACCCCACTAACCTACATCCCACTACACATCGTCACCCACGCCAGCACAAAAAAACCGCCAGTCGCTTTAAAAAACCCCTACTAATCCAACATTATCGATTTTTTATATTTTCCGTCATTATCGATTTTTTTGTATTTTTTATATATTTATATATACATATATTGTCTAAGTATTGTCTGTAAACAACGTCATTATCGAACTATGATAGGACGCAAGCTGATCGTCAGAGGAAGTCACCCGCGTAAAATATAGCGCTATATAAAAAGTCACGCCCCACCACAGCGCGCCGCCACATTTTCCTTATATAAAAAGTCACGCGCCGCCACAGCGCTCCACCTGCAGGCGCTCCCCCTGCAGAAATCGATCGAGTTTTTTGCTATATAAAAGTCATGCCCCACCTGCAGAATAATAATCGTAGCGTACATTGTATACTACTAACATTTTAGTCTAGTGCAAGGAGAAGAAAATATTATATATTTAAAAATCAAAACATATGGTTTCACAAAAGGGGAATACATAAAAGGCATCGAATTTTTCACTTGACGATTTTTACAACATCCGACCACGAGTTGTACTGCTTTTAGACGTGAGCCTTAATATAACAAACGGACCATGTGTCTAGGTTTATTACACATAAGGGAGGGAAACCCGAGGCCTGTAAACAGTAAATTAATATGAAACAAATATAAAGGTATGTTATCAGGCACTACCAGGAAATAAAGAAGTAGAACACCAGACAACAGAAAAACTACAGACATGAGTGGCTTACCCAGGATTTGAACACTGGACCTTCCGTGCGACAACCCCGCCTAGCAAACCTACCCACTATCCTGTTCTCACTGTTCTAGTCTACTATCATTTACTGGACACAGTATTAAGGTCCTTGTCTTGTTGGATTCGGCCTATACTGCTTGATAGAAATACAACAGAAGTGATTGCGTCATTAATAGGCTGAACTGCCCAAGGCGGACTTCTGGTGTCGTGTATTGTGGTTCGCACTGTTGACCTGCCATTGAAACATCATTTTTTGATGATGCGTAGATGGCAGGGCGGATAGTGTGATTCGCTTGCATGGCTAGGCGGGGTTGTCGCACGGAAGGTCCAGTGTTCAAATCCTGAGTAAGCCACTGATGTCTGTTGTTTTTCTGTTGTCTGGTGTTCTACTTCTTTATTTCCTGCGAGTGCCTGATAACATACCTTTATATTTGTTTCATATTAATTATGTGTCTAGGTTGAACGGAGCGCGCCTCGCTAAAAGGAGGCAAAATTTAATGAAACTTGACGTTTTATCTCCATCACTTGACGCAACTAGTGATAGGGCTACAAAAAATGCATGTACATCTCGTCTAACGGCTGAATAGGATAGAAACGTGTTTCAACAACTGACTGATAGATCTAGTGACGAGGACAAGAGTGAAAATGGTATGCACATTGATTGAAATTGTGATTTTGATAGAGATGGGGCGCAAGCAGTTATAATTGTGAAAGTATTGAAAGTCCTCGGCCATCGGAGGGCCGTTAAATAGCAACAACCTCTATTAGAGTTAAAACGGTACTTATTGTAATAGTACATTCATTTATCTTTAAAATGACATGTAATTCATAAAAATCTGTTAACAGTTACGAAAACTACAGCTTACTTTGTGCAAACATTTACAGGATGAAAATGGGAAAAAAATGTAATTCGGCCACAGTGTGTTTTTCAATTCGGTAGTTAATGTTTAACATATTGATGATTAATAATAATCATCATCATTGTGACGAAACAGACAGAACGAACGAACGTCACATATCCGATCATTCTTTTTTCTTTTCTTCCAGTTATTGTCTTTTTTTTTCCCCTCGCCTCCATCTACCGATAATCAGCTGATTCCAGGAAGGACACACTTCGTCAATCCACATTTCATGTGGACAGCCAACGATTAGCGAGGTTGGACAATGCGATTAAATCAACAATTGGTTTGCTGTTTGTTGCCGGTCTTATTGTCTTATTGTCTATTGGGAGCCGCGCTGGTGTAATGGCTTCTGCGTTGTACTGGCGACCAGGTGTTCATGGTTCAAACCCGGGCGTCAGCGTTTGAAGAAATGTTTACGGCCGGAAATTTGACTGAATAACCTGAACGGCTCCTGTGATAAACCCTCTGTGGATGGGAAAGAGCGAAGCTCCTGACCGGGTTGGAAGGAAAGTCCTCAGGTTCCCCAGCCTCGCAATGACATGTCATTGGGCCGAAGGGCTGATAGCTTAAGTGCCGCTGGTTAAGAAAAAGAAAAAAAAATTGTTCAGACAGACACGCTATTGATAGAAAAACGAGTAATCTGATTCATCTTAGCTGGCAAAAGCGACAAACAAAAATGTTGTCCGTAGTAGAAGACGGCAATTTAAGATAACGAATGTCTACTCGGGCGGGCACGACTTGCAGAAAAATGCAACTTCCAAGTTTATCTTGATTGCAACAAACTGGACACCGGACATATCACATAATGATTTCCTGCAAAGGTCTCTTAACAATCTTGAAGTATTGGGACTCGAGGAGATAAGACATAATCAGTTCCGCAAGATGTCTTGTCGTAAAAAACAGAGATGGGAAGAAGAGATAACAAGACTGTAGAATTGGACAAGCCATATGACATAATGATTTTCCGCATGACATATAATAATTAGTTGCTATACCTTATATGGTTATGTCAATAATTATCATGATGATGGGTAGGGGTAAATTTAATAAATTAAGACACCCTACAGTGCGATTGGCGTTTAAATGAAAATGAACTAGCCTGAATCGCGATTGGTTTTAGCTAACTAAACTAAATTGTGATTTGGTTCCACCCAGGAGAACCTCGCGAGGTACGTTTTCGCGTGGGCGAAAACTTTAACTTTAAAACCTGAGTGTTTTGGAATTTTTCCCACAGCATTTTCCATATTTGTCAAAAAAGACCAGACCAGGAGAGGACAGATAGATTTGCTAGGAAGTGATTGCAGTCACGTGTAAACGTTTATAAGCGGTAAAATGTACTTATAAATTTGATAATCCCGACCCCTAGATATCTGCCCTTGTGTTAAAAGCTAATAGTTCTAACACATCAATTATTATTAGCCAGTGGTGGAAAGATTGCATCTTAAACAGCTGCCGGACATTATATCGGCCATCCTAAGCATCAAAGTTTGAATAATTTAACCCATTCATATTGGGGTGAGTTATAACATGTACATTTTCTTACTTCATATTTGCATTTAATATGTATGAATTGCTTATTAATGTACAGTTGCATATATGACTGGTAACCTCATCACATACAATAACTTGCCACATAAACTACTACCGCAAGACCTGGTGGCTGACTCGTGCGGGTTTCCTCACAAGGAACCAATAGCAGATGTAGCCCCAGGCTTCATAGGGAGCAGAAAGAGAATGATGACACGCTTTCATCTGATTCGACGTCTGAGATTTCTTGCTCATGGGCAGCGGGTAAAATTCAGAAGAGGGTGAAATGGTGAAGAAAAGCTGAGGTCGCCTGATGCTTACATCAGGAAACATGAAATTTAAGGGAGACACAATTTTCTCGTTTCTACCAGTTTCTGGTACTAGTTACCAGGGTTCGACGCTGGACACCATCTACAACAGACGAGTCTAAAGGACACTCGAAGCGGTAATATTTGAGGCAGTTACTCTTGCAACGCAAGGAACGTGCTCCTACCACGCCATTCGACTCATAAGGAGGACAGAAGGAACAGTCAATAAGTCACTGGAGAACTAGCGTCAGCTACGCCAGTCTACAGCAACAACCTAATGCTGCAACTCAATCCGAACAATACAGATTGTGGACACTAAAAGTATTCCACCCGTTACATTTTCCATGGCGAAATAACCATTTAAAAAAAAATATCTTATACTAAACTGTTTTCTAAACTTTAACTATTATCATTCTTTATCATTGTTTCAATAATAATACTCGTAATAATAATAATAATAATAATAGCCCATTCAGTCATACACTATATATTTAAATAAACCTCGTTATCTATGTAAATATCAATCCATTGTTGAAGTTTATAACTTGGTTGAGTGAATGTGATGGCTGCATCAATATGACTCAGTTTTTTAAAAATATTTATACACAGAGCTAAATATATAATTAATACTTTGCTGAATTACCTTCAGCTGGGGTGATAAACTCTGTATTGTTGTTGTTAACTCATACTGGCTACTAGTTGTTGAATCACGCTTTATTTGTTAAATGACGTGAATGTCCACCAGTTGATAAATGTAGATGTTGGGACTGGTGTAGTAAAGTGTAACGATTGTCAACTCATTAAACCCAGCACAGTTTTGGTCATACAGGTCATCTTGTCCTGGAACGTGATGAGGCTCCGACAAGAATGTGAGTGTAGACAATGAGTGTGTATATGAATGTCAGAACGCGAATGGTAGAATGATTCGATAGAGTTGACAAGTTGGTAGTACATCACTCATACTCACACTGTTCGAATTCAAGAAGTACTGGAACTACGGTGGTCTTTTTATAACATTTAATGAGACGCACACTTGGACAGTACGTGTATGGTTACAGGAACAAATGTCGACATAGACAGCATAATGTTGATCACAGGCATATCATCTTAAGTTAGCATTCATGCTTGGCAAATATCATAATGGAGCATTCGTAAATAAGCATTCAGAGTTCCATCATGTAAATCATCTGGCTTTACTGACTGGGCACGTCAGACCATAACCAATATATAGGAAGGCTCCTAGACCTAATCTCGTCTAGCGAATATCCCTTCACGTAAAGTTCAATATATATATATTTTTCCATAAAGATATAGGAATCCCAGACATGGGTTCTCACATGTAGCAGTGATCTCTTGGTTCATCGAGCGATAGTACAGGCATCCCTTTTTCTCACTCGATAAATACAAAGTATATGAATTTCAACATGGCTGTTCTTCTCTCGTGAGTTTCACTCACTATAGGATCCAGACCAAAATTGGTCATTCGTTAAATGTCCTCATTTCTTCATAACTTCTGTCATAGAGGTAATTGAATAATATCATATAATCTAGTGCTGATACATAGGAATGTCATCTTCCTTTGAATAAATATTCTTTTCAAAAGTACCACTGTGCATCTGTTTATCGACAACGATGGCGAAGCCCAAGTTCATAATAAATTGTGGTTTTACCTTTCTATGCGAAATATAACTTTGCCATTCCTTGGCAAAAGAGAATAAACACTGGGGTAAAGTACATACAACATGTCTAAATGACTATCACTTTTCCCCATCTACTTATAGATCACTTTTTCGGCGATAGGCCGGCTACATCAAAATTCTACATCCAGACAGGATGACAGCCATGAATCACACCCCTTGCTAGCGATACTTCCGCTGCATAGCCTTTGACCTTTTCTAGCGACAACCAACATAGTTCGACTTAGAAATGTAAAGATATCCATATATAAGAAGACTCGTCCTACTCATACAAACACTACGTATAAATTCAGGCCATAGATATACTGAAGCAAGAATAATCTATTCCTACCCAGCCAAAGAATAAATCGCAGTAGGCCTAAATTCGTCCGCGGAGTCCGATCGAAGATGACGGAACTGCCTTCAAGGGAAGTAACTCAAAATTGACTTCTCCTTAAGCACTTAAAAAGGAAACACTTTGTTTACCAAAATATTTGCGAACATAATAAGTATATAAATGTATTATATTGCAAGATAGTAAAAATTGCCCTTTACAGTCTTACCACACCTCCCGGGAAAAAAAAAAAAAATTTTTTTTTTTTTTTTTTTAAATACATCTAGGAGCACCATACAATAGGCTCAAAACGCAAGAATACTGCGCAGATGCAAATATCAGGAATAACTATAATTCCTAATATGACCGGTGAGAATATATCTCAAAATCTGAGAGAAATTGTTTCTCTACGAATAAATGTTTCCAGGAAGGTGTGATGTACGTATAATACAATTCTGGTAATTATACAATGCATACCAAAAATTCACACTATAATCTTAAATTTATGATTTATGAAGAAACAATCATCAAAGAACAGCGGTGAATAAACATCAATAAACCGCTAAGTAGAGATACCATCATTCTATTATTAAATTACAAATGTGTATCTTAGTAAAGAACAAAAAATAACTGTTGTAAAGTTATACATATTAAAAAATCCAATATTTAACAGTTAAGTGGCATCATGTGGGCATCTGGACAGAATGTCCGCCATCACATTTTCTGAACCACGGATAGCTCGTACCGAAAAATGAAAAGGTTGAAGAGCGATTGCGTATCGAGTTGATCTCGAGCTCTTCAAGTTCTTACTTTGGATAGCCGTAAGAGCTTTTTGGTCAGTTTCCACTACGAAATGCGCGCCCAGAAGGAATCTTTGGAGTTTGAGAATTGACCAAACCATTGCCAATAATTCACGGTCTAAAACCGAGTAATTCCTTTCTGCAGCATTAAGTTTTCTGGATATATACATTACAGGATGTATGAGACCTAAAAGACTTCGCACTTGCTTTTTAGTCCTAGGGATAGAGATGTTAAGTATCTTAGTGATATTATGGTCTTCTGTCTTCAAGAAACCGTGACCTACTCGATGGCCTAAGAAAGCAATTTCGCTAAAGCCAATACAAGCTTTAGATGGTTTTGCTGTCAGGTTATACTCACGCAGAGTTGATAATAATTCAACTAACCCTGAATAGTGATCTTCCCAAGTATCGCTGAAAAGACAGATGTCGTCTAGATAAGCAATGACATCTGACCGATACGATAGGATTCGACGCATCATGCGTACAAATGTAGCTGGTGCGTTCATAAGGCCGAAAGGCATAAAATTCCATTGGAAAAGGCCTCTGGGAGTAGAGAAAGCGGTAAGAGGTTTGGCGCGTTCGGATAATGGAACTTGCCAATATCCTTTAGACAAATCAAGTTTAGTGAAAAAATGCGATTTAGAAAGACGAGTAAGTAACTCTTCTAGTAAAGGCATAGGTTCAGCATCGAACTTCGTAACTTGATTCAATTTGCGATAGTCAACGCAAAGACGTATGTTATTGTCTTTTTTCCGAACAATAACCATCGGCGAAGAATATGCAGAAGTGGATGGTTCGATTATTTGTAAATCTATCATTTCATCCAACTCCTTTTCAACCTGTGTTTGGAAATGTATAGGGATAGGATAAGGTCTAACCCTAATTGGAGTATGTTCAGTTAGAACAATGTCATGCTCAATGACATGAGTTTGTCCAGGGATGTCAGTGAGGACATCCTGAAATGTTTGTAACATAACCGAAACTTGTCGCCGTTCTCCTAGAGACAAATCAGGAGAAACAGTAACGTCTTTCCATGATTCACTAGAATGAAGTGGGATCATTGGAAGCGGAAGATTAACATCCGAAAAACTTGTTTCCTCATCCTGTATTACAGACAGTGATGAGTAATGACCATGTTTGACATGAGAATCGTCCGTTGCCTGGAAAATAGGCTGTAGATAGTCAGGACGTTCATGGAACTCCGTAAGCATATTGATGTGGAAGGTTTTATGCTTCCCGTTGATATCGACGATGTAGTCAACATCTGAAATTTTCGATATTATATCGTACGGACCTTTCCAACTAATAAGGAGTCTATTTTCACGACAAGGTAGCAAAACAAATGCTTTGTCACCAGGACAAAGTTGTCGTAAAGTTCTCTTCTTATTAGCAAATTGTCTTGCCTTCTGCTTAGCAAATTCAGAAGAGGACGTTGCCAATTTGCATGCTTCGATAATCTTCTGTCTCAGCGCGATGACATACTCGTAAGAAGATTTTGTGTCATCGTCAATATTGTCAGCTGTTATAAGATCATGCAGCAAAGACATTGGGCCGCGCGGTCGCGCGCCAAAGACAAGTTCAAAGGGCGAAAACCCTGTATGTTCATTGGGGACCTCTCTGTACGCGAAGAGGGCCGCGGGTAAAACATTATCCCAATCTTGAGGATGATCCTCAGTTATCTTCCCTAATAAGTTCTTAAGTGTTCTATTTAGTCGCTCGACCATCCCATTGGACATAGGATGATAGATGCTACTCAAAGATCTCTCTATCTGTAGAGTAGACATTACTTGAGACATGGTATCCGATATCAGTTGGGTGCCATGATCTGATAATATTTCTCCGGGGAATCCCAGCCGAGAAAATATAAGCCAAAGAGCATCTGCAATGTCAGCGGTAGTAATGCTCTTTAGAGGGATAGCCTCTGGCCAACGTGTGCACATGTCTACACACGTTAAGATAAACTGATGTCCTCTAGCAGATTTGATCTTGAATGGACCAATGATGTCTATCGCCATTTTCTGGAATGGACGAATAGGAATATCTGCAGCCTGAATAGGCGCAGCATGACGAGGACCTTTGGATTTGACTTCTTGACATACTTTACAGGATCGACAATAGATCCGTATGTCCTTGTTCACAAAAGGCCAAAAGAAAGCCGCAAGAACTCTTGACTTTGTACGGGAAAAACCCATGTGACCAGCACACTGAGAGTCGTGTGCATGTTGTAAGATTTTAACTCTCAAATTCTTGGGTACAAGAATCTGAGAATGACTTGACTTAGTGGAGTCTTGCACCATACGTACAAGTACGCCATTCTTCATTGTAATCCAAGATTTACAATTTGAATCTTTATTCGGATCACCTTTCGTTACAAGAGTGAAGAATTTCTTAAGAGTCGGATCTTCTTCTTGTTGTTTTATAAACGAGTCACGAGAAATTACCAAGGGATCATCTTGGTTATGCACTTCATTATCTTCAACAGATGAAGTTTCAGGCATATTGAGAGCTTGAGCTCTAGTGACTACCGCATTAGCAGATTGCATATTTTGATTTTCCCAAACGGAAATTTGCTCCGGAGTGCATTCTTTGACTCCGTGAATGCGACCGATGATAAGATCAGCGATCGGATTCGGCAAAAGACATGCGTGTACATCTCCTGTGAAGAAAGGAGTAGCAATCCTAATTATAGCGGTAGAGTATTTCTCTATGGTGCCGCCAAATGTTACGCATTTGACTACTTTGCCTGTAGAATGAGAAGGATCTATGAGTGACTGCCTAACCCCAATAGTTGTGCATCCAGAATCAAAAAGTACTGAGACTGGATTGTCATTTACTAAACCTTTGTGTAAGACAAGAGAACCTCTCCCATCATGCGCGATTGACGCAGGAAGAGCGGGAAGAGGATGCCCACAGCTTAAAGTAGACACTGTGGTTGGCTCAAATAATGTTTTGCATTGGGGGCACTGAGATGCTCTCCCAAAATCAAAAGCGGCACATGCCATATTATTAGAGTCATCATTATCTTTATTTTGTTTATAGGCTTCGTGGGACTCTTGCTGTGCAGAGTTCGCCTGGTAATGAGCTTTATGTTTTTTGAATTGTGCTCTACCTCTGTTATTATTGCCTCTGTACTTATCATTGTTTCCACTATTATAACCCCTACTCGGGTTTGAATCATAGCTCCTTTGGTTACTATCATCATATTCATTATAATGAGTATCTCGGTAATTATGATCCTGTTGTCTCCATGAAGGAAAACTTGGATAGTTTCTAGAATGACTTCCTTTGCGGAAGTTCCTGTAATTATGACCACCCCTGAATCGAGGGCTGTCAGCTCTTCTCCAGGTATTCGAAGAAGAACCCTGAAATGATTGGTTACCTTGGTTCTGATAACTGTAATAGTTACCTTTTTTATTAAACCTATTTTGAGGTCCTTGGAATTTGTGAGAGTGATTAGGGTTGTATGGTGTTGCAGAAGCAACTGGCATACCTTCTTTAACCTTACTGTTGCTAATAGCTACGTCCGGATGTGCAGTGACGTATTGGGTACAATACTGTTCCATTTCTTTTAGAGACTTAGGTTTACGCTCATGTAAGAATTCGAGGAAAGGTTTATTTATACTTGACATAATCTTGTCTCTGAGTATCAAGTCCATAAGGGCTTCATAAGTTTTTTTCTGTTTTGGATAGCTCAATCCAACGATCAAATGTAAGACGTGTCCTTGCAATGAATTCTGAGAATTCTACACCTGCCTCAGGCACCATTGTCTTAAACAACTTCCGATAACCCTCTTCAGACAACTGATACTTCTTTAATAAGGCTGCCCTAATAACATCATAGTTATCTTTGTCAGCCTCTTCAACCAAACTTAAACTAGTCAGAGAATCACCTTTCAGATTTTCTGATAACTGGTTAGCATATTGTGATTTGTCCACATTATGGGCTCGACACGAGCGTTCAAATCTATTTAGCCAGAATGTTATGTCATCACTGGAAGGGTTGAACGCTGGTACCTTGACCTTGTAAGTAAAGGGTTTACCATTACCACCAGATGCTTGATTACCATCACTTATGTTTGTTAACTTTAACTTTTCTAACTCAAATGCTAAAAGTTCTTTTTGGTGTTCATGTTCTCTTATTGCTTTTTTCTCTTGAGCTTCAGCTTGTAATTTTCTCTCTCTTCTGCAGCAGCTTCATCTTTTCTTCTCTCTTTTTCCATTTCCATCTGGAATCTTTTTTCATCAGTCTGTATCTGCAATTTCTTTTGTTCATCCTCTCTTTGTAATTTTTTTTCCTCAGCTTCTAATCTTTTCTCCTCAGCTGCTAATTTCTTTTCTTCAATCAATGCTTTTCTTTCTTCAGCAGCAGCAGCTAATGCTTTGTCATATTGAGCAACTGCCCATTCTTCTAATTGCTGACCAGTCTTATCAAGAGCCCTGCCTTGTGTGATAAAATAATCTAATGTAGACATGTTGTCTAATAAGATCAGTAATTTGCAAAAGTAAATAAATTCACTTTCTTAGTCTTAATCAAAGACCTTGTATGATAACTTTTTAACCTGTGGAAAATAGTACTTAACTATCCCAATCACTGTGGGAAACAAGCCTTACAAAGGTCTTGTATAAATCCTTATATAATAACAGCTATAAGTTGCTGGTTCACTTTATAATATAAGTGCAGTGCACCAGAAATAGTGTTTTATATCATCAACTGTGTACCTTTAGTAATAGCAATTAACTATCAGTTGATTCTTGTACATCAATTTATATGATCAACTATATTTTAAATAGTGTATGTCGATCAGGCACAAAACAAAACAGTTATACAGAAGAACATGAAAACATTTGCGGAAATGACATAAATCAAATGGGAAAAACAATAAAAGATAACCCGCAAGAGGATAACAAATACAAATAACGCCACAGTATATAAATATAAATTGAGAATAGAACTGAAAGATAGAATAGGGTAGACCAACAAATTACAAACAAATCAAAACAAACTAAAGAACAGAGGAATATTACAAAAACAACAATGAGTACAGTCTTCACAGCTAACACTAATAGCAACAGCTGTCGCAGCAAATTTTCAATCAAGAAAATTGCACCTATAGAAACGCACACATCAGACCCTCTATTACGTGGGATACTCTGTTGTGTGACAAATATCACATATAAATATTTAAACATAAATACATAAATGCATAAATAGTATGGCAATATGATGTAAATAGAGTGTTGCAGAAAGAATGTGTTGTAAAGAAGGCTCAGTTACACTGCCTAATAGTACAGTACTGTGGTACTTTATTAAACAAATACTTCTGGTCTAATTATTTTAAATTCAACACAGAAATAGAAGTTCCATCGTTGATGTGAATGATAACAATCGATGTAGGACTTCTCAGTTCAATAACATTTCCTTTCGCAAACACTGTCAAATATTCTCCAGTCCTGATGTGTAATGTTCTATGTTTCAACCAAGCTTGCTGTGTAACACTGTCAGTTGTATGGCAAATGTCCAACGAACCAAATGTCAACAAACGCTGACCTAGTTACCGCATACTCTCGACAGGACAGGTCACGCTGAAATCACTGTAGAGTTGTACTGTTGATGTATTTGTGTGTCATAACAGACCCCAAGGAACGTCTGGTCTCAGAAGTTTACTTCTCAATATGGTCACTGTGCAGGTTGACCCAGGAAGCTGGCACACCAGTTGATAAACTCTGTATTGTTGTTGTTAACTCATACTGGCTACTAGTTGTTGAATCACGCTTTATTTGTTAAATGACGTGAATGTCCACCAGTTGATAAATGTAGATGTTGGGACTGGTGTAGTAAAGTGTAACGATTGTCAACTCATTAAACCCAGCACAGTTTTGGTCATACAGGTCATCTTGTCCTGGAACGTGATGAGGCTCCGACAAGAATGTGAGTGTAGACAATGAGTGTGTATATGAATGTCAGAACGCGAATGGTAGAATGATTCGATAGAGTTGACAAGTTGGTAGTACATCACTCATACTCACACTGTTCGAATTCAAGAAGTACTGGAACTACGGTGGTCTTTTTATAACATTTAATGAGACGCACACTTGGACAGTACGTGTATGGTTACAGGAACAAATGTCGACATAGACAGCATAATGTTGATCACAGGCATATCATCTTAAGTTAGCATTCATGCTTGGCAAATATCATAATGGAGCATTCGTAAATAAGCATTCAGAGTTCCATCATGTAAATCATCTGGCTTTACTGACTGGGCACGTCAGACCATAACCAATATATAGGAAGGCTCCTAGACCTAATCTCGTCTAGCGAATATCCCTTCACGTAAAGTTCAATATATATATTTTTCCATAAAGATATAGGAATCCCAGACATGGGTTCTCACATGTAGCAGTGATCTCTTGGTTCATCGAGCGATAGTACAGGCATCCCTTTTTCTCACTCGATAAATACAAAGTATATGAATTTCAACATGGCTGTTCTTCTCTCGTGAGTTTCACTCACTATAGGATCCAGACCAAAATTGGTCATTCGTTAAATGTCCTCATTTCCTCATAGCTTCTCTCATAGAGGTAATTGAATAATATCATATAATCTAGTGCTGATACATAGGAATGTCATCTTCCTTTGAATAAATATTCTTTTCAAAAGTACCACTGTGAAGCAAGAATACAAATCTACTTCCTCCCCATCTACCACTTTTTCGGCAAAGAATCAAAAATCGCAGTAGGCCTAAATTCGTCCGCGGAGTCCGATCGAAGATGACGGAACTGCCTTCAAGGGAAGTAACTCAAAAATGACTTCTCCTTAAGCACTTAAAAAGGAAACACTTTGTTTACCAAAATATTTGCGAACATAATAAGTATATAAATGTATTATATTGCAAGATAGTAAAAATTGCCCTTTACATGGGGGCTCATTAAATACGAGTCAAAAATATATTTCTCACGCATATTGTGAATATGGTGTTAGGCCCATATTTTCTTGACCATCGGCACACTAAGGGTGATGTGGTCAGCATCACGCCAAATACGTAACAAATTTGTAATAATATTGTGCTCTTTGCTTTGCACGTTGAGTTGTTAGCTGAAGCGGCGTAAATCGAGGAAAAATTCTAATGTAATTAAATTATATAGGTTCCTTCACCGCGAAAATTGAACCATAATAGTTAATAAGTGCTTTTTATATTAAAAAGTTGTGGTTATTTTATAATTATGAGATATAAATAATAGTTATAGAAATGAGGTATCTGAGGAAAGTGGTTGAAGTAACAAGAAGAGACATGGTACGCAACCAGACGATACGTCAAGGCCTTAAATCCTACCCCCTGCAGACGCAAGTAGAACTGTCCCAATTAAGATGGTTTGGCCATGTCTGCAGAATGGGAGAAGATCGGCTATCACGACAAGCATGGGAAACAAAGAGCCAAGGATCCAGACACCCAGGACGACCCAGAGTCCGCTGGGAGGACAACATTAGACAATCTTTGAAGGACCGAGGACTAGAATGGAACCAGGCCAGGAGGAAAACAGCCGATGGGATAGTCTGGCGCTCTCTCTTCCAAACCTCTACACCTCACGGTAGAAGGAGAACGACTAAGTAAGTAAGATAAAATAAAAGTAATAAAATACAAATTTAACTTAGTACTTCGGTCCTGTATCTTTGTAGTACGTAGTGACGCCACTGTCTGTCCCCTTATTGATGTTATTTGACAGTGGCATAATGGGGCTAAATTTGTCCATAATCACTGCCTGTGTTACAGGAATGTTATTTTGGTTCATATCGTCCATGCACAGCACTAATGACTTCTCCATTATCTTACTCCTTGAATAAAGTGTTCCAAAAACGGTTACATTAACAATGCATGCATGTGACTGCTCGATCTTCTCAGCATTATTCATAACGGTCGTAACAGTAGAAAGTGCTAAGCTTAAGGTCTTGCACACCTCAGAACGCCGGTCACCAGATTCCATACGACGAATAATGTCCACTATCTCTCCAATCGTTAGAGAATTGCGGCTTTTTAAACATGTACGGGCACAGATTCACCACTACGCTTAGAAGACATGGTTAAAAAATTTATTTAAAATAAAAAGGCACTAATGAACACAATAAATTATTAAAATTTAAGGCACAGCTCTCAATAAGTAAACACTGGCGGTCGAGGAGAAAGCAAATGACGCCAACACTAGCGCCGCATGGTACTCACTTCCTGTTTTGCGTTTACGCTTGCTTTCTCAAATTTTCTTTTTATACAGGTATATGTTTTTTTATTTTTAAATTTGTATATTATTATTTTAAAAAGGCGTTAATGTGAAACGGCGTATAGTGAAGCGTCGTAAAGCGGGGCTACCTAAAACACACACACACACACACACACACACGCACGCACGCACGCACGCACGCACGCACGCACACACACACACACACCCACCCACCCACACACACACACACACGTGTGCGTGTGTGTGTGTGTTACCGGTGTGTTTTCTTTACTGGGACTGTCGCTGATATTGTCAAAGCTGTCGGGCTTACAACATGTGGCCGACGTATATCTTTGTAACGCGAATATGATGTGGGCCTTTACTTTGGCTTATGGTGATGACAACTGAGCTTGGTTGGTAACAAAGTTTAATGTGTCAAGACAGTTAACCAAACTGGCGATAAATAGCTGCTGGACTCATAGTGGACAGTTGGTGACGACACTCAGTTTATTGAAGACATAACGTTGATATCAGTAAGACAGACGATCATCAATATTATATTAAAAAGTAACATCATCTCGCAGATGATTATAATTATATCATGGCCGTGTCCTCCCTAGACTTGGGATAAGATTGTGGTAAAGTGGGATTTATAAATATTTATAGGGACTTAGTGTACTGACTGAGATCAGCTGTGAAGGTATCTGTATCTAATAGGTGTAGTGTTTTGCAGATAACCTTACTTGCTACCACATTATACCTCAGTCAGAATTATTCTGGAATATTGTGATGACTACGTTAAATGTCTAGGGTATGTATATGATGAAGTGTAAGTCACAACAACAACAGACAGATAAACAATTTAATTTATTCCACCACACTTGACAACACTGTGACACTCACACACATTTAACACTCTATAAGACTATCTTAAATGATTCACTGGTAAAGTTTCAAATATAAATATGTATTAATTACTTTCACTAATATATATGTCCTGATTCAACTACAAAGTGAACCAGGAATCACAATCAATTGTAATTACAATTTATATGTACAGAATTTATCAATATGAACCTTGTAATGACATATTTTATTAATATTATCCTATGTGTGTCAGTTGTGTAGTAGTAATATGAGGTAATACTGGTTTTGTTTTTTCAAGCTATGTTGTTATTTGTCATCATGACTTCAAGTGTTTGTTTATCTTGGAAATAGTATGGGGAAAAGTTCACAGTTCCTATCAATTTAAACACTGTATTTTCCCTCTGTTTTATTATAAAGTCAGATTTTGAGGGGGGGGGTGGGGGGGGGCATAATGTTGAGCTCCTCTGGCCACAGACGCTTATCTTTCGTGATGGCGGCAGGAAAAGACTCCTCTGCTCGATAGCCTCCCTGTGTTCTGGAGACACCTCACTGGTCACTATCTGGACCCAGGAGTATGTTGTCAGCCTCTAGATTCAGCAAAGCTCAGACCAGGTGCTGCTCAATAACTTTAGGACCACGGTCCCACAATTCATGGAATAATACACAGTTACGTTGACTGGCAATGAATATAGCACAATTTCGATCTGCCGATGTCCCAGGCTTTTATTTAGAAAAATATGCACTGGCGCTCAACGCACTGGTTCTTTAGTAAGTTTATTTGAAAATGTGGTGCTGACCTGACGCCTCTGATTGACTATATTGGCGGGTCTAACCAATCGTGCCATGTTTACACAAGCGTTTGAAAAAAAGTACTCCTACTCACGTTTCCCTAACAACAAAGAATCAATATTTATAGCCCGACTAATCGTGTTTAGCCTTACATTTACTTTCCGCCAATCAAATAGGAGGTAACATGGGGACCTATTTCCCGTACAATGGTGGTGTGAAAATCTGCCACTGAGCGATTCTGATTTTGGTGTTGTCTGACATCCCTCACTATTTCTTTTGGCTATAATTTGTTAATTCCTAGACTATTTGCGTAACGTTTAACATATTCTTTGTCAGCAAGTCCTAAGGAACCCAAATATATAAATTTAATGGGGCTAAGGGGCTGCGTTCAAAATATGTATTTTCTTCTACCTCCCGTTCACTTCGATCGATGTGGTGTCTTGGTACTGTAATGTTTTCAAACGTAAACCAGTATAATGTCATGTTTCCTAATAAGCGTTTTTTCCGGTTTTTAAAACCTAACTCTCGTATGGGTAGTGTTTTTTTATCACTGTCGATTTGAAAAAAAAACTAGTGCTTGTGGCCTTACACGCGTGATGGTAGTAATTGTGTATCGCGAGACTGTGGTAGTATTGCCTGCGTTCCGGCTTTCAGCCCCTCCCTTTCTTTCTATCCTTAGTCCATCTGTCTTTCGTTTATGGTAACTTAGTGTATAAAATGACATGAATGGAATATTAAATATAGGTCAGCTTGCGTATCTCAAGGTTTTTCTTAGAAAGGCAGTACACGTTTTATCGTAGAAAGCGGGTATTGAAGCAGTAGGCTTTTACTATCAACGTGAAACGTTACAATTTGCAGACGAAGGAGAAAACAAGGGGGATTTCGAGTACAGTCATTGTGACAGCACTGTTCTTTACCATTCTTCTTTCCTTTTATTAAATTTATTTGTTAGGCTTTACATTTACGTTTTAATTTATATATGTGGATTAGAATTTCACACGACAAATTCTCCCCACTTAAAACAGACGTTATATGTCAGTCTATAATTCTATATACACATAGAGAAATTTCTTATTATTCCTGGGGTTTATGGTGATTCTCATCACACGGATGGCGGCTTAAAAAATCCGCTCCCAGATTTGTTTTTCCACTTATATACTCTATGCTAAACTCAAATGGCTGCATCAATAATGACCAACGGAGTAATCTAGAATTCTCATGTCTAGCCTGTGCTAGAAACGACAAAGGTTTGTGATCCGTTTGCAACTTAAATGCCTTCCCATACAGATAAATATTGAATTTCTTTATCGCCCATATTACTGCAAGACATTCCTTTTCGCTAGTTGAGTAATTGGTTTCAGCTTTATTCAACTTTCTGCTAGCATATGCCACTGGGCTTAATTCCCCATCCAATGCATCTGATTTCTGTAGCAAAGTTGCACCTAACCCAATATTACTGGCATCAGTCCTTACTATGAATTCTTGACTTAAGTCAGGTAATTTCAAAATAGGTTTACTTGTGAGCTTTTCCTTCAATTCTTGGTAAGCCATTTCACATTGGGGTGTCCATGTAATTCGATCTGGATTTCCCTTACGTGTCAAATCAGTTAACGGTGCACATATGGAATTAAAATTTTTGATATACTTTTGGTAGAAACCACATAATGAGACAAAGGATCTCACGTCTTTCTTGGTTTGTGGTCTTGGGGCTTTCTTTAGTTTCTCTAAATTCTTGGGGTCAGGGGTCATGTTTCCCTGATGAACGGTGTGTCCCAAGAATTCCAATTCTTTACATCCAACGCAACATTTGGTTGGTCGGGCTGTTAAATTCGCTTCCCTAAGTCGATTAAACAGCATGTTCAGAGAGTCAATGTGTTCCTCAAATGTTTCTGTTGCTATAAGGATATCATCCATGAAATTTGTGATACATGGATTATTCAGAGGGTCCAATAATTTTCTCATCATTCTAGAGAAGACACTAGGCGCATTCTTCAATCCAAATGGCAATCTATTAAACTCATAGTGTCCTTCTGAGGTACTAAAAGCTAGGTATGGTCTAACCTCAGGCTTTACTGGAATCTGATAGTATCCTTTACTCAGATCCACTTTTGAGAAATATTTAGCTTTATTTAGTCTGGCAAACAACTGATTTGTATCCGGCAATGGATCCACCTGTCCTTCTGTAATAGCATTCAGTCTCCTGTAATCTATACAGAGTCTATGTTCTCCAGAGGGCTTCCTTAAGAGTACAACACTGGAACTATACGAAGATTCACTGTGTGAAATAATTCCTTCCTTCAACAAATAGTCTATCTCTTCCTTCAAAGCTTTCTCCTTAGCAAAAGGAATCGAATAGGGTTTCATACATACAGGTGTGGGGTCTATCAGCTTCATATCATATTCCAATAGGTTTGTATGCCCTGGTCGGTCTGTTAACACCTCTGTATGAGTATCTAGAACCTGTTGCACTCTCTCTTTCTGAGTTTTCGTTAAATGTGTACTGATTTTCACCTGTGCCGCTGTCTCACAGGGGTGTAATGGATATTCAAATGATGAAAGTGGTTCCTTTTTCATCTCCATGGCGATGGACAAGGTCAACAAGTGTGTCTCTTCCTGATTTTCTCTTTCCAAATATTTCTTCAGGAGATTCACATGATAGATTTTTTCTTTCCCCTTCTTATCTATCTTATAATTGGTTCTAGACACCTTCTCTAGAACTGTATATGGACCTTGCCATCCAATTTGTAACTTATTCTGACTACCGGGGAGAAGAAGCAGTACCTTCTCTCCCACAGCCAAATCTCTGTCTTTACCTTTCCTGTTATAATAGGCAGCATGTTTCTTCCTGGCTTGTTTCAAATTTTCATTGGCAAGTTTCCAGCCAGTTTTTAAACGAGTGGTCAGCTCATTCACATATTGGTATGAGGATGTAATATTTTCCTCTGCTTTTTCATCAGTCCACGTTCTTAACAGAGCTTCGAGTGGACCTTTTATTGGCCTTCCAAACAATAATGTTGCCGGGGCCATACCGGTTGAACTATGGGGTACCTCCCGATAAGCAAAGAGGGCGGCGTGAAGGTACTGGTCCAACGTATCTGGTTTTTCGTGTGCCAACTTTTTCAGGATCGACATCAACGTGCCATTAAATCTTTCCACTTGGCCGTTCCCTTGGGGGTGGTACACACTACAATGGAAGTGTTTGGCCTGGAAGATCCTGAAATCTTCTTCTGTTAGTTTCCCCTTGAACTGAGAGCCATTATCAGTCAAGATTTGATTGGGAAAGCCTAACCTTGTGAAAATTGTGAGCAATGCCTCTGCCACATGTTTAGAATCAATCGATGACAGGGCTACCGCCTCTCCCCACATAGAACAAGTGTCCACCAGAGTCAGAATGTAGCTGTTCCTTCTCTTGGTTCGGGTGAGAGGTCCCACAAGATCCACGGCAACTCTCTCAAAGGGTGTTCCCACTATGGGCATTTCCCCAGAGTTGCTGGTGCAGTCCAATGTTTAGGTGCTACTCGTTGGCACTCTGGACAGGATTTTACATATCGTTTGATATCTTCAGTTATCCCTGGCCAGAAATAGTGACAAGCTATACGCTGTCCTGTTGCGCTGATCCCCATATGACCACTGAAGGGAATCGCATGCCCTAGTTCCAACACTTTAGTCCTATATGAAGTGGGAAGGACCAGCTGTCCGTGACCATTGGATTCAGATCCAGCCTTCCTATATATCAGCTTGTTCTTCATATAAAACTCTCCCTTGCCTGGAGGTGTATGGGTTTTGGGCAACTTCTTGAAACACGGCTTGAGTGTTTTGTCCTCAGCCTGTGCCTTCCTCATCTCATCTGGATGAGTATTTATTGGATTATCCTCCTCCTTTTTAGACTGTGATCTGGTCTGCACTGTTGCCAATATCACAGGTCTCTTGGGATTCCCCAAGAAGACATATCTACACCCCAATATCAGAGGGTAGATTGGCTCATTTATCACTGCTGCTTTTATGATTCCTTCCACATATCGCGTTTTCACCTTTATCCGGGCGACGGGAAGTGTCATGGTAGCTACATCCTTGGTTGCAGTTTGAATCTCCACTGTTTTTGTGGTGTATTGATCGGCCTGCACCAGGTGAGAACTCACAACGGAATCGTAATCTAAACCGGTATCATATAAACACCTTATAGTGACACCATTACAGATGACATCTTCACACACTGGGGGGTGGTATGGTTCCTGTAGTTCTGCAGGTTTGACCTTTTTTTCCTTTTTCCCAGATGTCATAGCAGCACAATGAGGAGGTTTCCTTCTACAATGGTCAGTGTCATGATTGTTCATCTTACAATTTTTACACCACCTTTTCCCTTGGTTGAAAGATTTTCTTTCATCATATTTCCTTTCATCGAATTGTGGGGTTTTATTTTTATTGTCATACCGTGGCCTATCAAATTGGTGCTTACCTTTGTTTTTGATCTCTAGGATCAAATTTATTAAAGTTCTGTGGTGCCCTAAAATTTTCCACCTGTTTCTTTTTATTACCTGATACCTCTGCTTGAGCCGCTTGATACCTTTCTGCAACATTTAGCAACTCACCCAGCCTCTCTGCACCTTGTTCCATGAGAAACTTTCTCAGGTCTGGAGCCATGGACTCTCTTAATTGTTCTATAAGGACCATTTCCTTAAGATCTTGGGTTTTCCCCAGAGAAGTCCATTTCTCCAAGTATGTCTCTATTCGTGCAGAGAACTGGTGATAGGTTTCACCTGACAGTAGTTTAGCATTCCTAAATTTTTTCCTATAAAATTCTGCGTTCTTTTCATATCTTAACAAAAGAGCCTGCTTTAACATGTCATAATTTTCCTGATCACCTCTGCTCATTTTGGCAAAAACTTCATAAGCTGCCCCACGAATCCCTTGAGATAACTTTAAGCTCCACCTTTCTCTCTCTAACCCATATGTGGTAGCTAATAGTTCATATCTATTTAGATAGCTCTCAATATCATCGTCTTTCTCAACAAAATGATCTAAATGAAAGTTCATAGCTGAGGTTGAGGCTCCCTGACTAGCAGTGGCATCAGAGGCAAAGGGACTAGCACCATTTTCAGGAGCATGGCCTTGAAACTCAAACTCTCTTAGTCGTAACTCATGTTCCCTTTGTAATCTCTTCTCCTCCTTTTCTGCTTCCCTCTCTGCAGTCAATCTTCTTTCTTCTGCTTCCCTTTCTGCAGTCAATCTTCTTTCTTCTGCTTCCAGTTTCTTCTCTTCAGCCTCAATCTGTAACTTCTTAATTTCCTTTTCAACCTCTAACCTCTTATCTTCGGCCAATCTTTCAGATTCTAGTTTTCTTTCGGCCTCTTTTTCTAATCTTCTTTCTTCCCGTTCAATATATTTGTCACATTCAGCAGTGACATAAGCAATCATAATTTGCCCGTCCATTCCTAACTCTTTCGCAGTCTGTACAGCAGCAGATCGAAATTTGGCCAGGTCCGCCATTTTCTAACAGGTAAATGTAGGTAATGTCTAACTAAACAATACACTCTGATATTACTTATCCAAAGACACCACAGGCACTGAGAGCTCAACGTTATTTATTTCCACCCAAGGATACCTTTTAATTCTTATTATTCCCAATATCTATAACAGGAGAAAGTTCAATATCCCTGGAGCGAGACCCCAATATATGTGGTAAAGTGGGATGTTATAAATATTTATAGGGGACTTAGTGTACTGACTGAGATCAGCTGTGAAGGTATCTGTATCTAATAGGTGTAGTGTTTTGCAGATAACCTTACTTGCTACCACATTATACCTCAGTCAGAATTATTCTGGAATATTGTGATGACTACGTTAAATGTCTAGGGTATGTATATGATGAAGTGTAAGTCACAACAACAACAGACAGATAAACAATTTAATTTATTCCACCACACTTGACAACACTGTGACACTCACACACATTTAACACTCTATAAGACTATCTTAAATGATTCACTGGTAAAGTTTCAAATATAAATATGTATTAATTACTTTCACTAATATATATGTCCTGATTCAACTACAAAGTGAACCAGGAATCACAATCAATTGTAATTACAATTTATATGTACAGAATTTATCAATATGAACCTTGTAGTGACATATTTTATTAATATTATCCTATGTGTGTCAGTTGTGTAGTAGTAATATGAGGTAATACTGGTTTTGTTTTTTCAAGCTATGTTGTTATTTGTCATCATGACTTCAAGTGTTTGTTTATCTTGGAAATAGTATGGGGAAAGTTCACAGTTCCTATCAATTTAAACACTGTATTTTCCCTCTGTTTTATTATAAAGTCAGATTTTGAGGGGGGGGGGGGGGGCATAATGTTGAGCTCCTCTGGCCACAGACGCTTATCTTTCGTGATGGCGGCAGGAAAAGACTCCTCTGCTCGATAGCCTCCCTGTGTTCTGGAGACACCTCACTGGTCACTATCTGGACCCAGGAGTATGTTGTCAGCCTCTAGATTCAGCAAAGCTCAGACCAGGTGCTGCTCAATAACTTTAGGACCACGGTCCCACAATTCATGGAATAATACACAGTTACGTTGACTGGCAATGAATATAGCACAATTTCGATCTGCCGATGTCCCAGGCTTTTATTTAGAAAAAATATGCACTGGCGCTCAACGCACTGGTTCTTTAGTAAGTTTATTTGAAAATGTGGTGCTGACCTGACGCCTCTGATTGACTATATTGGCGGGTCTAACCAATCGTGCCATGTTTACACAAGCGTTTGAAAAAAAGTACTCCTACTCACGTTTCCCTAACAACAAAGAATCAATATTTATAGCCCGACTAATCGTGTTTAGCCTTACATTTACTTTCCGCCAATCAAATAGGAGGTAACATGGGGACCTATTTCCCGTACAATGGTGGTGTGAAAATCTGCCACTGAGCGATTCTGATTTTGGTGTTGTCTGACATCCCTCACTATTTCTTTTGGCTATAATTTGTTAATTCCTAGACTATTTGCGTAACGTTTAACACATTCTTTGTCAGCAAGTCCTAAGGAACCCAAATATATAAATTTAATGGGGCTAAGGGGCTGCGTTCAAAATATGTATTTTCTTCTACCTCCCGTTCACTTCGATCGATGTGGTGTCTGGGTACTGTAATGTTTTCAAACGTAAACCAATATAATGTCATGTTTCCTAATAAGCGTTTTTCCGGTTTTTAAAACCTAACTCTCGTATGGGTAGTGTTTTTTTATCACTGTCGATTTGAAAAAAACTAGTGCTTGTGGCCTTACACGCGTGATGGTAGTAATTGTGTATCGCGAGACTGTGGTAGTATTGCCTGCGTTCCGGCTTTCAGCCCCTCCCTTTCTTTCTATCCTTAGTCCATCTGTCTTTCGTTTATGGTAACTTAGTGTATAAAATGACATGAATGGAATATTAAATATAGGTCAGCTTGCGTATCTCAAGGTTTTTCTTAGAAAGGCAGTACACGTTTTATCGTAGAAAGCGGGTATTGAAGCAGTAGGCTTTTACTATCAACGTGAAACGTTACAATTTGCAGACGAAGGAGAAAACAAGGGGGATTTCGAGTACAGTCATTGTGACAGCACTGTTCTTTACCATTCTTCTTTCCTTTTATTAAATTTATTTGTTAGGCTTTACATTTACGTTTTAATTTATATATGTGGATTAGAATTTCACACGACAAAGATCCCGGGCCAAATAACGTCTGTTCACGTCGAAGGATCTATCGATCAGCCTCTAGTACGTTTCCCGGATCGCAACAAATCACCGCGACAAACCGCGCCATGCCCGTTTAAGAATGGTGCACGGTCGTACGCAAATAATTAAACATACAATTAACCTAGATGCGCTCAAATGTGCGTCTACAAAATACAAGACGCACATGTGAGGATCTCAAACATTTAACTCCCCCTCTATGAATATAAAAGAACTTAACAATATATATATATATATATATATATATATATATATATATATAAAAATATATATATATATATATATTATATATATATATATTATATATATATATATATATATATATATATATATATATATATATAGAAGCACGTTAAAAACGCACCACTATTATATATACTGATGCCGAGAAGCTGAAAAAAAAAGTGTGGGAATGGATTTTCCCCGTGTTTGTCATGAGGTAGAGAGCAAATGGCTGTTGGAATGAAAAGTGCATGATTCAACCCACGGGTTTTTGTACAGACTACATGAAAACAATGAAAGTTACACGTGCAACACGATTCCCAACAGCTATGACCCTGAAAATGTGTACGCGTTGTGGCAGTATACTCGGTATAAAAAGGCCGTTGAGACAAAACACCCAGTACATGTGCTTGAAATGCCACGACTATCTGAAAACGACCGCCAACGAGCCATTGGTATGTTGGAGACCAGAATGAGCTCGCGGGCCATTGCCAGAAGGATGAATTGCCACCACAGAACTATTGTACGTCTCAATGAACGTTACGGAACCACTGCAGTGCCCGGGATAGACTTCTGAGTGGCCAACCACGATTTACTACCCCTGCGCAAGATCGTCATATTGTGCTGAGTCACCTAAGGAATCGTTCTCTCCCGGCAAGTCAAACAGCAAGAGCAATAGTAGGTAGACGTGGGCAAGTCTCTCGAATGACAGTCATATGACGACTCAGAGATACAGGCCTTACTGCAAGACGACCTTATGTTGGGCCAAACTTGACTCACAGACATCGTCAGCAGCGCCTGCAATGGGCAGAGCAACATGTCAGATGGACTAGACTGCAGTGGAATGCTGTCCTATTCACAGACGAGAGCAGATTCAACATATCCTTTGCTGATGGACGTATGCGGATTTGGCGGCGGTGTGGACAACGCTTTGCAGATTGCTGTGTTCGTCAGCACAACCAATTTAGAGGTGGCAGTATTCACATTTGGGGAGGATTCAGTTTTCACCATCGCTTGCCTCTACACGTCTTCCGTGGAAATGTTAATGCTGTGACATATCGAGATGAGGTTCTGGATGCAATGGTTGCTCCTGTGTTCACAAATTATCCAGACTTGCAGCTTCTCCAGCAGGATAACGCACGTGCGCACACCGCATGCATTACGCAGCAATATCTACAGCAGCAGAACATTGTGACGATTGATTGGCCTGCCCTATCACCAGACATGTCCTCTATAGAACATCTGTGGGACGAGCTTGGACGCAGAGTCTACAGGCAAGGTTCTCCAGCTAATCTGTGTGACGGACAACTCAGCTGTCCCTGAAAGTGGTGGATGATAGGACCCTCGTATAAACATCAGAACTCCTGAATATTGGTGTAACTTTTCATCAACGGGGAATTCTCTCCACCTGGGCTCATTAACAATGCACAATAGAAACGTGGGCTCATTAGCAATGCAGCATTTCCACGTGGATTGTCAACACGTTGGATCATTAATATGTAGACTGCTATCTTCCGTGCATTTTAGAGATCGCATGGCCTTTAATGGGAGGTTCAATCACGCCCACTCCTGTTTCTAGAGCGATTATAAGCAAGCATTGCGCTACACCTTTTCGTTCGTGCCTACCTTAAAGGCGTTGCCAGGATCAAACGTACTAGCGGCATGAGATCTAAGGGATCTCAGAACGGACAATGAAGTTTCCTGCTGCTAGATAACACGGCAGCGTGAACCAGAGTGGACGAAGCAAGCTTCTTGCAGACATTTCACATCTCTGTGTCAACCAGAGAACGCTCGAAAGTCTGAGACGAACGGGGGAAACGCCGGGCGGCTAGAATCTCGATTTTCTCCGGAGATCTTAAAAAGTGTGAAAATCTCACAC
Source organism: Oreohelix idahoensis (assembly GCA_024509875.1). Taxonomy (NCBI): domain Eukaryota; kingdom Metazoa; phylum Mollusca; class Gastropoda; order Stylommatophora; family Oreohelicidae; genus Oreohelix; species Oreohelix idahoensis. Next base: position 62,816 of record JAMPIV010005545.1, read on the forward strand.
GACCCCTTTAAGTTCCATTCCAGTTAGATATATACAGACCTTTGAGAAATGAAATTTTATCACTCGTTTGCCAGACATTGACAGAAACATTAGCATAGTGAAATCTTGTTTGATTCCCTCTGGATTTTTAACTTATTGCAGTGAATTCTATTCTGTGCTAAACGGTATAATATATTTGTTTTAAAGTGATCAGTGGTCTCGTTCATTAATCTTATTTCACTGGATTTTGTGATTAATTTAAAGCTATTAAGTTAAACTTATCTCAAATAGTTCCAGTTGAAAATTTAATGATATGTCTATTTCCAAAGATGATAGATGCTTAAATGTTTAAATTAACTTTAAACGTCGTGAAGGAATTTATAACTAATTAATTAAGTTAAGTCATATATATAGATGTGTGTTTTAACCATTAGACTCGCGAAGTGTTTTCTTAATATATATAATTAAATACGCTAGTGTATATAATAGTGTCAAGTGCTTGCTGTGTGTACACATTGACAAATACGTATTACATACACATGGAACGACAAACATGGCTCGTTATTCACAGCTAATCGTTAATTCACTAAACTCCAACACGTCGATACGATATCCGACGACTTTATGTCACAAACTTGAGTATAACACAATAACACAGGCAGACTGCCGCTGTGGCCATAAATCATCACATAAGAAAAGCACAATGTATGATGTGCATAATTAGAACAGCATCTCATGGAACGAATTTCACAATATCTCTATAAACCCGTTTTTTCGTGACATCCACCCCTCCCTCTCCAAGTGAAAAACATAGTTTTTCACTGGATGGGTGGTAGATATCAGGAACCCAACCATCCAAAACCTCTGATTACATATGTGGGCAAAATCTATAGCATCAGTGTGAAAATATGTCATTTACAAATAATCAATAATAACATTCTGAAGAACACAAAAATAAAATAAAAAAAATTACAGTAGAACCGAGTTGCTAGAAAAATACAGCAGCAACCATATGGCAAAAATCATGCATCTCTAATTACACACAAAATTAAATGTGATAAACATTACATCAATTTCACCAAATTCTACTATACTGGAGAATATCTATTCTATAACCCTGTACTGGATACACAACATATGATAAGAACTTAGCTTATACAAAAATCATGCAGAATACAGTTGACAACATATTACTCATGTACAAGTATCAAATATTACATAGAAATGGTGGTTAAAAAAAAACACACACCCATTTACTACATGCAAGTGTTCATAATCTAGATAATGAAACTGCAAGAACATTTAATTTACCCTGAATAGGAAAAACAGTGAAGTTGTACTGTTGTAACAACAATGACCACCTTGTCAAACGTGAATTTGGTGATCTAGATGACTTAAGAAAAGTCAATGGACAATGGTCCGTTTCCAGTACAAAGTGAGATCCTAACAAATACCTAGAGAGTTTGGAAACAGCCCAAATAATAGCTAAACACACACTCTCTCTCTATAGTGGCATGTCGCGTTTCAGGTGGAAGCAACTTCCTGCTGACATACATGACAGGATGTAGAACCCATCATGTTCTTGCATCAGACACGCACCAATGCCCACTGCAGAAGCATCAGTCCTCAGTACAAAAGGCTTAGCCAAGTCTGGCAGTAGAAGAATGGGCTCGCTGGAGAATACAGCCTTGATGTTCCTCAGTGCTCTATCACACTCTTCAGTCCAGACTACTCTGTTCGGTGTGCCCTTTTTAGTGAGGGATGTTAGAGCTGCCGATAATGAAGAGAAAACCTGGGGATAAATTTATGACAAAAAAATTTATCAGGACCGAGTAAACCTACGTACTTGTTCTTTGTTTTTGGAGTTGCAAATTCAAAATTCTTCCAACGGTCTGATCAATTGTGTTTTAAAAACACCCTGTCCTACCACATACCCCGAAACGTTAACTCCCTGAAACCCACCTTAATTTACGGGTTCTTCTGTAAGGTGATGATAGCACCGAAGGATGATAACAGTGCCTCAATCCCACTACTGTGATCAG